>BLSH010054919.1:114617-151468 GCA_018402905.1 Glandirana rugosa | reverse complement strand
CATATCCATTCCACACCATTTGCATGGACTTTATTGAACTGACAAAGGTAGAGAACAAAAGGTTTTGTCTGACTATAGTGGACATGTATTCAAAATGGACCGAGGCATTTCTCCTGACACACCCAGATGCAAGGTCAGTGGCAAAGTGCCTAGTAAGGGAAATCTTCCCTAGGTTCGGACTACCGACAATAATATACAGTGACAAGAGCAGTCATTTTGTAAACCAAGTGTAGGAGAAAGAACACTGGCAGAATATATGAGGAAATCGTTATTGTCCAAACCTGTTCTCTCTGTTAACTCATCCCCAGGAATCCCATCAAAAGGTGAAAGACCCATCCTTGTGGAACCAGGAGATTGTATCTGGATAAAGGTGCACAAAAGGAAAGAACTGGGCATCCCCCCTGATGGGAAGGACCCTATCAGGCACTCTTAACCACACCTACCGCTGTCAAAATCGCTGAAAGGAATACTTGGATACACATCACACAGTGTAAGATGGCCTTAGGCCTGACAGTAAGCAAAAATCCAGACCCTGACATCCCCAAAGGCAACAGAGTGTCCCCAAAATCATTAGATTAGAAAACAAAACTATGTGAGTGAGTGTTGTGAATGGAGGTACATCTCGTCTTTTAAATAAAGGGATTCACATCCTGGAAGGAGAGACCACCTCCCTCCTACAAGAGGTGAAAGTAACACTGTGAACTCAACACATAGGGATAGGTAGATAGGAGGTGACCATGATTTCTCTGCTGTCCCCGGGATACCACAAAACCCCTCAAGGAAGGTTCCTGATTATTGCTTGTACCTTATTCGCAGTGGGTCTTGGCACCTATTGGATCTGGGAGACTGAAGTTGAGAGAAAAAATGTCAGATCTCTCTAAGAGGAGGATGAGAAGGTTGACTGCAGGAGAGGTTAAGGGGTGGGGTGTACAAGAAACACCGGTGTTGACTACGGAGGCTTCAAACCAGACCATAGTGTTTGCCTTAACAAAGAGCCAGGTACTCGACCCAATAAAAGTTACTTATGACCTTGGGGCCTATAATATATATATGTGTGGGAAGGGTAAGGCACGTGGTGACTGGGAGAATGTATGGTGGACAACAGACCCCCACAAGTGGGAGATTAGTTCGGCTAGGATTCCTCTAGATGACATAAGCACCTATCAGAGGATCTCCTTAGCAAAGGGAAGCCAAGGGAACATTATCCTCACAATAAAGAACCCCAAGGTCAAAGACAGTGGAGTATATAGGCTGGGAATAACTATGTCAGGGACGGATCCCTGGGCTGAAGTCAAACTCCAGATAAGCCCTTCCCAAAGTGCCCCTGCCAGTGCCATGGGCCTCTGACTGTGTAGTGTGCGCCAGTGGAAGACCAAGACTAGCGACTGTTCCAGTTCCCCCAGTTTTCAGTGTGACATGTATCTTATTGATGATGCAAGGTAAAGCAGATAATGAGGTTTGCAAAACAGAAATCGTTAAATTTCCTGTGACTAAAATGAAAACCAAGCCAGTAGGTGTGACAGTCTATAAGGGGAATTACACTTGTTTTAATAATACTCTTAACCGGCTTCGCATGAATTTAGATATTGCATGACTACATATCAGGTCAGAAGTGATGGAAGCTTCCCAGACTCACTGTTTACCAATCAAACACAAGCTCTAGCAGACACTTGGTGGTTGTGCGGAGACAATAAACTAAGGACTTTATTGGGCTCAAATTAGGCTGGGACGTGCACGTTAGTGAAGGTAGTTTAACCCTTTCTAATCTTCCCTGCCCAACTAGGAGGTGTTCCTATATGGGATAAGACCTTTGGCAGAAAATTAAATAAGCTAACCAAGCGAGATATTCCAGGGGGAAGTTTTGATAGATCAGTATACATAGATGCTATAGGTGTACCGAGAGGCGCCCCAGACGAATTTAAAGCTAGAAACCAAGTAGCAGCAGGTTTTGAATCAATTTTTCTGTTTATATCTGTAAATAAAAATACTGATTGGATAAACTATATATATTACAATAAGCAGCGCTTTGTTATCTACACACAAGATGCAGTCAAGGGCCTTGCCGAGCAGCTTGATGCCACCTCGCTGACAGCCTGGCAGAATAGAATCTCTTTGGACATGCTCCTGGCAGAGGGGAGGGGTCTGTATAATGTTTGGCACCATGTGTTGCACGTTCATCCCTAATAACACTGCCCCAGATGGCAGCGTCACCCGAGCATTGAAGGGCTTGGACATGCTGTCTCAGGAGCTGGCAGAAAATAGCGGGATCGAGGACCCCTTCACCGAATGGATGGACCTCTGGTTCAGCAAGTGGGGCAAGTATTTGACCACCTTAGCCACCGCAGTTGCGGTGGTACTGTCAGTATTATTATGCGTAGGCTGCTGTCTGGTACCATGCATGAAGGGACTTATCTCGAGGGTGGCAGATAAAGCTGCGAACGATGTAATGTATACAGCTCTGTCTACGCAAGACCCTGACTTATATGATAGACCAGAGTTAGCCACACTGCCAGTATGAGAGAGTGATGCTGTTTTTATGAAAGTCCCCACCGAAACAGGCAAAGACTCCTGGGGTGGGAGCTTGAGTAGGAATCTACATTTTGTAGGTTCAACAGGAGGGGAATGTTGGAAGAATGGGCTAAGTCAGGAATCTTTCATTAAAATGTAGCTAGAGTAATGCTTTATGTGAACCTATAAAATGTTGATTTATAATGTACTAATGAATGTGTTTACTCGAGACGAGAGAACATCTGGTGACGGGGGAGACAGTTTGACTATTGTTTCTATTCCTGAGAAAACAAAACTCTTGGATATGTGATGATATGAATTACTCCCTTTTGGCTTTAGATGGACTTTTTATCAAGAACCAGTTTAAACTAGAACTGTCATGGCGCTGCCTATGTATCGTTTCACTTTCTATCGGTCACATGGGAAAACCACCCATTTAACTGCTTGATTGTTAATAGAAGATATGGACGTTGATTGGGTTGATTATATGATCATCCCTAGGTTACAACCCAGAACACGCCTATGTGTTATGCATATTCATTACTATAAAAAAAGCTTAAGTCCTTGCTTTCAGTAGGATTACAGGTAGGCAGACTAAGCTACCTGTACTGTGTTTCCTCCATGTGCATGTAATAAAGCAAATCTACTTGTTTTCCTACAATCACCGGTGTCCAGCCTGGAGTTTTTCCAACACTGCCCATTTAGTGAGGTGCTAAAATGACACACACACACACACACACACCACACACTTTGGGAAGTAGACATCCCAAGGTATTTGCTGAGAGGAATGTTGAGTCCATGGAATATATAGTAATCTGCTGTGTCCAATCATAGCCGGTCACATGTAAATGTGGAAGTGCCATGAATGGACTCTCCCCGCATCACACTGCAGAGTCAAGAGCCGATCAGCGGCATCTCCTCAAGTGTTGAACTAGGGAAGGTAATCAGGGCACTGATCATCAGTGCCCTGATTACAGGAATGCCCCAGCAGTGACATCAATCAGTGCCATAAATCAGTGGCATCTATCAGTGCTCATAAGGCCTCATGCACACAGGACGTTTTTTGACTGTTTTACAGTAGCTGTTTTTAGCTGCAAACGTTTTTTTCTACAGTCAATAAACCCTCCATCATATTATCCTATGTGTTCATGCACACATAGGCTGTTATCAGCTGTTTTTAGCTGTGACGTTTTTGAGCTGTAAAAAAACCCAAGACCTGAGGGTTTTTTGGACGGTTTTCAGCTGTAAAAATGTTCAAACGCTTAAAAACGTCCAAAAATGCCCAAAAACGCTCAAAAACGTCAATCCCCAACGTTTTTGGACATTTTAGACCAATTGAAAAAAAAAACGCTGGCCCTTTAAAAACGTGAAAAAAAACGGCAGTACTATAATGCTGGTAAAAGCTGAAAGCATCCCTAATAAGCTACTGATGTTTTTGGACTTTTTTTTTAAAGTCCTGTGTGCATGAAGCCTACAGTGGGTACAGAAAGTATTCAGACCCCCTTAAATTTTTCACTCTTTGTTATATTGCAGCCATTTGCTAAAATCATTTAAGTTCATTTTTTCCCTCATTAACCACTTCAGGACCGCGCTATAGCCGAAAGATGGCTACAGCGCGGCTCTGAAATGCCCGCAGGACGTCCATGGACGTCCTGCCTCATGCGCGCTCCCCGCGCGCACTCGCAGCCTGCGGCGGCACGCTCTCGCGGCCGCCACACGCTGCGTGGGTGTGCCCGCGGGTCGGGCGGACTCGATGTCCGCCCGAGACCCGCCGATCACCTGTAGCAGCTGTAGAACGGGGAACCGCCAATGTAAACACGGCGGTTCCCCGTTCTGTGAAGGGGGACATAGCAGATCTACTGATCCCTGTCACTGGGATCAGTTAGATCTGTTATGTCCCGACCAGCCCCCCCACAGTTAGAACACGCCCAGGGAACATTTGTTAACCCCATCACTGCCCCCTGCAGGTTAACCCCTTCACTGCCAATGACATTTATACAGTAATCAGTGGATATTTAAATTTCTGATCGCTGTATAAATGTCATTGGTCTCAAAAATGTGTCAAAAATGTCCGACATGTCCGCTGCAATATCGCAGTCCCGATAAAAACCGCAGATCGCCGCCATTACTAGTAAAAAAAAATAAATAATAAAAACGCCATAGTTTGTAGACGCAATAACTTTTGCGCAAACCAATCAATATACGCCGATTGCGCTTTTTTTTTTAAACAAAAATATGTATTGGAAGATATATCGGCCAAAACTGATGAATAATTTTCTTTTTTATATTTTTTTGGATATTTATTATAGCAAAAAAGTATAAAATATTGTTCTTTTTTCAAAATCATCGCTCTTTGTTTATTTATAGCGCAAAAAATAAAAACCGCAGAGGTGATCAAATACCGCCAAAACAAAGCTCTATTTGTGGGAAAAAAATGATGAAAATTTTATTTGGGTACAAGGTCGCACGACCGCGCAATTGTCATTCAAAATGCGACAGCGATGAAAGCCGAAAATTGGTCTGGGCAGGAGGGAGGTTTAAGTGCCCAGTAAGGAAGTGGTTAATGTACACACAGCACCCCATATTGACAGAAAAACACAGAATTGTTGACATTTTTGCAGATTTATTAAAAAAGAAAAACTGAAATATCACATGGTCCTAAGTATTCAGACCCTTTGCTCAGTATTTAGTAGAAGCACCCTTTTGATCTAATACAGCCATGAGTCTTTTTGGGAAAGATGCAACAAGTTTTTCATACCTGCATTTGGGGATCCTCTGCCATTCCTCCTTGCAGATCCTCTCCAGTCCTGTCAGGTTGGATGGTAAACATTGGTGGACAGCCATTTTTAGGTCTCTCCAGAGATGCTCAATTGGGTTTAAGTCAGGGCTCTGGCTGGGTCATTCAAGAACAGTCACGGAGTTGTTGTGAAGCCACTCCTTCGTTATTTTAGCTGTGTGCTTAGGGTCATTGTCTTGTTGGAAGGTAAACCTTCAGCCCAGTCTGAGGTCCTGAGAACTCTGGAGAAGGTTTTCGTCCAGGATATCCCTGAACTTGGCCGCATTCATCTTCCCCTCGATTGCAACCAGTCGTCCTGTCCCTGCAGCTGAAAAACACCCCACAGCATGATGCTACCACCACCATGCTTCACTGTTGGGACTGTATTGGACAGGTGATGAGCAGTGCCTGGTTTTCTCCACACATACCTCTTAGAATTAAGGCCAAAAATTTCTATCTTGGTCTCATCAGACCAGAGAATCTTATTTCTCACCATCTTGGAGTCCTTCAGGTGTTTTTTTAGCAAACTCCATGCGGGCTTTCATGTGTCTTGCACTGAGGAGAGGCTTCCATGGGGCCACTCTGCCATAAAGCCCCGACTGGTGGAGGGCTGCAGTGATGGTTCATTTTCTACAACTTTCTCCCATCTCCTGACTGCATCTCTGGAGCTAAGCCACAGTGATCTTTGGGTTCTTCTTTACCTCTCTCACCAAGGCTCTTCTCCCCTGATAGCTCAGTTTGTCCGCACGGCCAGCTCTAGGGAGGGTTCTGGTCATCCCAAACGTCTTCCATTTAAGGATTATGGAGGCCGCTGTGCTCTTAGGAACCTTAAGTGCAGCAGAATTTCTTTTTTAACCTTGGCCAGATCTGTGCCTTGCCACAGTTCTGTCTCTGAGCTCTTCAGGCAGTTCCTTTGACCTCATGATTCTCATTTGCTCTGACATGCACTGTGAGATGTAAGGTCTTATATAGACAGGTGTGTGGCTTTCCTAATCAAGTCCAATCAGTATAATCAAACACAGCTGGACTCAAATGAAGGTGAAGAACCATCTCAAGGATGATCAGAAGAAATGGACAGCACCTGGTCATCTCTCGCCTTGACTACTGCAACTCCCTCCTCATTGGCCTACCTTTAAATAGACTATCCCCCCTCCAGTCCATCATGAAGGCCGCTGCCAGACTCATCTACCTTACAAACCGTTCAATGTCTGCCACCCCTCTCTGCCAATCCCTCCATTGGCTGCCACTCGCCCAACAAATTAAATTCAAAATACTAACAATGAGCTACAAAGACATCCATAACTCTGTTCCCAGCTAAATCACCTGCCTAGTCTCAAAATATTTACCTAATTGTCCTCTTCACTCCTCCCAAGACCTCCTACTCTCCAGCTCCCTCATCGCCACCTCTCATACTCCCCTCCAATACTTCTCCCGAGCCTCTCCCACCCTCTGGAACTCCCTACCCCAATCTGTCAGACTGTGCCCAAATCTATCCACCTACAGGCGATCCCTGAAAACTTTTCTCTTCAGGGAAGCTTATCCTGCCTCCTACCTAACAAACACACTTCTTATCTTCTCAATCAGCTCATCCCCCACAGTTATTGCCCTTTTTGTATCATTTAACCCTCCCTCCTAGATTGTAAGCTCTAACGAGCAGGGCCCTCTGATTCCTTCTGTATTGAATTGTATTGTAATTGTACTGTCTGCCCTAATATTGTAAAGCGCTGCGCAAACTGTTGGCACTATATAAATCCTGTATAATAATAATAATAATATATGAGTGTCACAGCAAAGGGTCCGAATACTTAGGACCATGTGATATTTCAGTTTTTCTTTTTTAATAAATCTGCAAAAATGTCAACAATTCTGTGTTTTTCTGTCAATATGGGGTGCTGTGTGTACATTAATGAGGAAAATAAATGAACTTAAATGATTTTAGAGAATGGCTGTAATATAACAAAGAGTGAAAAATTTAAGGGGGTCTGAATACTTTCCGTACCCACTGTAAGTGATACCAGTCAGTGCAGCCTTTCAGTGCCCATTAGTGCTGCCCATCAGTGCCTCCCATCAGTGCCTACCAGTGCTGCCTATCAATGCTGCCTGCCGCCTATCAGTGCCCACTATTGCCGCCTATCAGTGCCTACCAGTGCCACCTATCAGTGCCCACCAGTGCCATCCATGAGTGCCGCTTGTCAGTGCCCATCAGTGCGGCATATTAATACCTCCTCTTCAGTGCCAATAAGTGCTGCCTCATCAGTGCATATCACTGCAGCCTATCAGTGCAGCCTCATCAGCGCACAGTAGTGAAGCAGAAAATTTACTTATTTACAAAATTTACTGACAGAAACTAAGAAATACTTTTTTTTTTATTAATTTCAGTCTTTTTTCCTTTTAGTAAAAAATAAAAAACCCAGCAGTGATTAAATAACCAAAAGAAAGCTCTATTTGTGTGAAGAAAATTATTAAAATTAAATTTGGGTACAGTGTTGCATGACCACGCGATTGTCATTCAAAGTGCAACAGCGCTGAAAGCTGAAAAATGACCTGGGTAGGAATGGGATAAAAGTGCCCTGTATTGAAGTGTGTAGCGCCCCCATAGAGTAGGTGCATTTTTCTAGCAGGGTTTGCTAGGTGATGTGCAATTTAGTCAGGCCTGACTGTAGGTGCAGGCCTAAATGTTTTGATCTGGGCCGGGAGGAGTGTCGGGTGGAAATCTGGAGATGTAGCAGAGGCGCTGTGGAGGCCTCTACCCGGGAGGTCACCCCCATCTGGGGGGGTGACCTTGAGGCCTGGAGGTTCGAGTGCAGCCAGGAGTGGTGGTGATTCCTGGAGTCGCACAGGGGAACAGGAGAACAGCAGAGGTGCTACACAGAGAGAGAGAAAGTACTAGAGCAGGCTGGGAGAGGAATAGGAGACAGTCTGTGGAAGCCTTGGGAGCCAGTCAGGGGAAGGAGAGTCACTAAGCAAAAGCAAGTCGGTGGGACCTGAAAGAAGGATGGGCTGGGAGTTGTAGTCCATCAAAGGCCCAGCTAGCACTCAAGTACTTTGCTACACATTCAGGGGCCTGTGATCCCTGGCCTGTAATGGGTGTTCCTGAGGTCCTGCTAATACAGAGTAAGCCTCACCATTTGCTAGCTGCGGTAAAGAGGAAGGAGTAGAGAAGCTTGACAAATTTCCTTTCAGGCAGGAAACTAAGTGATGTGCTGGAGAGAAGTAAAAGAGTGATGATCTGCAAGTTCTGTGCTAGAGAGAGAACTGTAGAAGGAACGGTCAGCAAGTTGAGTGCTGGAGAGTTGAGGAGAGACAGTCTGCAGAGGGATAGTCTGCAGTGCAAGTGTGCATATACAGCATTGTATATGAAGTTTGTGTACCATAATTCTGTGGGCATCCCACACTCATCCCTTATCCCCAAAGTTATTTCCCCTTAAAAAAAAAAAAAAAAAACAAGAGCCTGTTCAGTGTCTCCGGATGTGTGATATATGGTGTGATTGAGGGCAGCTATAAGGTGAACCACTACTACCAGCCACACTCAAGGGAGTACATGGCTACATTTGGGGGCTCATTTTCTGGGGATTACCTATAAGGCTACCAGTCATTGCCCATTGCAACCACAAGAGAACTGAGTCAGAGGAATGTGTAACTTGTTTTATTGCCGATGTGGATTTAACTGGAATAAGGACCGTGTGCTTTGCTTTTGAACTGTTCTAAATAAGTGTGCCGTTGTGCATAGAAACCAGTGGGAGCCGCCAATAGTATTGCTACCTGCTCACCCAGCCGCTCCAAAACAGCACTGGGAGACTGTTACTGGTGTGCTTGCAAGCAAAACAGTGGCTACTACAAATTACTATTGCTACCGGCAACCACCAGCAAAGTCAACAAGTCAGGACAAGTTCTGAAAGTTTCATCCTTCACACAAGGGGTTACAGCTACGTGACATGCTGCCAGCCTGCTTATCAGGACTTTTGGCGCCAGTTCGTCTGGTAACTTGGGGGCGGCGCCATGCCCTGGAAGAGTCTCAGCACTTGCAACCTGCAGAAGACACCACATGGGATAGGAAGATGGCAGAAGGTGGTCGTCCCTTGCCAGCGCTGCCCTGGTTGTCGGATAAGCCGGAGAGGACCCTGATTGACATGGGGGGCCGGTTGGAGCCACGCGGGGGACTCTCATTGGGAGTGATTGACAGAGAGGAGCAGCTGTGCCTGATCTGCCCGGACCGCCTGATTCCAACCGTAGTCGTCGCTGCCTGGGCCGGCATGGCCATTGTGACAGGCCACTCACTCGGTTGGCGTCCGTGCAGCAGGGGCCACAGTACTACCAAGTGGGCTTGCCTTCAGGGAGATGTGTTCCGCAGCCACGGAAGCCTCGAAGGGCTGAGTTGGGCCGAGTGTCGCTACCCAAAGGCTGGGAGGAGTTGCGGCTTAGCGACTCCCCTGTGAAATTGGAGGACGAGGGAAGAGAGAAAGAGGCTGTCGTGGCCTGAGGCCGGGCTGGGGACCATGGGAATCTGGGGTCCCTGAAATGCCGGCCATAACTTATCCCATGACCATCCCAGTGGAGCTGGAGCAAGCAAACAAGGGAGGAGAGTCCCTGGAGGAGCTAGCTGGCGATGTTGGGGAAAGGGTCATAGACTGGGGGTCACCCAGACTGGTAGCGGAGTTCGGGGCTCTGGAGCACTTAGCAGAATGGTCGTCTCCTAGTGAGGGGTCCGAGGAAGAGGATGAGTCTGGACCCACACTACAACCGAGCCCTGCACCAGGAGTTTCCAGTATCAGCAGCCACCTTTTCTACAACAGGCCCTCCACTACTCAGACCAGAGCAGCCACATACCGCCAGCATGTGGTCAAGTCAGCGGACACTCTAGTTCGGCCGGGGAGAGGGAAGGTGAGGGTTCTGCCTAGGCTCTCCCGGTATCAGCGAGAAGTCCAGCCTAGGGTTGCTCTGAAGTGGGGCCTAGATTTCCCTTATGTGTCATCCCAGATCGTGGAGATTGTGGAGAACTCCCGGAAAGAGTGGGAGAATGACATGACTTGGGAATAACTCCATGTGCCCAAGCCCTTGTGGGGACCCGGGAGCAGCCAGTGGGAGAGATTCCTTGAGTTGAAGCAGGAATGGAGTCTGGGCAGAGCTATCCGGAAGGACTGTGTTATGATTATTAAGGCAGGACAACCCGCAATGAGCTATTCTATTTCTGTTCGGGGGGAGGGGGATAATCGGGTGAGATTGTCGGATCCCCATTACTACGCATAAGACTGTGGTGTGGGACAGACTATGCAGCACACTCCAAAGACTGCTGGAGGAGTAACAGAGTGTGCACTTTCCCCTGAACTGCAGGATAAACAAGCCTGCCACCCTGTGCCCCTGTGGAAGGGACTTGCCCACTTGGAGGACACTTGGGTGAAGTTTGCCCTGTTTGTTTTTTTCCCTTTGAAGCCTGCAGCATGGGAGGGGCTCCTCCCACCAGGAATTTTAAAGGAACCTCTAATAATGTTTCTCTTTTCTGCTCTGCTGTGAGTTTCTAACCCCTCGCTGACAGAGCAGGCAGATAAAAGGATTGCGTTAAAGTATTGCTGTGTTCTCTATTGGGAGGTTCGTAACACCCTCCTAATGGATTGTTTGTTCAGTTAGTTAGTTTAAAAAGCTGTGTTTTCCTTCGCTTAGGATTCCTGGATGGAACGGCTGTTCATCTATATCCGTCGAGAGTGAAGTCAAACCTCAACTGTTGCTAACTAGGCGGGTGGAGGGCTTCCCTTTAGGGGAAGGTGCTCCGACCCAGGAAATGTATAGTATGCTGCATGTGAATAGATGCAGGGATTGTAGATAGAAATTGTGATAAACTGTATATTGTAAATACTACAAACATGCAGATGATATATTTTGATACTTATTTATTCATGTACAGTTTTGTATTTCCCCTTCCAAGTTTGTTCCCTTTTCCCCTCCCATTTTCTGATTCTGTGATGCCTGTGCTCTTGGGCTCAAGAGCCATTTTTTTGTAAAGTTTCAGCTGGGGACCAGAATGTTTTATGGGGTTAATTCCACATAAACCCATGGCATGTGTGAGAAATATCTCATTAACCACTTGCCTGTACAGCCACATACATGTACGCCACTGTGTTCAAGCAGTTATACTGGGGCCATGGCTGCTGCTGTCAGCCATAACCCTGGTATTGTTTTTTTCAGCCGGCAATGCCCTAAACTGTAAGAGTGATTTTAGGGGCTAATTAGCTGCTGGATTGCTTTTGCGAGCAGTGGGAGGGGTCAATATAAATGATCACTGCAGCTGTTGTCATCTGTTCCCAAATAAAAAAATGCAATGAATCATTAAATGTAAATAGAGCGTCTCCTCTTAAAGAAACAAAATGCAAACAGAGCCATTTTTTCTGGAAAGCATGAGATCAATGTTTTTTTTTAATCTCATGCTTTTAAGGGTAAACATACAAAAGAAAAAAAGGCGGTCGTTGGGACTTTGAGTGAGGCAAGCCATTGCAAAGTTACATCAAGTAGCAAATGCATCTAGTAACAAGTACGTGGATTAGATGGATATGATGAATGCGTTTATTATACACATAAAGGATAATATCATGAAACAGCTGACAATAGAATCAAGTAGCAGAACAATGACATAAGGCTGACAATTGAACATAATAGGTACATAGTGACATAAATGAAAACAGATGCACAGCAATTGTATGCTATGCCGTTCAAGGTGTTGCAGTATACACAATACGCGTTTCGAGGATCCGTCCTCTCGTTAGGAGTATCATATCACAATTAGTCTATGGATATAGATAATACAGAGGGTATATTAGTAAATTACACGGAAAAAGATCTTTGGTAAAAAGAAAAAAGCCAATGAGGGTGTTCTTACATGTCAGCTTCACAATTGTCCCAACAAGTATCCATGGTACAGTGGGCACCCAGAGTAGCGTCCAACCCGGGGCTGAGGCGGGGACAATGGGGCCCAATCCTGGGACAAAGGCCAAGGCGACCAGCCAGAGAACACGTAAGGAAAGTGAAGATGAGATTTCGACCATGTCATATCTGTGAAGGAGTATATGCGTTTTTGAATCAATCAATATGGTAGTAATATGACATGAATGTATTTAATATATAAAGATAAAGTGATATGAATGTGAGGATATGAAAGGAGGTGGCATGAGGGGGAGAAAGTAAGAATGGTAAAAAAGGGAGAAAAGAAACACTGATAAAAAGAAAAGTGTGAGGGAGGGAAGAAAAAAAAAAAAAAAACCAAGCCTATTCCGCCTTGTATCACATGGAGGGACATGGTGGAATGGAGAGGAAAAATAAAAATAAAAATCGCAATAAAAATAGCAAATGACCGACCCCAAGCAAGCCAATGGGGTGGGTGCAGAGAAAGGAATGAAGAAAAAGACTATAACATAGTGAAAAACTTACATGGAAGATGTCAGCATGTATCAGTGAACATGTGGCATGGTGAACCGACAAAAGAGTGAAAGGCTGGTCAGTCATGGCTGATGTAGCCAAGGAGTGGTGTGTCCCCACCAGCGTCATGCTCGGCAGACAATGGGCATAGCAGGGAAGGAGGGAGCTAAATCCCGGCGCCATGCACACACGCCTGCTCTGCAGCGTCATCTGCCGCCGCAGGACGGGGACATATCATGTATTCTATCCGACGCCTAGGGATGGGCAGGGGTGAGCTCCTTCCCGACTCCGTGCCGGGATTTAGCTCCCTCCTTCCCTGCTATGCCCATTGGCTGCCGAGCATGACGCTGGTGGGGACACACCACTCCTTGGCTACATCAGCCATGACTGACCAGCCTGGGTAAGGTTGGTGGTCAGAAGGGAGGGGGCAGGTCTAAAGCTGTGTAAGGGACCCCCAAATTTCTGATGGCTGCCCTGCCCACTCAGCCTGGTAATGCCACAATTATTTATGTCAGATGCAGTTTAGGCGTCCCCCCTCACCCTAAAACACACACTTTTGCAACATTATTTTTGGCTTTCCAACCAGGTAGAGTGCTAGAGGTGTTCTTATTATGTCAAACCTAATCTCCATGCTCCAAAAAAGTTACATCATTATTTAAAACTACTGTATCTCCTGAAATGTAATCTCTTATACACACTCTCCATCTTTTGCGGGTGACATTTCCCTACTAATTCCCCAAAACATGTAGTGCAAGGGCCTGTTTGATTTGCTACTAATTTGACCTCATGTGATCTGTTTTGTTTGAATCTTGTTAGAAAAGTGTAATTTGAAAAGTATATTTTCTGTAGGTTGTGATTCTCACACGTCTTACATCTCCACTGTGCTGGAAATGGAAGTGTAGCCTTATGTTGCCCTTGCATTTGTATGTTGAATAACATTTTTATGTTTGTCGTCAAAGTATACTTTTTTTTTATCCACAGTTTCCTTCCAATCCCCAGCAGTGGCAGGAAGTTGCTGCTCAGTTTTTGCAGCAATGGGATTTTCCCAACTGCGGGGGTGCCATTGATGGAAAGCATGTTTGGATTGTACCACCACCCAACTCTGGCTCCTATTATTTACATTACAAGGGGTTTTGCCGCATTGTGATGCTTGCCATAGTGTCTGCCAACTATGAATTCTTATGCCTGGATGTGGGGAAGAATGGCCGCAACTCCAATGGAGGAGTGATCATGCAGACGGAGTTTTATAGGCGGCTTCAGAATGGCACCCTCAACTTGCCACCTGCAGACCAAAACGTGGAGGGTCTGAACTTTGTCTTTGTTGCAGATGAGGCGTTTGGGCTTGGTGAACATGTTATGAAGCCATTACCTCAATGAAACCTGACCCCTGATCAGAGGATTTTCAACTATCGACTTTCTCGTGCTAGAAGGGTAGTGGAAAATGCCTTTGGAATTTTGCCCAACAGGTTCCGTCTCTTTTTGACGCCAATCAACCTGGCCTTATATAAGCTTAATCACGTGGTACTGTGCTGCTGTATCCTGCATAATTTTTTTACGCAGGAATGCGACCAATTATCTCCCAACCATGCCCACTGACATTGATGCAGCCCTGCCAGGCCCAAGTACATCAGCTGAAGGTCGTCCCTCGTTGGATGCAATGGCAGACCTCCAGAGTAGACGTGCTTCCTTGGCCACCCAGAATGCAAGGGATTTGCGTATCAAATATATGCAGTGTTTTGTGAGGAGAGGGGCTGTGTCCTGGCAAAACATGATTCCTGATCTTGTTTAATGTTTTATTACCCTTATAAATGAATCTTTCAGTTTAACTACTTTTGTCTGTGGTTTTTAGATGTGTAAAAGAGATGCTCTATATGTGCTTTATATTTGCACTTGCTCCAAGAGGGAAATCTAACCTTCATTTCTCCACTAGATCACAATATCAGCTTCTGCAAAGTATTTTTGTGTGTAGGGGTTGTGCTACATATACACAAACACAAACACACAATGTTTTTGGTCTTCATGCATTCCATGCATGAAGAACAAAAACATGATGCATTAACAACTGGTTTAAATGATTCTAGAGGAACTACACCTGTGTTGACCACATAGAGGAGGACATTTGCTCTGTAAAGACCTAAACTTTATGGAACTCACAGGCATACATAAAGTAAAGAGGAAGCCACACACTGTTAGTATCAAACCTTTATATTGCTTGCACATTCCGAGGTGCTTTGCAACATGTAAAAAACAGATGTCAAACATATAAAGCTGGTAGACCACAAACGAAAGAGAGTAAACATGTACTCTATCTCATCAGGGGATGTCAAGTGTCATCTTTCTGGGTGGGCAGACCCCCCTTCCTCCAAACTGGAGTTTATTGTAGAAAGGGGTGTTGCATCTGCGAAATGTGTGAGCTGATCCCATCAGGGGTTCTGAGCCGACCCGTTTTGGGGGTGGCCACCTTTATCCAAACTCCACTAGCTTGGATAAAGGGGGGCAACCCAAAACGCGTCACCTTAAAACCCCTGATGGCATCAACTCGCACATTTTGCAGATGCAACACCCCTTTCTCTAAGAAACTCCAGTTTGGAGGAAGGGGGGCCTGCCCACCCAGAAAGATGACACTTGAAAACCCCTGATGAGATAGAGTACATGTATTCACTCTTTTTCATGAGACCATTTCAAACGGGCAACAGGCCCTAAAGTGGGGTCAACAAAAACCAGTCCAATTGCAAGAAGAATTAAAATTTAGCAAGCATATCCCCAACATCCGTCAATCGACGTTGGAGTTCCTGCGCTGCCCTCTGGATGTCCTGTAGCTCCCCACAGCACCACTGAATTTCCCTCCTCAGTCTTCCAATGGTGCATTGTGGAACCTCATGACCTGTTAAGTAGAGGAAAATGCATAAGGGCAATGATGGTCAATTGGCTGAGGGCCAACATAGTGATTTGTGTTATTTTAGTAGTTTTTTTAAGTGATATCTTGACATTGATTGGTATTGGATGCCCGCGCTGTGATTGGATGGAGGCGCAGACCTGGAAGAAGGATGTCGCCGGTCACAGTGGGGTGCTTAGACCAGTGCAACAGCTTCGTTCCAAGGTAACTATTTCAGAAACAGCTATTATGTGCTGCATAATAGCTGATTATGCCTTGGATGGGCCTATTTTTTTTGGTTGGTTGGGGTGGGCACTTTACAACCACTTTAAAGGCAACAATAATAAAGGCCATGGCCATACTTTAGAACAAAGTAAAAAAGGTGTGTTGGTTATTAACTGCGGTCTGCTGTCCCATGTACCAATAGACATGTCAATACACAAGAAGCAATATTAAAGAGGTTTGTATTTCTAAGGTAATAACTCATAATAGAACAAAAAAAAGAAAGGAGGCAGTCTATCCCCATCCCTAACATAAGACTATGTTCACCAAAAAGAAAGGGTCCTTCTCTGCCTTCCATCAGGCAGAGTAGTGGTCTTGTTTTTATCTGTTAATGTGTTTTTTATGTGTATATGTATCAGCATCGTCTCTTTTGCTGTCTGTTATATATATTCTTTATTGTATTGTATGTAATAAAGGTTTTGATATTTTTTGTACACATCTGTATTTTTCTTACTGAGGAGTTGGTCATCCCAATTAGAGTCCCATGGGGATTTTTTCTTTTTGGTGAACAAGAAGCAATATTATAATAGTACTTACAAGGGCAAACGACAAGCTCACTCGCAGCTTGTTCCCTTGGGAACTCGGGATGTTGGGGCAGCTCAAGTGAATCTGTTTCTTCTAAAAAAAAATGTCAAATGCATTCATTGAGCATCCCAAAGTCACTACAGGTTCAACACATACATTGTAGGATATTTTTCGAGTGTACCAACCTTGCAATTGGGCTGGGCTGGGTGCACCTGGTGGACTTCTTGCATAGGCTTGGGGGGCCTCTGTAGGATTTTCTGCAAAAAAACAACAACAAAGAGACGATGATGTCATTTTCCACAGCCCCAAATACTTGACAAGTGGCAACATTCGTCAACTCCTACAGCTGCCCCCCCCCTCACTCCTATGGGATGCGGGCTGTCTAATATTCATCATATGCATTTGTGTAATTTCCAGCACTGGGAGCTATCCTCTCCCCATGTCTGCACTAGCAAGGCCGGATTAATGGGCACTGATGAATCAGTCAGCAGCCAGTAAAATGATACTTATCCTTTAATTTAGGCCTGAAACCCCCGCCCTTTTGTCCACCTAGCAGCACCCCTGTCTGTGGCACAATTTGTATAGTTGTCATTTAGCACTTACCTTCTGGGCGTGAAGGTGGCCTTGATTCCACCTCCGCTGACGGGCCAGGGGTGGGAGCATCCGTTGGTCCCAGGGGGGGGTGGGTCCTTTGTTTTCTTGTTTCCCTGTTGCAAAATACAAAAACAACATAAGTGCAAAAGCTAAAGGAATGTCTGAAAACAGTCTAAAATGGTATTCTTCATATACAGTATGCTTGATTTGGAAATTAAATTTGGGAACCCCAAGGCATACAAAGAGTTCAAAAATTCACAGGTAATTCTCTCTAGCTACTTTGACCAAGAACAGATCCAGACACTGAATTTACATATCTACATATTGCTTCAAAAAAAATATTGCTTACTTTTTTGAAGGATTCGATGGATCCGGTGCAGCTGGTCTTGCTCCCGATGTTTGAGATCGGACCAGCGCTTGCGGAGCTGATCCTTGGCCCGCTGGACCCAATATTTTTGAGACAGCCGCTCAATGACTCTGTCTAGGATATAATCCTTATGGCTGTTTGGCCTCGATTAATCCCCCCTCTTACAATCGTAGTCCCGGGCCTCCATGATTCCCACCGTGTCGACCATTTCTGCCCTGGTCATGGGGGTGGCCCTCATTTTGTGGTGTCTACTAGACTGGCTCCTATGCAAATCCGCCGTGGTTTTTGCCCAATCGATCGTAGCTCGTTCGTCTTAGATCGTTTGTTCCATGGAGGCGTTGGTACGTGTCACGCCCCAGCGTCACGACGCACCTGAGAGCGGTACGCATGCACAGTGTATAAAAGCCGAACGAACGGTCAAGGAAACGGTCGTAGGTAACGGTCGAAGGTAGGAGCGTGGCGTGGAGACGAATGTGTGGGAGACCGCTCATTATTTAGTACAAATTAAGGTTCTACTGGAACTTCTGCCATAGGTGGGTAGTGGCCTATATTGCTTGGATTGAGGCCTAGATTGGGTCCAGCTTAGAAGTATGCTGTGTGAAGTTGCATTATGCTTTGTCTTGTGTCTTGCAGGCATAATGAGTTTTCTACCACAATTCATTGACCTCTACCGTCAACTCCCATGTCTTTGGAAAGTAAAGAGCAAGGAATATTTCAACAAGGTCCAAAGGCAGGCAGCTTGTGAGCAACTGGCAGAGCTGTGCAAACAGATCAAGCCCAATGCCAATGTTCAATACGTCCGACACAAAATAGCCAATATGAAGACCACATATGGGAGGGAGGTAAAAAAAATAGAGAAATCCCAGAGGTCAGGAGCTGCAGCATCGGACGCGTATGTGCCTAAACTCTGGTAATGTGAGAGCCTGCAGTTTCTTTGAAACACAGCTGACACGAGGCCAACCCTGCCCTCTACCTCTGCTGAGGACACGGCTCCTACAGCTGAGGATGAAGATGTGGAGGAGGCACCCTTCACCCAGGTATAGTGTTGAACATATTGTAAAGATAAAATACAATGATAATAACTAAACATTGTCCAAACATTAACACATTTATTTCTATATCCAAACCCAGTTGTGGCCTAAAGTCATTTTAAGGATAAATCAAAATGCTGGTGCCAGAATGCTAGTGTTTGTTATTTCTAATTATTCAATAAGCAACAGTCATGAAATGTAAATTTGTTTGGATTCATCACCCACACAAACAAACCTATTCTAATAATGTCACTTTTTTATACACAGGAAAGTCTCACCGAGACAGTGACTGAGGAGGAGGCAGCTGGCTCTTCACAGCTTTGCGAATCGCAAATCCCTCCCCTTCAGGTTGGTAGGAAAAGGAAGAGGAAAACCCATCATATGGATGAAACTGCTTCCTCCTTTTTTGAGCAGGCAACACAAATCCTCCAGAGGGATCTGGAGCAGGAGGAGTCATTCGCTGCCTATGCAGCAGTGAAACTGAAAAAAATGACTCCATACCAGCAGAACAGGGCTGAGGAGCTAATAAACCAGGTGCTCTTCAAGGGGGCAATGGGGCTCATTACGGAGTACACAGAGCTCCACGAGAATGTGCCTCCACCTCCACCACCTACCCCATCTCACCACCCAACACAAACACCACACCAGCATGCTGGCCAGTGGCAATTTTTTCCCCATGGCCCCCACCAACAACCATGGTCTGGGAATTATGGCCAATACCCCATTGAGGTATTTATTTATTTTTCTGTATTTTTGATGTGAAGAAACAGTTTTTTTCTGTTATATTTTCTTTGCAGAAAAATTGCTTTGCTAATGTATTTTTGGTTTAAAAATAAAGAATAATGCAAATAACAATACTTGCCTAAGTTTATTGAAGGAAATGACAGGTTTGAAGTAGGCAGTTACATTAAAAAGAAAAGTTAGAACATATAGCAAGGGACCACAAATAAGTTCAATTAAAGGAATTATTATATTTTAGAGATTATGATATTGGGGAAATGTTAAATAGAATAAAAGAGATTAAAAATAATGCAAATTCTATTAATATCACTACAGAACAGCTGTCTTTCATTACATTCGTAACATGAGTATCACTAGCACTGCATCTTCATTATTATCCCATTGAAAAAGCTGCTAATGTGCACAGCATTTCGCTATTTGAATTCAATTGCCAATAGACGAACAAATATGCATTCTGAAATAGAAATGTAGGTTTACACGAACGGACACTTGTCGTACTACCAAAGTTTTCTAGTCTACTCATACAACTCCTGTTGTACGACCGTCGTACGTAGGCTGTTCTAATCGCGCGTACTAACAGTCGAATTTGCATACAATGGTCGTTCGTACGACCTGTTGTATACGATCGTCGACTCGTGTGTACAAGGCTTTAGATGGAACTTCAAAAGCCGTGCCGTCAATACAGTGTTTGAGCACAGAGAGGACCTCATCAACTGTTTTGAAAATATACGAGAATCAGGGGAATTTGATCCTCTTACCGTCAGAGAGGCAGGAGCCTTTGCCTCGCAGCTGGAAAATCCAAATTTTAAGTTTTTGCTGACACTTTTCCACAACATAATGCCGCATGTGGACTTCCTCTATGCCAAACTCCAGAAGAAGGACAAATTTTGCAGAAATTCTCTCCAATCCCTGGTTGACAAAAGCAGCAAAGGTGGTTCTCAAGTTCAACCAACAAGGCGGCATTTGCTCAATCCAGATGGCCAGAAACGCATTGCATCTGAGGTAAGTTTTTAATTGTTGCTAAATATGTCTTTTTGATAGCTCCCTCTTATTGATATGAAGATTGTAAAGAAGAAAACATTTTCTTGCAATATTCATCTAATTATGTCATGTAAAATAATTTGTTATTCACTCTCGTGGATAACATTAGTATTAAAGCCTTCATCTCTGTTAGCTCCCTGAGCATCATAAATGCATGAAAATTGACATATTTACTCCATACACAAGACATTCAGAGTAAATATGTCGATTTTCATGCATTTATGATGCTCAGGGAGCCAACAAAGATGAAATTGACTTTTTGTCATGATAACTAAATAATTTTTGTTTTTATCCTTCACTCTATAGGTCTGCGATACCATACTATTGCACACCCAGGAACATTTTTCATTCACAAGCCACCTTGTTTCAAGGGGACAGGTTTGAACAATACATCGGGGCATTTCCTAAGGAAGCACTGAGTAAGACTTTGCAGGCCTATCCATTGCTCAATAAGGAAAAGTTGAAGACAGAGCTTAGTCTCATCTACAGCAAAGATGAATTCAGGAATTGTCATGGTGCTGTGCACCTATCCCAGGTGTTTATGGAGAACAATGTTGGAAAAAACTGTGGAGAGACTGTCATCTTGCTGAAGATCCTCATCACCACCCCCATGACCACAGCAGAAACTGAGAGGTGTTTCTCAACATTGAAGAGGATTAAAACTTTTCTAAGAAATAGCATGACCCGGGACAGGCTGAATACATTGGCCATGCTGTCCATGGAAAAGAGACTGGTCAGTGAAATAACTGACTTCAACCAGAAGGTCATTGAAAAATTTGCCAGAAGGAAAGGAGAGCAAAGTTTCTTTACAAATAGTATTACAGGCATCAATGCCACCATTTGGATTTATTCACCCTTTACTCTGAATCTGAGTTTTTGATTTTTTGTTTTTATCCACCAGTAAATCACCTGATAGAAGGCTATTTACAGTGCTACATTACTAACAGTTTAATTTTTCTATTTGATTGCGCACCCAAAAATTTTGAGCACCAGCCGCCACTGTCAGGAGTCCTAACACAATGGGTCGAATCTATAAGGGGCGGGGCTACAAGAAATGAGAGGGGCCGAAAAGAGGGGCGGGGTCTGGCTCCCCCCATCCAAAAATTTCACCAGCCGCCACTGGTGACAAGCGCGGTGTGAGATCGGGTGGTCCTCTGTCACCAGTTAGTAAAGAGGGCAGTGATCTGATACCCGCGTTCATCATAGTCACTAATTCATTTAAATGCCCCCCCAGCATTGCAGAGTACAGTACTTACAGGTGCTGACAGCCTCTCCTCAGCGCGGCTAAACTAGCTAGCACATGGGTATTAGGCACCGTCCCAGAGTGAGGGCTGGCAGTGAGAGATGACCTCATACTCTCTCTGCTCGGCCACGGCTGCACCTCTGTGTAGGCAGCCTGTAAGTAAGGGCAGAACAGTGGGGTGGGCAATGAGAGATGATGTCAGCAGCAGAGGCGCCACGGCCCAGGGGTTGAAGACCTCTGCCCTAGACTATGCTGTGCTGTACCTTAGACTAATGCTTAGCTAGTGTTTGGTAGCGATGGAAGCAGTCCTTGATGCAGAGACCAGGTTGGCCAGGACAGGAGGAACAGAAAAAACGGGTGTCATGTCTTATTCCATGTCTGCTACAGACACATCTGTTTTGGGGTGATTTTTGGGTTTGGTACCAGGGGAGACATCAGGAAAATGCCTCTCATGCAGCCGGCTAACTGCATCTGGATTTGGAGTTTGAGCCACAGCACTTTCTGGATACAAAAGGGCTGTGATGACCGCTTCCTGAAATTTTAGGAAAGATCCAGTTCTTCCAGTTGCTTATAAATCACAAAAACGTTATATACAGCCAATTGAAATATATATATAGACACTTTTTTTGTACCAGTGTCTAGCTCTGCAGGTAGCTAAATACGGCTTCATCATTTGTTCGTTGAAGTGACTACAGGCATGGTACAGGAGATGGTAAAAGACTGCATAGTACAGGAGACGGCCAGTGAACTGCATGGTACAGTAGACAGCCAAAGACTGCATGGTACAGGAGACAGCTAGAGACTGCATGGTACAGGAGACAGCCAGAGACTGCATGGTACAGGAGACAGCCAGAGACTGCATGGTACAGGAGACAGCCAGGGGCTGCATGGTAAAGGAGACAGCCAGAGACTACATAGTACAGGAGACAGCCAGGGACTACATAGTACAGGAGACAGCCAGGGACTACATAGTACAGGAGACAGCCAGGGACTACATAGAACAGGAGACAGCCAGGGACTGCATGGTACAGGCAGAGCGGAGACAAGGCTGCCTGTCCTAACAGCCCGGTGGGCCTGCACTTACCGATGCAACTGGGAGGAGGCGGGGATGGCACTGGCCAGAAGGGAGGAAGAGGCGGTCGTTCATAAGCGACATCACTTCCGGTAACGGTTTCCGGAATCGGCCAATTTTTGCGAGTACCGATACTCGCAAAAATGGCTATTATAGTGTTACTGTGATAGTGTTGCGGGCAATCAAAGGGTCAATTGTGGATGGCGATAGTGTAGCGGTCAATCTGGCATAATGTGGGAGGGACGCTAACACTGAAGCTACCTGATGTCGCTAGTGACACTAATACAGCAACCTGTAAAAAACATTCTGTACACTGTACAAAGGACACTGGTGACAGGGCAGTGAAAAGGTTAACTGGGGGGGGGGATCAATGGGTTAAATGTGCCTAAACAGGTGTTTGCAAATGTATTTGCGCTGTTTCTACTCACACAGGTTGGGCTTTATTCTCTCTCTGGACAAAAAGGGTCCAGAGAAGAACTGGCCAGAACTAACATTGACACAGTCTGTGCAGTGATTCTCTACAGCCTATTAGCAGGTCCAGGCCAAAAATCATTGGCCAGGACCTGCTGCCAATCTTGTGCTGTAGCAAATCGCAGCACAGATGGGGTGGGACTATACCCGGAAGAAATGTTTCATGTTACATGTACGTGATCCAGCCCAGCCACAACGCCCGGCTGCAGTAAATGTACTGCTGGTGGTCCACTAGTGGTTAAAAATATAACTAAAACTTTTATGTTTTGGATAGAGTGGAGAGGAATTAGAACACCTGTCAGTTTGTATTGCTTCCCATTTCGCTATTAGGGAAATTCACCCTCTCTATTTGTCCTGTTTACCATTATCACTGAGAGTGAAAGTGAAAGAATATCAAAAATTGCGGGCTTATGCTATCCAACATGAAAAAAGTTTTGCTTATAGTTTTGCTTTAAGAGATTGGGGGTTATGATTAGTATTACAGGATAACCTCTTAGCGCCCTTTAAGAGGTTCATGATGCCAGGAGGCAGGGCGGGGCTTAAGACCACATGACCGCTATGATTGGCTGTCATGGTGGTCACGTGATCTGAAAACTCCCGATCGCTCATATGTCTACAGTATGTCATCAGCCCACTCTGTTCCAATCAGCAGGGAATTTGTGAGCTGACCGTTGCGGATTAGAGCAGAGCGGGCTGACGACATATCTGTGTCCGCTCAGTTTCTGCAGAACGGACACAGACAGACAGAGTCAACTCTATGAAGTTCTACTTGGGTTCAACTGCTTTAAAAGACCATCTGGAATACAGGATTTCTCCAAAAATGAATAAGCCACTGAGGCCATGTATTCAACCAAATGACAAAACCTTGCTAACGGAGCTAAAGAACCAAGAGAATAAAGTGAAAAAATGGGTTTCCTTTGCAGACAGTAGAGGTCTAGCACTTACAATGGTAAAAGTCTATTCGGAGCTTGATGACCCCCTGGAGATTCCCTTTAACATCACAGAACTGATTGACAACATTGGTCAACTTGACCACTTTAGAGAAGGAACACCTGGTTTGGGACTTTGAACAACCTGCTACAGATTACCTGGACTTCAGGCAGACAGTGTTTACCTTGAAAATTGTATGCTCAAAGAGCGGGCCCTTGTTGGCACTATAAAGGTCAAGAATCTTGCCTTTGAGAAAAGCGTCAAATTAAGAATGACATGCAATTCTTGGCAGAGCTTTACAGACCATGAATGCAACTATGTTAAAGACACTTATGGAGTGACTGATAGGGACACGTTCTCATTTGATCTTATTCTTCCGGATGATATTAAGCCTCAAGGGAGGATAGAATTTGCAGTCTGTTTTGAATGCAATGGTAAAACCTATTGGGATAGTAATAAAGGACAAAATTACAGAATAATTCGGTCTGACTTTCAAAACCGCCGCAGTGAACCCGATTATAACTCTTCTTTGGATCAGTTTGGAAGTCCCAGGTGCTCTTATGGTATATTTCAAGAGTGGTCTAGCTACTCTGGGTTTGATAAACAAGGGCCATACTACTAATGAAGTATGAAGAACTGTTATGATGCCAGTCCCAACATTGTAGACTTGGTATATGGTGGAATTTCACACACAAACTGAACCAGATTTCAGGATGTATACTAGATTACAGTGAAATTGTAAATTAATGACTGACATCCCTTAAATGTCCAAAGTAGCACATTCTTTAAAATGAATGGAGTCAAAATGGGAAGATGCTGCTAAACGTTTACCTACCTTATGCTGCTTTAGTTCTGTTCTACATAAACCTTCATCTTTGTTATGGTTTTCTACACTTAATATGTCCTATGCATCTAATGCAGTACCTGTGTTATAAAGTATGAGGGGGAGAGAGTGGCAGAAACTCACCCCTATTTGAGGCAAGTTTTTTGGACTTTCATGGTGCCGTATGAATTCATTAACAATAAAGGTTCATAAAAAATATATCTTTATTTGTAATCCTTAAAAGGATAATTAGATACAACCGTACGTACATCTTTACAAGATAAAATTGTGTTTCTTTAAATCGCATTTCACAATGACATTCAAAGACATCCATGCACATGTTGTTAGATAATACTGATACAGATTCCTGTAGACTCAACATGTTTCACGGATTTGATGGAGTATCACCGCTTCCTCAGGAGTCTTTCTTACAGGAGAGTGCATGTGCTCTGTACATTCAATATCTGCATGAATACTGCAATGGTAGTAACAGAGTCATGTAATTAGACACTGATATCATAAGTTATCAAAAATTCCATACATGTAGGTACAGCCTGTAAGCATAAGATAAATTTAACTGTCACTGAGGGGGGGCTGTCCCATATGGTCCCCTTACCAAGGAGTCACTGTGTTCATGGATAGGGGGCCCACAACTCCCCCGGCAGATGTGGAGACGTCAAGATGCAAGGATCGGGGGACCCTGTACAGGGTAGGAGATAACATTATGTTACGCCACCGGGCCCGGCCCTATGGTGCGCATGCGCGGCTGCACATGCACAATGCTTATTCCGGACGATGGCGTCAAATGATGCGAGTCCACAAGCACCTCACGGGGGGACGGACAAGGTCCTTCCTCTTTCCCCACAGGGCCGCACATCCGTTGAGGGGTCACGCCCCACAACCAGACACCTGACTAGGCCTGGAAGATGTTGCGGCAGCCATGATGGATTAGGGCTGTGATTACCACAGCCGACCCTGCACACATAGAAGCGGCTCACAGGTCGGCGGGGAAAATACCCAGGGCAATGGGATTGGGTCACCAAAGAAGCAGCCAGCACCCAGTGACAGAAAATGGTATTACAGCAGTAGAAACATGAATTACAAAAAAATATTTCTTCATACTTCATCAGCCAACCTTTATTAAGGGGATCTTTGCCTTCACCTGGGATTACCTTTCAAGCTATGAGGTGAGCTTTACCATGACCTGCAGTGTAATTACACTGCATAGCCAATAGCACAAAGTATCTGTGTAGTACCTGAGTGTCTGTGAGTACCTGAGTATCTGTGAGTACCTGAGTGTCTGTGAGTACCTGAGTATCTGTGAGTACCTGAGTGTCTGTGAGTACCTGAGTGTCTGTGAGTACCTGAGTATCTGTGAGTACCTGAGTATCTGGGAGTACCTGAGTATCTGGGAGTACCTGAGTATTGTGATTGCTTGAGTATCTGGGATTACCTGAGTATCGTGGGTACCTGGGTGTTGTGAGTACCTAGGTATTTGTGGGTACCTGGGTATTGTGATTACCTGAGTATTCTGGGAGTACCTGAGTGTTTGTGAGTACCTGAGTATTCGGGGGTACCTGGGTGTTGTGAGTCCTGAGTATTCGTGGGTACCTAGGTGTTGTGAGTACCTGAGTATTCATGGGTACCTGGGTATTGTGATTACCTGAGTATTCTGGGAGTACCTCATTGTTGTGAGTACCTGGGTATTCAGGGAGTACCTGAGTGTGATTGCCTGACTATACTGTGATTACCTGAGGATTCTAGGAGTACCTGAGTGGCAAGGGCCTGAGTAGTTTAGGAGTACCTGAGTGGTGAGGACCTGGTTATTCTGTGAGAACTTGTGTATTCTGCGAGTACCTGAGTAATAGTGTCAGTACCTGAGCACAGGGTGCGGGTACCTGAGTATTGGGTAAATACCTGAGTAATATAGTGTGAGTACCTGGGTGTTCTGTGAGTACCGGAGTGTGGTGTGAGTACCGAGTGTTGTGAGACCCTGTGTACTGTGAGTATTAGCGGCAGGCAGCCAGCGGTTAGTTAATTGGCTAGGGCATAATTCCCAGTCCCCACTAAATCAATAGGTATGATGCCCGGCGGGTGTGGAGAAGCTACTCGGTGTACATCTTGTCACATGAATGCATTCCTTGATCATGAGATTGAGGGCAAATACTGCTGTACAAAATGTAAGAACGTTGTTTCCCTGGAAGCCCAGGTCCTGAATCTAAAGAAGCAAATGTCAACACTGAGATGGCTCTCCATACTTAAGGAGAGTTGGGATCGTACTCGGCAGGTGTCGGCAGGGGCCAGCAGCTACCAGGAGACATAGAGGAGCAGGCACCAGAACAGAGTAGTGGGGTGACAGTTAGGAAGGGTAGAAGGGAAAGAGTTAGGGAGGCTGATCCTGGGCTGGAGCATCCCAATAGATACACCCCGTTGTGTGATATTGCGGAAACCAGCCAGGAATCGGCATCGCTGGAGCAGAGTGGCACCCCTAGCTGCCAGGGGAGTAACTCCTCCAGCGAGGTTGAGGATGAAGCCAGTGGAAAGATAAGGCAGATTGTGGTGATGGGGGACTCCATTCTTAGAAACACAGAGAGGCCAATCTGTCACAAAGACCTGAAGCACCGAACTGTAAATTGTTTACCGGGCTCTCGGGTTCAGGACATCATGGATCGGGTGGACAGATTGCTGGGAGGGGCTGTGGAAGACCCGGCTGTCATGGTGCATGTTGGCACCAATGACAAAGTTAGAGGTAGGTGGAGTGTCCTAAAAATAAGATTTCAGGGACCTAGGAGCAAAATTGAGGCTTAGGACCTCCAAGGTAGTATTCTCAGAAATACTACCAGTACCTCGAGCCACACCAGAGAGGCAGCGGGAGATTAGGGAAGTTAACAAGTGGCTGAGGAGCTGGTGTAGAAAGGAGGGTTTCGGGTTCCTGGAGAACTGGGCCGATTTCTCAATCGGTTACGAGCTCTATAGAAAGGATTGGCTGCACCTAAATGGGGAAGGTGCAGACCGGCTGGGAATGAGGATGGCCGAAAAGTTAGAGGGGCTTTTAAACTAGGCAACGGGGGGAGGGTCTAGACTTAGAAATAGCCAGAGTGGAACTGAGTTCAGGGGGTAGTATTGGAGGGAGGAGTGATAGGCCGAATAAAGAATTTAAATCCAAGGCGAGTAGCGTAACATATCCTATATGCAAAAGAGGAGTACCCAACAGGGGAATAGTAGGTGTCCAGACAAAACTACGTGGCTTGTTCACTAATGCCAGGAGTCTGGCAGACAAGATGGGAGAACTAGAGTTGCTACTGTACGAGGAGGAATTAGACTTTGTGGGAATTTCGGAGACTTGGTTCAACAGCTCTCATGATTGGCTGGCTACCATTCAGGGGTATTCCCTATATCGCAGGGACAGGGTGGGCAAAAAAGGGGGAGGGGTATGCCTGTATATAAAAAATGACATAAGAATAAATGTGAGGGATGACATTAGTAGTGGATCCGGGGAGGAAGTTGAAGCCTTATGGCTAGAGCTACAAAGGGAGGATAGCAGGGGGAAAGTAATACTGGGAATATGCTATAGGCCCCCAAATCAGAGGGAGGAGGGGGAGGCAGACCTCCTGTTGCAATTTGGAATAGCGGCTAGGATGGGAAGTGTTATTATAATGGGGGATTTTAATTACCCAGACATTGACTGGGAGGAAGATACTGCACGCTCAGCTAAGTCTCGCCATTTCCTAAATGTCCTGCAGGACAATTTCATGGGTCAAATAGTAAATGCACCAACAAGAGAAAAAGCATTATGAGACCTTCTGATCACTAACAACACAGACCTGATCACAGACGTGGAAGTAAGGGGCAATCTAGGAAATAGCGATCACAGGACAATTAGTTTCAGTATAAATTACACAAATAAGAAACATAAGGGGAATACAAAGACGCTGAATTTTAAGAGAGCCAACTTCTATAAACTACGCTCCATGCTGGAAGATATTAGCTGGGATAAAATTCTAGGAACAATGAATGCGGAGGAAAAATGGGAGTGCTTCAAGAACACACTAAACAAAGGTATTAGCCAGTGTATCCCAACGGGGAATAAATTTAAAAGGGCTAAACAAAGACCAGGATGGCTAAACGCCGATGTAAAGGCACACATAAAAGCAAAGGAGAAGGCCTTCAAAAAATACAAGACTGAGGGGACCATATCAGATTTTCATATCTATAAAACACGCAATAAGGAATGCAAAGGGGCAATCAGAGCAGCTAAGATAGAACATGAAAGACACATAGCAGAGGAGAGTAAAAGGAATCCCAAGAAAGAGAGGGAGGTCAGATCATGTTGGCCCCATAAAGAATGATGAAGGTAATCTGGTTGCAAAGGATGGAGAAATGGCAAAGATGTTAAACTAATTTTTCTCCTCAGTATTCACGAAGGAAACCGGGGGCTCAATTATTCAGAACTACAATGCTGATCGTCACGGCACGTCACAGGAAGTACCCTCATGGCTGACTGAGGATAAAATCAGAAATAGGCTTGAAAAACTGAACACTAATAAGTCACCGGGACCAGATGGCTTACACCTGAGGGTCCTTAAGGAACTTAGCCAAGTTATTTCCAGACCCTTGTACCTAATCTATAAGAGCAGTTTTCTGACTGGTATGATACCAGCTGATTGGAAGAAAGCCAATGTAGTACCAATATATAAAAAAGGACCAAGATATATCCCTGGGAATTACAGACCAGTTAGCTTAACATCAATAATTGGCAAGCTCTTGGAGGGAATAATAAGGGATTACATACAAGATTTTTGTAATGAGAACGGTATCATTAGTGGTAATCAGCATGGGTTCATGAAGGATCATTCTTGCCAAACCAATCTATTAACCTTCTATGGGGAGGTGAGCTGCCATCTAGATAAGGGAAGGCCTGTAGACGTGGTGTACCTGGATTTTGCGAAAGCATTTGATACAGTTCCCCATAAACGTTTACTGTACAAACTAAGGTCCCTCAACATGGATCAAGGGGTGAGCACCTGGATTGAAAATTGGCTACAAGGGCGAGTCCAGAGGGTGGTGATAAATGGGGAGTACTCAGAATGGTCTGGTGTAGAAAGTGGAGTTCCCCAAGGTTCTGTCCTGGGACCAATCCTATTCAATTTATTCATAAACGACTTGGCGGATGGGGTGAAGAGCTCAATCACAATATTTGCGGATGATACCAAGCTAAGCAGAGCAATAAACTCTCCACAGGATGTGGAAACCTTGCAAGAAGATCTGAATAAATTAATGGGGTAGCCAGACAAGTGGCAGATGAGATTTAACGTAGAAAAATGTAAGATAATGCATTTGGGTGCCAAGAACAAAAAAGCAAACTACTCACAAGGGGGAGAGCCTCTGGGGGAATCTAGAATGGAAAAAGACCTAGGGGTCCTGGTGGAGAACAGGCTCAGCAGTGGCATGCAATGCCAAGCTGCTGCAAACAAAGCTAACAAAGTGTTGGCATGCATCAAGAAAGGGATCAACTCCAGGGATAAAACAATAATTCTCCCACTATACAAATCTCTGGTGCGGCCGCACCTGGAGTATGCCGTCCAGTTCTGGGCACCAGTCCTCAGGAAGGATGTCCTGGTATTGGAAAGGGTACAGAGAAGGGCTACAAAGCTTATTAAGGGATTGGAGGACCTAAGTTATGAGGAAAGATTACAAGCACTGAACTTATTCACTCTGGAGAAGAGACGCTTGAGAGGGGATATGATTTCAATGTACAAATACTGTACCGGTGACCCCACAGTAGGTACAAAACTATTCCGGGCAAGGGAGCACACAAAGAGACGCGGCCATTCACTAAAAATGGAAGAAACGCGGTTTAGACTTAAAAAGCGTAAAGGGTTCTTTACGGTGAGAGCAGTGAGTATGTGGAATTCTCTTCCACAAGCGGTAGTCTCTGCTGGGAGTCTAGAAAATTTCAAAAAACTATTAGATGCACACCTAAGGGACCACAACATTGCGGGGTATACATTTTAATACTGATATTAAAAACACACACATTGGTTGGACTTGATGGACTTGTGTCTTTTTTCAGCCTCGTTTACTATGTAACTATGTAACAAACTAATTCTGAAATACAAACTGATACTTAGCTTTATATAACACCTTCCCCTCTTCAGTACTCACTGCCTGACTACACCATACAGCGGCAGGTGCAAATACCCTTTTGACCAGGTAATAAATACAATATAACTTCTAAATTTAAGAAAGAATATATATTTTTCTAAAAAATGTATCCAATATTAACATTGAATAAATATTATAGGTACTTTTTACTTTAACTAAACCTAGACAAAACCTTGGTCAATGGACATCTTGGGGATTATTATTGCTAAGCTTTATGAATAATATAACATAATGTTATCTCATACCCTGTACAGGGTCCCCCGATCCTTGTGTCTTGACGTCTCCACATCCGCCAAGGGAGTTGTGGCCCCCCCTATCCATGAACACAGTGACTCCTTGGTAAGGGGACCATATGGGGCAGCCCCCCCTCAGTGACAATTAAATTTATCTTATGCTTACAGGCTGTATTGTTATGTGACCTACATGTATGGAATTTTTGATAACTTATGATATTAGTGTCTAATTACATGACTCTGTTACTACCATTGCAGTATTCATGCAGATATTGAATGTATAGAACGCATGCACTCTCCTGTAAGAAAGACTCCTGAGGAAGCGGTGATACTCCATCAAATCCGCGAAACATGTTGAGTCTACAGGAATCTGTATAAGTATTATCTAACAACATGTGCATGGATGTCTTTGAATGCCACTGTGAAATGTAATTTAAAGAAACACAATTTTATCTTGTATAGATGTATGTACGGTTGTATCTAATTATCCTTTTAAGGATTACAAATAAAGATATATTTTTTATGAACCTTTATTGTTAATGAATTCATACGGTACCATGAAAGTCCAAAAACCTTGCCTCAAATAGGGGTGAGTTTCTGCCACTCTCTCCCCCTCGTACTTTATATTAACAATTGTGGACGAAGGTACCTGTTGTACCAATCAATACCCCAGGCACCTCACGAAGTACCTGTGTTGTCCTAATGGAGCTGTGTTCTAGCATGGATTCTTGGCAGAAATGTGTACATGACTCCTATTGAGTTCTCTGCTGGTTCTTCTCAGGTTAATGTGTTAAGTCGGCTAGAACCAAGGTATCTAATTTTCATTACCATCACCTTGCCCTGTGCACCTGCATCTGTTTAATAGGTCACATCTGGTGGTGTTTGCACAAGTCCTGTACATTGTAGGCCTCTCATGGGTTTCACATGACTATTACTGTTTTTTTTATTTGATAAACTGCTTTATGTTACTCAAAATCCGTTATGTGAAACCTTTTTTTTCCTTTTATATTAATCCCTTTTTAAAAGTCACTTATGAGTATGTGCCTTGAACTGTACACTTTGATCATTCACTGCATACTTTCCATGCACTATTTAGTTGATTTTTTAAGGCTGCTTGTTATGAGGTTTTTTCTTTTCTTAAAAAAAAAAAAAAAAAGTTTCATAGTTCCCTGTATTTGTGGAGGGTTTTATTTTGTTGACTGGCCACTTAATACACTACTACTCAGTGATGCAGACACTTTACGTACAACTGTATTTGCATTACGTTTTACCAACTTTATCTACTGCTTTTCTAATGTCTCATTAATTTATGGTGGAAAGTGGCAGGGGTGGTTTGAAATGTAACTTTAGTATTGATTCTAGGTTCACTGAAGACAATTGCAAAATGCCTTTTAGCAGACTGTCCAAGACTGGAATACTTGGATAACAATGAGCTTTCCGATGCTTTTCCAGCCCATTTTATGTGGTGAAATGGAAATTGCGTCTTCGTGACTCAAGTTGACGGATTTATGTTTGGCATTTTTTTGTGACTGCACAATTTTACTTTTTTTTCTGTTTTCAGGATATGTAAAGACCAGTATTTTATAAGTAACATTATACTGTACAACATACTCTATACCTTTCCTAATCAGTTTTATGGTGCAGAGGAACAGTGACCGAGTATACGTAACATAACTTCCTCTTGAACTTTAACTTAAAATTAAACTTTTGATAGCCATGAACAGAGACAAAGGGTCTTTCAGTTGTAAGATGGTATTGCCTTCTGTGAATGTTTGCAGAGATGTTTAACTCAACCCCTACAAATTTTTTTTTTTTTTTTTCCTCTGCATGTTGGTGTTTTAAGAAGAGAATTTTGTACACATCATTGGGGGATAGAAATATGCACTTTATAATCACGAGTGAAAAATAGATTTGTATTTTTTTAGAATTTAAATGGATGTTTTTAACCACTTCAGCCCCGGAAAGATTTCACAATTTAGGACCTGAGCACTTTCGGCGATTCGGCACTGCGTCGCTTTAACTGACAATTGCACGGTCATGCGATGTTGTACCCAAACGAAATTTGCGTCCTTTTTTTCCCACAAATAGAGCTTTCCTTTGGTGGTATTTGATCCCCTATGTGTCATTTCTGGTCGCCGCTATAAATAAAAAAAGAGCGACAATTTTGCAAAAAAAAAACCAATATTTCTTACTTTTTGCTAAAGTACAAATCCAAAAAAAAAAAATATAAAAAATGTTTTTTTCATCGGTTTTGGCCGATTTATATTCTTCCTCATATTTTTGGTTAAAAAAAAATTTATTGATTGGTTTGCGCAAAAGTTGCCGCGTTTACGGATGATGAGAATTAATTTCTGGGGTTTTATTTTTTTTTATTTTTTACTAGTAATGGCGGTGATCTGCGATTTTTAGCGGTACTGCGATATTGCAGTGGACATGTCGGACCATTTTGACACTTTTTTGGGACCATTGGCATCTATACAGCGATCAGTGCTATAAAAAAGTGAAGGGGTTAACCTATAGGGGGTGCTCTAAGGGTTAATTGTATTCCCTGGGTGTGTTCTAAATGTATGTGGGCTGGGCTGGCAGGGGGAAGGGAGTGATCACGGCTTCCATATACAGGAAGCCTGTGATCACAGCCCTCCCCCCTCTGAGAACGGAGATCCGTGTTTACATACACGGACCTCCATTCTCTCACTGCAGGGGTGGGCCATCGCGGGTAGCTAGAGGAGATCGAGTCTGCCCTACCCGCTCCCCTGGCCCCCCCGACACAGTGAGCGGCGGTTTGCGATAATGAGCCACCTTGTCGCCATCAGACGCCGGTCGGCAAGTGGTTAAAGCTTAATGTAATAAAGGTTCAGCAAATAAAAAGAAAGGGCCCTAAGGATTGCAGGTATAGTTGAAACTGCAAGTGAAAATTTTCTATGTTACAGGAAACATCTAGAAATGTTAATTTTACCTGGGCAGTACTCTGAGGGCTCATTCACATATGCATCAATACCCTGTGTTTATGCTGCATTTATTCAGCATCTTTAAAGCCTCATAACCATCTTTCAATGCCTGCCTGTCAGAAACCATGAATCAGACAAAGATGGAAGCGCAGTAAAATCACACTTTTTTTTATAAAAAGTTAAAATGTTATAAACAGAGTAAACGTGGTCAAAACATAGCCAGGGTTCGGTAACCAGAGCAGATAGTCAGAACCAGGGGCGTAACTACAGGGGTTGCAATTGCAACTGGGCCCCATGCTCAAGGGGGCCTGTGTGCCTCCCTTGTACACCTAAATTGGAGGGTGGCGGGGGCGGCATTTAGAGGAACCAATTTCCTCCATTTTCCTCCTAATGGAGGAGATTGGTTACTCTATATGCTGCCCCCGCCGCCCCTCCTATTCAGTTTAGTTGTCTTCTGCTGTTCCCAGGGTCCCTGTATACTTCCCTGGTCCTCCCCACAGAGCTGCTGTCTTCCCCCCTCCTCTCTCCTGCCAGCTGCTGTAGAAGATGTGTCATGATGGAGAGATGGGAATGGGTTGGTAAATTTGTCATTTACCTGCTCCTTCCTTTTCTGAATGGACAGAGTCAGTGATTGATACCAATTGGTTCATTCAGAACTGCAGCATAGTAAACTGGTTTTACTATACTTCTGTTTCTGAATGAATGGGAGGCTCAGTGCACATCTATTCCTGTCCATTCCATGGAGATTGAGGGCTGAACTTTGTTTAGACCCCTGATATCTCATTAAAATTTTTAAAAATAAAATTGTAAAAGAAATAAACTGAAATGGTAAAAAAATAATAAAATTAAAATTAAAAACTACTGACACCAGTGAGGGGACTATCGGGATTACAAAGGTCGCACTTGCGACCAGGCCCTGGCATTTCACCACCATTGGGAGGCCCAAAGATGGCAGAAAGGGGGCCTGTTGCAGAACTTGTGAATGGGGCCCTGCTGCGGTATCATAATAAAGTTAACCGTGATAGGGGTAAAGGGCCCCAGGATCAGTGGGAAGAGGGCCCTTCATAATTTCTTGCACCGGGGCACTGAAGATTCTAGTTATGCCTCTGGTCAGAGCAAGTCAGTGAAACAGAAATCCAGAGATCAGCGAGGTCAAACAAACGCAAGGTCAGGAGCCAGGAGGAGAGTCAGCCGAGCAGGGTCTTGAATCCAGGAACCGGAAGGGGCCGTCAAACAGGCAAAGTCTTTCACAGGAAAACACAGAAGAAATTTCTCCAGAGATGTTGACCAAGGTAAAGGCATCTGCGATCTGATCCAGGCAGTTTATATAGCAGCAAAGCTGGCTTAATGAGGCAGGATATGGTCATCAGGTGAGACAGAGTAGAAACTGGCAATTAACCCTCAGCTGAGCAGAAGAAGGGAGAGCTGAGCCCAGTCCTGACATTGCCATTGAAGTAAGATTAGGCTGGAATAGCGAGTATGCATCTAAAACTTATCACTAAATTAGATCCAAAAAGACAAGGTAAGCCCAATTTCCACCATAGGAATACATATGGATTTCTAGAAGAAAGGGGCATAATGAAAGTAAGCTCCTAATAAGGACCAATAAATGACAAACCAAAGCTTCCCAAACGACTATATTCAGTACTACCAAAACTATGCTTTCAAAAGAGCAAATGGGAAATGTCATAAACATGAGAAGCTCATTGGGTTAAAAAGTTAAAGAGTTTCTTCCATACATAAGCCAAAACCTAAAAAAAAAAAAAGGTAAAAAGGAGTAAAAAAACAACTAAATATCTCATCGGAAAGATATCCACATTAACCAGTTTGGATCCAGAACAATTTGTTTTTATTTTGCGCATACATGTAAAAAATCTTAATTTTTGACAGTAAAATTACTTAAACCTGCAGAACATTATATATTTTCTGAATGCAGAGGCCCTGTAGAATAAAAAGTTGATTTTTATGCCACATTATATTTGCACAACTGTTTATTAACCGCTTACCAACCGGGCCCCTTTTTTACATAACTGTTTTTTTTTCTGGAAAATTACTTAGAACCCCCAAACATTATATATATATTTTTTCAAACACCCTAGAGAATAAAATGGCGATCGTTGCAATACTTTTTGTCACACGGCATTTGCCCAGCGGTCTTTCAAGCGCGATTTTTATGGGAAAAATTTCACTTTTTTGAGTTAAAAAATAAGACATCAGTAAAGTTAGTCCAATTTTTTTGTATATAGTGAAAGAGGATGTTACGCTGAGTAAATAGATGCCATACATGACACGGTTGAAAATTGCACACACTCGCGGAATGGTGACAAAGTCCGGTACTTATAAATTTCCATAGGCGACGCTTTAAAAATTTTTAACGGTTACCAGGTTAGAGGTGCAGAGTAGGTCTTTTGCTAGAATTATTGCTCACACTCTGGCGATCATGGCAATACCTCACATGTGTGGTTTGGACACCGTTTTCATATGCGGGCGCGACTTACGTATGCGTTTTCTTTGCTGCGCGAGCTCACGGGGACAGTGGCGCTTTACATTTTTTTTTTTTAATTTTATTTATTTATTTTTAACACTGTTCATTTAAAAAAAAATCTGATCACTGATCAATTGTTTTTTAAATTCTATATTACTCACAGATGAACATACATAAAACACTGGAATAAAGAGCCATTTCACATTGGGGGGGGGCCTTTGTAGCACATAAGAAAACGATGGCTATTTGCCTGAAACACATCTACTGAATGTACAGTAAATTCTGTATAACCGCTAGTGTGTCATCTACACAAAGTCCGTTTATCGGTAGCAAAAGA
>BLSH010054919.1:88624-107469 GCA_018402905.1 Glandirana rugosa | reverse complement strand
AGTAGTCCGTGGCCCAGTAGTGTGACCCATCATCTGCCTACTACCCAGTGTGATGACCCGGTGCCTGATGACCCGATGCCTACTACCCAGTGTGATGACCCGGTGCCTGATGACCCGATGCCTACTACCCAGTGTGATGACCCGGGGCCTACTACCCAGTGTGATGACCCGGTGCCTGATGACCCGGGGCCTACTACCCAGTGTGATGACCCGATGCCTACTACCCAGTGTGATGACCCAGTGCCTGATGACCCGATGCCTACTACCCAGTGTGATGACCCGGTGCCTGATGACCCAATGCCTACTACCCAGTGTGATGACCCGGTGCCTGATGACCCGATGCCTACTACCCAGTGTGATGACCCGGTGCCTGATAATCCAGTGCCTGATGACCCGATGCCTGCTGATCCAGTGCCTGTGGATGATTGGCTACCTAATGCCCAGCTTGCCACTGTTTTCCCCCGGCTTGATGCCCAGGCTGATTTTGATGTCCCTATGTTGCCTGCCTCCACTGGTTTCAGGCCCAATGTCTGGCTAGCTGTTGGTACCAGACTCAGACCTCCAGACCCTGGTGGTGGTGGTGGGTTTGTTCCAGTACCTGACTTGGGTGACACGCCGCCCAGCAGGTTAAAGGACTCTGGTCGGAGAAGTGTAATAGAGTCCACAGACACGGAGGGGAAACTTTGCTGGACTGTTCCCGCCCCCACAAGGACTCTCCAGTTAACAGCAGAATGGAGCGTCCGGAGGCCGCTCCTCAAGGAGGGGGAACTGTCAGGGCCTGTGTCCTTGCTTGGGTCACCTGCTGGTGGCAGTGTTTGGAAAACCAAATGGTGTAGTTCTGGTGGCCACCAGCAGGTGTCTCCCAGGAGATTGAGCTTACAGGTCATTAAGCTGCACCTGATGGGTCTGCTGGATCTATATAAGCCCGCCTTGCTCCCTGTCCCAATGCTTCAGTGTTTTCCCTGCAAGCCGTGTCCATGCCTGAATCTGACCTGCTCTGATCCCCGATCTGCAATCCAGACCCAGAGACCTGATTCCTGAACCTGCTTCCTTGCTCTCCTGCTCCCAGTACCTGTCTCCCTGTTCCCCTTATCTGGTATCCCTGTTTGCTTATTGTATTTGTGTGTTTTCTTCTCTTGTATTTAGTTAGTCAGATAGTTAGGTGTTTATTTTGGGGTTTGGTGTGTTTTCAACTTTTACTTGCTCATTTATGTTTGCTGGTGTTTGGTGTTTGAAGTGTGCTATTTGTCTAATAAATATTCATATTTTCACCTTGCACCTGGTCCTGATTCCTTTAAGTGCAGCCAACTGATCTGACCATCCCTGCTGGATACCTGCATATGGTATCCCTGACAGATTGGCACCATAGCTTGTAGACTCTATCTCTTATACAAGGACCAAATAATATACACTTATTTGGGTTATTTTTACCAAAGATAGGTAGCAGTATAAATTTTGGCCAAAATTTACAAAGATAAATTACTAATTTGCAAAATGTTATGACCGAAACAAAGAAAAAGACATTTTTTCACAAAATTTTCAATCTTTTTTTATTTATAGCACAAAAAATAAAACCCCCCCTAATGATTAAATACCACCAAAAGAAAGCTCTATTTGTGTGAAAAAAAGGACGCAAATTTCATATGGGTACAGTGTTGCATGACTGAGTAATTGTCATTCAAAGCGTGATAGCGCTGAAAGCTGGAAAATGGCCTGGACGGTACTGATGTGGCTAAAGTACTTACAAACAGTAATGTTCCATATGGCTCCCAAAAACTGGTTGCAGTAGCCCTGCTGGTTGTCCAAAAAAGCCTGGGTGCCCCAGATGGAGGGTGGAAGCAGCGGTGTGGTGTGGGGCTGGTAGGGTGATGGATAAGCTGGAGGGAAGGAGAGAAGCGGAGGCCCCTATGTGTTGTAAGTCACTCTCCCGACACGAGCCGTGCAGTCAGAGCTCGCGTTGGGGGGAGGGGATGAGTGGAGCTGCAGCTGGATCCAACTCTCTTGACAGGGGCCGCCCCGTCAGACACGCTGGAAGATGGAGGTGGGCGGTGCCGCAGTATGGTCCGAGGGGACGTCAATCCTCGGAACTGCGGTGCAAGGCTGTCGTTGGAGTGGTGGGTCAGCGGGGAGCCAGGGAACAGTGGAGGTCCCGTCACGCTGACGACATGTTTCGCAATCCTTTGCTTTGTCAAGTCACGTGACGGGACGGGACCAGGGAAGGAAATATAAGAGCCGGTGACCAGAAATGAGCCTGACCGGAGGAGGGAAAGAGTTCTATACTCAATCTGGGGACATTCATCACATAACGCAGGGGTGGCGAACACGCGGCTCCCAGCCATAATGAATGCGGCTCTTTGCCTCTTATTATATTTTGTATATACTGTGGCTCTTTGCCAAGTTTCATGTTTCTCTCAGGGCGATCTCAGGCAGCTTGCATTGACTTCTATGATAGAAGTCTCCTCGCAAGCCGCCTTGAGATCGCCTCAAGCGCCGCTTCTGTGTGAGTGTTTGTCTGTTTTGGCAGGTCACTGCGTGGTGTGGCTCTCTGACTCTCACAGTTTAAAATTTTGGCTCTTTGTGTCTAACTTGTTCGCCACCCCTGATATAACGGCTTATGATAATGTTAAAAACATTATACATTAATATTTAATTTCATTGTTCATATGGAGCCACAAATATATACAAAAAAAAAGGGGCAACGGGAAGTGCCAGAACAAGAATCGCCATGGTGGGATCAAAAAAAAAAAAAAAAAAAGCAACCGGAAGTGCCAGAACAAGGATCGCCATGGTAGGATCAAAAAAAAAAATTATAATTATATGAAAGGAACAATATAATCTAAATTAAGTGGTTTGTTTCCATCTCTTCATTCAAACCATTTGGGGCCAAAGTATTAAGCCGATAGATCCAATAAACCTCTTTTTTGCAAAGAACTGCAAATTTCTCATTTTCTGAAAGGGATTTGTCAGCGATATATTCGATAGCCAATACTTCAAGACACTTATAGTCCTTATTATGATGTTGCAAAAAGTGTCGTGGGACACTGTGTTGGTCGTTCCCAGCTTTGATTAGTCTTCTGTGGTCGCCTATTTGTGCACGTAGTGCCTGGATGGTGCGGCCCACGTATAAGAGTTTACACGGGCAGCGGAGTATATATATGATGATGTATGAAAATAATTAGACCAAATATGCATCAAGAATAAGAAAAGCCTAGACAACAACCTCAGTACTCACTATGGGCGTCATATATGAGCATACCTGGAAAGCGTGATACTGTCTGCAAACCGTCCTTGGACTGGGACCATTGAATCATGGAGCCGGCCTATGAAGGCAGCTAGCGCGCGCCGTGTGTGACATCACGAGTGCGTGCTCAGATAGATCGGCACCCCTGCGCATGCTCCTAGAGATGCCACAGAGCCGGGACTGCAGCCCCCACAATACTTTGCAGGTGACGCGCGCCGCACATACATCACTGCGAGGCGCAAGGACCCAGACTGAGCGATCACTGGAGCAGGGCGAGGGGCACCTGGGACGCCGCTAGGGGGCTGCAGCATCCATCCATGCGGATGCACAATCGTCAGCACCCACCCGGACTAACAGGAGGGGGTCAAACCTTAGACACTAAGGCCAGGGCACGTCTGGACAGAAGAAAAAAATATATATACCAATAGTACAAATGTATTTTTTAAAGCGAAATACAACAATAATAACAAACTTTCATAGAAATGCAAAATAATTATATACATTCAAAAAAAGGATTACAAATGAATGAGACATTATTAACACAAAATTATACATTTGTCTAAAGTGCAAACTAACAAAAAAAAGGGAGGGGGGAAAAGGGGGGACTTTTGTTAATTATAAAACACACATTTTTACTATACTGGGTTGATTCAAATGGTTAGTGTGGGTTCCACATTATACAGAAAACCCACTGCAGGGAATACTATTCTCAGTGCAAATAGTTTCCATCCCAAATCTCTGATCAGCAGTATACCCTATAGCCAGTACCTTAGGCTTAGGCGAAACTGCTCTTCAGATGTTGATTACCATATGGCAGCCAAGGACCTGTATACCAGATTACAGCCGTTCGTGTCTTAAGAGAGCATACAGGAAATCCAATCAGCAAAATAGAGAGTCTCTTATTTTTTCTCAGAAAACCAAAACCAACTCACAATCTGTGAGATTTATCACACAATATTCTAATCAGCATAAACAGCTTAGGTCAATCCTGGAGAAGCATTGGCCCCTATTGCTAGCTGATCCAGAAATTGCTCAACACATACAATCTTATCCTCAGATTACGTTTAAGCGCGCCTGGTCCCTTAGAGACCGATTGGTGAAAAGCCATTTTCAAGCCCCTAATACTAGTGAACAAGTGGCAACTGGCACCTTCGCTTGTGGAGGTTGCCAGTATTGCCCGTTCATCATTAATTCTAATCAAATCTTATTACCCAATGGCCAATCACATAAAATTGGGTAACAGGTTACATGTCAAACGCCAGGTGTAGTTTACCTAGCGTCTTGTCTCTGCGGAGCATTTTATGTGGGTAAAACTAAACGGCCCTTCATTAAACGTATTAAGGACCATATACTGCCAATTTACAAAAAACAAACCACCACAGCACTAAATGTACATGTTGCCAAATGTCACAATTTTGACCCTACTGTGGTAAAGTTTGCAGCTCTAAACCATGTACCCTTCGGCCTCCGTGGAGGTAGCGCAGACAAAGCTCTCCTTCAGATGGAGGCACGATGGATACATGTTTTAAGAGCCACCATATATCCGGGGCTAAATGAAAACATACGTTTTGCCTCTTTTCTTTAGTCTTTACATTTAGATTGTTGCTCTGCTGGGTATTTAATCATTTTATCATTTCATTTAATTATATTTACTCTGATTTCTGTGCTAAAATATTAAATATCTTGCTGGGCCGATATGCATCCATATATCATACTTGTCTCTCAGGTTTCCCCCTTGGTCTGTATATAATGAGAGCTACCCATAATATATATGGGAAATCAACCCAGTATAGTAAAAATGTGTGTTTTATAATTAACAAAAGTCCCCCCTTTTCCCCCTTCCCCACTCCCTTTTTTTGTTAGTTTGCACTTAAGACAAATGTATAATTTTGTGTTAATAATGTCTCATTAATTTGTAATCCTTTTTTTGAATGTATATAATTATTTTGCATTTCTATGAAAGTTTGTTATTATTGTTGTATTTCGCTTTAAAAAAGACATTTGTACTATTGGTATATATATTTTTTCTTCTGTCCAAACGTGCCCTGGCCTTAGTGTCTAAGGTTTGACCCCCTCCTGTTAGTCCGGATGGGTGCTGACGATTGTGCATCCGCACGGATGGATGCTGCGGCTCTCTAGCGGCATCCCAGGTGCCCCTTGCCCTGCTCCGGTGATCGCTCAGTCCGGGTCCTTGCACCTCACAGTGATGTGCGCGCGGCGCCTGCAAAGCATTGTGGGGGCTGCAGTCCCGGCTCTGTGGCGTTGCCGATCTATCTGAGCGCACGCTCGTGACGTCACACACGGCGCGCGCTAGCTGCTTTCATAGGCCGGCTCCATGATTCAATGGTCCCAGTCCGTGGACGGTTTGCAGACAGTATCACGCTTTCCAGGTATGCTCATATATGACACCCATAGTGAGTACTGCAGTTGTTGTCTAAGCTTTTCTTATTCTTGTTGCATATTTGGTCTAATTATTTTCATACATCATGGCTGGTTCATAAATGCTGTCTAGGTGAATGATTAAGTAGGGAAGTTAATCTGAATTCCCTTTACTGCTTTATTGCTTACTTATTTTTATACATACAAACTTGGTGTTTATTAACACCTCATAGAGACAGCCTTCATTACAAAACGGATCAGCATTTTTATTAAAGGCAAATCTATCATTGCCCTCAAATTTTCTTTATAATGCTTTCTTTTGCTTACTAGCTTATTTTATTATTTTAAGCTATTTTTGCTGCATATACCCTGCCTCTCAAGGCTGGAAGTTGGATATCCTTGATAGGGGTCCACTGTGTAGGAAAGTGACGTCTATAAGTGGTTCTTTAAGGTACTGCCCCCCCCCCCCTCTTTTCATACTTCCTTTTTCCCTCAGGTTCCTTGTCTTTATGCAATATATGAAGAAAAGCGATTTTAGTATAACTTACCGTAAAATCCTTTTCTCTGAGTTCACTGACAGACGCAGCCTTCTTATGACACATGGGGTTATGCTCATCTCACTAGGAGTAGACTAGGCAAAATAAACAAAAGCATAGGTTGGCCCCTCCCAGGGGGCTGTCCTCACCTTAGCATATAATCTACCTGCCCTGTACAGCACATCAGTTGGTAACAAGCCATACAAACTCAACACAGAGGGGTGGGTGCTGCGTCTGTCAGTGAACGCAGAGAAAAGGATTTTACGGTAAGTTATACTAAAATCCCTTTTACTCTTCCGTTAACTGACAGATGCAGCCTTCTTATGACACATGGGGACGTCCCAAAGCTGTGCCAATCAAGAGGGGAGGGCAAACTATAACAACTGTACCCAACAGAAAAACGCCCTCGCAGGCGGCGCTAACCGTGCCTACACTGCCGCTTGTAATACTTTGCAGCCAAAAGCAGCATCCAAGGATGCTGAAACATCAATTTTGTAAAACTTAGTAAACGTGTGCACTGAGGCCCAAGTAGCTGCCTTGCACACCTGAGACACAAAGGCTTGGTGTCTAAACGCCCAGGAAGCACTAACTGCCCTGGTGGAATGAGCCGTGACCGGAAACGGGGGAACCTTGCCCCGAATCTCATATGCATGAGTCACGGTCTTCCGTATCCAATGAGAAACAGTAGCTGACGAGGCCGCCAAGCCTTTACGCGACCCTTCCGTCAGCACAAATAAAGAATCAGACTTCCGAAAGGCAGTTGTAGAAAACAAATACACCCGCAATGCCCTCACCACATCCAAAGAATGCAGTTCAACTTCTTTGGGATGTGACGGGTGCGGGCACAATGAGGGAAGAACAATATCCTCATGTAAATGAAAGGAAGCAACCACCTTCGGAAGACACGAAGGGGAAGGTCGCAAAACCGCCTTATCCTTATGCAGGACCAAGTAAGGTGACTTGCAGGATAATGCTGCCAACTCAGACACCCACCTAGCGGATGTGATAGCCACCAGAAAGGCCACTTTATGCGACAACAGTCGTAAGGGAATGTCCCTAATTCTTTCATATGGCGGTTTCTGCAGCACAGAAAGCACCAGATTCAAATCCCACGGAGCCAGAGGCGACCGTATCCGAGGAGCCACATGGCGTACCCCCTGTACAAATGTACGGATCAATGAATGAGACACCAAGGGCCGTTGAAAAAGAACCGCCAGGGCCAAAATCTGACCCTTAAGCGTACTAAACGCCAAGTTCTTGTCCAGTCCTTGCTGCAAAATGACAGTACTCTGGACACTATATAAGAGCGGGGGTTCCAACCCCCTGCCTCACACCAGGTAATATAGGCCTTCCAGGTCCTATGATTGAAGCACGTAAGAGTACCTCACGTAAGATCTATCAAAGTAGGGATCACGGAGTCAGAGACACCCCTATCCCTCAACACCTGGGACTCAATAGCCAAGCCGTCAAAGCCAGCGAGGGTAAAGCAGGGTGCAAGATAGGCCCCTGAGACAGTAGGTCTTCGCGAAGTGGAAGACGCCATGGAACATCTGCCACCATCCGTACTACGTCGGCGTTCCAAGGACGCCAAGGCCAATCCGGAGCTACCAGGATTGTCGGGATTCCCTCTGCTTCTAACCTGCGCAGAACCCACGGTAGAAGCTTTAGAGGAGGAAAGATGTACAGTAGCCGATACCGACCCCAGGGCGCTACCAGTGCGTCCGAGGCGACCGCCAACGGATCTCTTGTTCTGCACACAAAGGTCTGTACCTTGTGATTGTACCTGGAGGCCATGAGGTCCACCTCTGGCGTGCCCCACTAGAGGCAAATCTGGCGGAACACTTCTGGATGTAGGGACCATTCCCCTTGATCCAGAGTCCGGCGGCTGAGAAAGTCCGCCTGCCAATTTTCCACGCCTGGGATGTAGATTGCAGAGAGAGCTGGCACGTGAAGTTCTGCCCACCGAAGGATTAGAGCCGTCTCCGCGGCTGCTGCTGTGCTTCTGGTTCTGCCCTGATGGTTCACATATGCCACAGCCGTGGCATTGTCCGACTGGACCCGGCCTCGCAGCCTTTCTGACCAACGGGACAGACAAAGCCTGATCGCTCTCAGTTCCAGTACATTTATCGGAAGACAAGCTTCCCGCACTGACCAATAACCCTGGGCAGAGAACTGACCCAGGACTCCTCCCCAGCCCGATAGGCTGGCATCTGTCGTTACTATCGAGCAATTGGGGGGGGGGGGGAAACATTTCCCCAACTTTAGGGCCGGAGCCCGAATCCACCAAATCAAGGATCCTCGGGACTGATGATCCAACCTGATCAGTCTGTCTAGAGATAGGGGAGATTTGTCCCACTGCGACAAAATCGCCTTCTGCAGGAGCCGAGTGTGACTCTGGGCGTAAGGTATCGCTTTGAAAGTCGACACCATGAGCCCCAACACTCGCATACAAAACCGTAAGGAGAACCACTGGCTTGATAACAGGGTTTGCACTGCTGCTTGAAGTGTCAGGAGCTTGCTCGGTGGTAAAAACACCCTTGCCTGCACCGTGTCCAGAATCAGACCCAGGTACTCCAGCCGGCAAGATGGTGTCAATGATGACTTCTGCAGGTTGATTAGCCCAGTGTTTCCCAACACAGTCCTCAAGGCACACCAACAGGTCATGTCTTCAGGATTTCCATTATTTTGCACAGGTGATTTGATCAGTTTCACTGCCTTAGTAATTACCACAGCTGTTTCATCTGAGGGAAATCCTGAAAACATGACCTGTTGGTGTGCCTTGAGGACTGGGTTGGGAAACATTGGATTAGCCAACCGAACTCCTTTAACGTGGACACCATAATTGTCACGTTCTCCTCCAGAGCCACAGCAGACTCTGCTCTCAGGAGTAGATCGTCGAGGTACGCTACAACCGCGATACCTCTCTGTCTCAGCAGCGCCAGCATCGGGGCCACCACCTTGGTGAACACCCAGGGAGACAAGGCCAGCCCGAAGGGAAGTGCCACAAACTGGTAATGCCGGTCCCCCACTGCGAAGCGTAGAAAACTCTGATGACTGTGACAGACTGGAACATGGAGATACGCGTCCCTGATATCCAAGGACGACAAGAATTCCCCTTGGTGCAGGGCGGCCACGACTGAGCGGATGGACCCCATCCTGAAACTTTTCGTCTTTACGAAGCGGTTTAGCGCCTTCAGGTCCAGAACTGGCCTGACACCACCCTTTTTGGGCACCACAAAAAGGTTAGAGTAAAACCCGTGAAATCTTTCCACTATGGGTACCGGTACAATCACTCCCTGTTCGGCAAGTGCCCGAACGGAGCCTAGAAGCGCCTCCCGACGCCCCTGAGGGAGTCTCAAGTTTGAGGGGAAGAACCTTTCTGGGGGCAGAGAGCTGAATTCTATCCTGTACCTGGAAGACACCACCTCCAGCATGCGGGCAGTCCATCTGTCTGCGAACCCCAGCAACCGGTCCCCCACCCGTGAGTCGGGTGGGGGCAACCCATCATGTGGAGGTAGATTTATCCTTCGCTTTTTTGGACTTATGCTGCCAGGGCCTTTTACTGTGCCCCGCAGAAGCCTTCCCGGCCTTGAAGCCCTTACCCGGGTGCTCGAAAAAAATTCTTCTGACCTGAAGAAACAGGGCCCAGCCTACAGCGAAAATCCCGCCGCTTTGGCTCTGGAAGGAAAGTACTCTTCCCTCCCGTGAAATCCTTAATGATTTCATCCAACTGTGGGCCAAACAGATGCCCTCCCTGAAAGGTAAGATCTGCAAGAGCTTTCTTTGAAGCCTGGTCATCTGACCAAGAGCTGAGCCACAGCACCCGCCTGATAACAATTGCAAAAACAGACATTTTTGACAATGTGGGAATAAGGTCCAAAGCCGCATGGCATATGTAGCGGAGACCTTCTTCCAAATGTTGTGCCCGCTTTACCTCAGCCTGTGCACCTTCACCAGATAAACCGGTGTGCAGCGTGGCAGCGTGCTCACGAAGAGACTGTGCCGCCATCGCAGTTGCTAGCACCGGCTGCATGGCTGACCCAGCCAACAAGAATAGTGCTTTAGACACTGCCTCTGTGTGGCGATCGGCCGCCTGCCTAAAAGACGGAGACCCCTCTAAAGGGAATGGTCGTTGCTTTATTCACACGAGCCACTGGGGGGTCCACCACTGGGGAAGCCCATCTCTTAGTAAAGCTATCCTCAAAGGGGTAGCGAACAGCAAAGCTTTTAGGAAAAGCAAAGGAATTTGGTGGCCTCAGCCATTCCTTGAACACCACCTGTTCAAACACCTGGTCATAAGGGTAAGGCCTAGGAGACCTAGGGGGTTTAAGCGGTCCACAAATATATGTGGACTCATGCGACTCTCCTGCTTGGTCAAGCCGGATGGAGTCGCGGATACCAGTGATCAGCGCTTCCACTATCGCTTTATCACGCGAAAAAGGAGCCTCCTGATAGTCTTCGCCTTCTGAGGGCAGTTCACCCTCTGAAAGGTCCACAGGTGTGACCACTGAGGCGCTCTCTAGATCCGAATCCTCCCTTGAGGAAAGAGGGGGGGTGGGCGTTTCTTGGGGGCCCTCGGAATGGGGTCCCCCGCCCGGGGAAAGAACTCCCCAAACACCGCCCTCAGCTGTTCCAAGGACACTAATGTTCCTGGGGTGGATTGTTGATCCGCAGGTACCCCTGCCATAGTATTGCCGGCATCTGACATCCCAGCCTTCCAGCACACCCACTGTGTGACCACCACCTCTACCCCACCAATCAGCCAGGGAGACCCGGGAGGATTGCACCCACCGCTACCAGCACCCAGGGAGAGACAGCTATACTTGCTGTTTAGATGCCTCAGCACTACGACCGGAAGAGCAATGCCCAACAATCTACTGCACTCCAGGAGCTTGCCACTGCACGTCAGCCACGTTGTCCAAACGAAAACCGGAAGCCTCACTTCCGTTTTTAGACACTTCCTGTAACAGGTCTGAACTTCTCCAAAACGACCACTGGGGGACGCCAGAGAGCAGGCTCGAAACCACATGGTTATCAAACAATGGACGCTGCCATTAACACACGCGCGGTCGGCCATGAACGAGCGGTGATCCACACTCAATGGCATAAACAAATATAGGGAAATGGGATTTATATGGTGCCAACATATGAAGATACAAAGTTAAATTTTAAATATATAAACTTTTATTGTATCATATAAAAGATAAAAAGGAGTTCCAAAGATATACAATCCATCACATGTGGTTTTCAATACCACCACTGGAATAAAATTGAATGGTGTACTCTGAATTTTATCTCATTGCCTGTATGCTCAACATGTTTCGCAATTCTTTGCTTCATCAGGAACTTTTTATAGGCGTAGATAAATTCTAAATAGACAACAGACATATTGATTATACAACACAATGCACAAACAATGCACACAAACAAGGATTATTTTATTCAAGTTGTACCACAGAGAACCATATGCTCCTGAAACTTAGTAAAATTGCTTTTTTAGTTTACCTGGTTAACAACCTCAGGATAAGAGCACTCCTGCCAAAGGGAATCATGAGCCAGATCCAATCCCGGGAAAGAGGTGTCCCAAAGACTAGGCTGCAGAGTAGAACAACATTGCAAAGATAAATGGTCCCATTGGGTAGAATGTTTTGATTGTATTAATTATCTGTCTAACCACTTTATCCATAAGAGCAGTATGGGAAAAAAATATAGATGATCGGGACAAAACCCTCTTAATAGGGTGTCCTTCTCTTTTTACACACTCAAGTAGTTTAATTAAGAACTGATAATATAGGAGGGACAATGGATGGGGGGATAGCTAGAAAGCCGAAGCTTGAGGGGGGGGCCGTGATCACAATTCAATAAATTAAATTCAATGTAATTTCAAGTGGTACCTGTTCGTTTCTCTTAAATTCAAGCGTCAAAAATTGATTGCTCCAGAACGCAACCATACACAGGATGGTCAACAAGGTCAGACTGTTAAAATAACCCGAATTATGCTTCAATGATCTATTCCACATGTAGCGAAGCAGATAATTGTGCTATGGGGAAAAAAGGGAAGAGAGACCATAAATAAGATTGGAATTCCTTTTAACTCACATTTTTTTGTTTCAGGAACCCCACTACCTCCAGATACAGGGGGTGGCTATGGGGACCAAATGTGCCCCCTCCTATGCCAACCTGTATCTGGGGGAGTGGGAGGAGGAGATTTTCTTCAGTGAGTTCAATTTGTGCTTCAGTGAAAAGATTCTCCTCTGGCTCATTGATGATATCTTCGTGATATGGCCCGGAACCAAAGGGGAACTAGATATTTTCATTGAGTCATTAAAGGTGAATAGATTCAATTTAAGTTTTACATACCAATGTCACCAACAGCGCATTGATTTTCTAGATATTGGGATTTTTGTTAATGATGATCACAGTCTTGGATCGACCCGGTTTCGTAAACCATCAGCAGGGAACACATTACTACATGCTTCAAGTTCCCATCCCACTTCATTAGTGACTAGCATACCCTACAGTCAATACCTAAGAGTAAGACGAAACTGTACAGATCCGGCTGACTTTGAGTCAGAGGCTAGATCTCTACGGACCCGTCTTTTACAACGGGGCTATAGTAGATCTGGTCTTAAAAAAGCATATCATCGAGCCAAAACACACGATAGGGATACCTTGATCCATTCTACTAAAAACAAAAAATTGATTCCCAAAACCACTACTAGATTAATCATCAAATACTCAGCACATCATCATAAAATCAGACGCATAGTACAAAAGTATTGGCATCTTTTAACAGCTGATGAAACTATCTCTAAATATATCAATCCACGTCCTGAAATCACTTTCAAACGTTCATGGTCTCTAAAGGACAATCTTGTCCATAGTCATCATACAAGGAGGAGAGATAATAGTATAAACAAATTTGGCATTGCACCATGTGGCAACTGCAATTTTTGTAGATATGTGACCCAAACTCAGGTCATATATCTCCCAAATGGCAAGGAATGGAAACCAGCTTTCTTTGTCAATTGTCGAACGGTGGGCATCATTTATTTGATGCAGTGTGACTGTGGTGCCTACTATGTCGGCAAGACAAAGAGACCATTTTTCCATCGTATTCGTGACCATGTTTCTCTGATCAAGAAAAAACGAATGGAAACCCCAATTAGTAGACACAGTGGTCTACACCATGGCTTCGATCTGTCCTTTATGCACTTTGTAGCCCTTGACCATATCCCGCCCCACATTAGAGGAGGTGATTGGGACAAACATCTTTTGCAAAGAGAGGCAAGATGGATTTTTCAGCTGTCTGCAACTAAATATCCAGGCCTCAACGAGGCAATGAGCTTTAAACCCTTTTTATGACAATATGTATACATATGTGTACACGGTCAATAACATCCATAATATCTTGCGGACATCCTGAGATCCTTCCTCTTTCCTTCCTTTCCAAATCAAGACCCAGCACCTCCTTGCTAATCTTCAAACTTTAGCAGATAATTTCATTTGCTGTACCTATCAAAATATTATACCAATGAATAGTTTGTTCCCCTTTTTTTCTTCTTTACCCCTTTTTTCTGGGGGTTAAATATGCAGAAAAATGTTTGAACATGTTCTTATGTATGTACTTGTACTTTGAACCATATGCCAATTCTGAACCCAGGTTGTACTAAACTTGGGGTTTAGGTAATGTTTAATGTTTATTGTTTAAACCCTGCTAGGGAGCGCGGGAGCTGGTCCAGTTCTGGGAAGGTTCTGTCTTCACCTCTTTACGGGCTGTACGGACTGGGGGGGATACAGTGGGACCTAACCGGTGCCTCCGGTAATCTCCAGACCGTGAGTCCCGCTCTGGTACCCGCTGTGTCCCTCAAATATTTACCCCCGTTTTTCCATCTTTTTCCTCAATTTAATACTGCCCATGGACTTTTGTCCCAGGTCCAGGTGCAGTAAGCCATTTCCAGCGCTAGGAGGCACCAGTAATATGGTCATGATGGGGATTCTCCCCCTCTGGTCATAATGGGGATTCTCCCCCTCTGCCCTCTAGAGGTGGTTTTTTCCATCTGAGAGGAGCGGTTTCCCCTTTTGGGACCTGGGAGGATCCGTTCGATGGGGTCCGCCCCCCCCAGGGTCCGTCTCCTCCTTTCTCCTCTTCCTATTCTGGTGTCCCTTGTCGCTGTGCGGTCTTTCCCCATCAGAGATTTTCTAAAATGGCGTTTGAGGAATCCTGACCATGCGAGAAGCGTCTTCTATACGTTCTGACGTCTCCTAGGTGATGCGCCGGATACGTTTGACATCTGCGCATGTGCAATGGGTATTCCTGTCCGCAATCACACGGCGGTGACGTCAGACGCCGCCAGATTGGAGTTAGAACACTGTCCTATAAAAGGCATGATAGAGCAACGCTCTATGCATGCCAGACCTTCCTGGATGCTTTGTCTGCGGGAGATTGCTTAAAGCCTTGAAGCTGTTGTCCGGGTACGTTCACGTAACCTTTCTTTTTTTCTCTCCTTTGATTGTTACCTAGATGTTTGCTATCTTTGTGCTTAACAAATAGGACATCGGGTGGTCTCCGGGGAGGGGGTGATACCCCACCCTGTGTGCTCTAATCTTATTTATTGTCTCTCTTTCTTCCCTTTTTTCCCCATAGCACAATTATCTGCTTCACTACATGTGGAATAGATCATTGAAGCATAATTCTGGTTATTTTGACAGTCTGACCTTGTTGACCATCCTGTGTATGGTTGCGTTCTGGAGCAATCAATTTTTGACGCTTGAATTTAAGAGAAACTAACAGGTACCACTTGAAATTACATTGAATTTAATTTATTGAATTATGATCACGGCCCACCCTCAAGCTTCGGCTTTCTAGCTTTCCCCCCATCCATTGTCCCTCTATATTATCAGTTCTTAATTAAACTACTTGAGTATGTAAAAAGAGAAGGACACCCTATTAAGAGGGTTTTGTCCTGATCATATATACCTTTTTCCCATACTGCTCTCATGGATAAAGTGGTTAGACAGATAATTAATACAATCAAAACATTCTACCCAATGGGACCATTTATCTTTGCAATGTTGTTCTACTCTGCAGCCTAATCTTTGGGACACCTCTTTCCCGGGATTGGATCTGGCTCATGATTCCCTTTGGCAGGAGTGCTCTTATCCTGAGGTTGTTAACCAGGTAAACTAAAAAAGCTATTTTACTAAGTTTCAGGAGCATATGGTTCTCTGTGGTACAACTTGAATAAAATAATCCTCGTTTGTGTGCATGGTTTGTGCATTGTGTTGATATCGTTGTATAATCAATATGTCTGTTGTCTATTTAGAATTTATCTACGCCTATAAAAAGTTCCTGATGAAGCAAAGAATTGCGAAACATGTTGAACATACAGGCAATGAGATAAAATTCAGAGTACACCATTCAATTTTATTCCAGTGGTGGTATTGAAAACCACATGTGATGGATTGTATATCTTTGGAACTCCTTTTTATCTTATACAATAAAAGTTTGTATATTTAAAATGTAACTTTGTATCTTCCTATGTTGGCACCATAAAAATCCCATTTCCCTATATTTGTTTGTTCCATTTTTCAGGGATGAAGGCGCCTTTGACCTTCTGAATTAGCACTAGTATTAACACACTCAATGGCGGCGACCCGCCTAACACAGAGCTCCGAACGGTCAGTGCAAAGTACGGCGATCCACACCGAATGGTGGCAAACCGCTTGACGCAGAGCTCCGAATGGTCAGTGCAAGGTGCGGTACTGTGGGGGGGGGCGGGAGATAATCCTCAAAGGGGTACCACCCAGTATGTCCCTAACGGACCCCCACCGGCCGGCTACCACAGAAGCTGCCCAGGTGCCCACTCTCCACGCCCCTAGGGCGGAAGAGGGGTCCACTCACCAATCCGACAGGCGCAGCGGGTAGCCACCCGGAGCAGACTTACCTCCCCAGAAAGAGGCATGCTGCTGGCCAGGCCACTGGACAGGCGAACCAGACACTGGGCTCTAGTGGGTTTTAGCCCCTGGCCGCCCGCACGGAACGGGCGCTATGCGGTGGGCCCCCGCTAAGGGTAGCTCGCTTAGTGTCGGCTGGACTGGGGAAAGTTTTTGATTCCAGATATCCTCTATACCACCAGCCAGCTTCTTGATAGTCTTCATCAGACGAATCTTCAGGAGACCGCAGATCCCATAGGGAACCAGGTCTACTCCTTGCACTAGGCAAATAAAAACTGATGTGCTGTACAGGGCAGGGGGATTATATGCTAAGGTGAGGACGGTCCCCTGGGAGGGGCCAACCTATGCTTTTTTTTATTTTGCCTAGTCTACTCCTAGTGAGATGAGCATAACCCCATGTGTCATAAGAAGGCTGCGTCTGTCAGTGAACGGAAGAGTAAATCCTTCTTCCTTTTCCTCTTCTTTTTCTCTATGGTTCATCAGTCGGCGTATGTCAGGGCAGTTTGTGGATGCGCATTGTCCTCCCTCTTGGTGTAGCGCTGGTAGGGGTGGACGACCTGGGCCTATTGCTTGGGCGCAGTTCTGGACAGTAGGAGGTGATGTGTAAAATTATTTCATCTTTCCAATTTACATCAAACTCTGGCTAATTGTGTATTTTGTCTTTGTATATGGTTCTCATTTCTACTCTCTAATCAGATCTGTACAACGCTCTGGTTTGTCATAGTCCCTGAAGAAGCCTTATCAGGCGAAAGATGTTGGACGTCTATACAGACTTATGACTGTTGCAACTGCTAAAATTTACTACGCTGTACAATGCTATGTAAACCAACCACTTTATTGCTCCATGTTGTTTTTAATCATTCATCAAGTACTTAAAGTACTGTTTTAAGTATATATTGAATAAACTTCATTATATTTTATTACCTCTGTATTCTCTCTTGGACATACTTGTGCACCGCTATAATCCCGCACAAATTACCTTTACAACCCCTTTCCTAGTTCCACTCCTTTCCCACCCCTCCCCCTTCCCTTTAACTTTCCAAATTTCCCTTTCCACATTTTTGTAATACAATATCCAGGGATGAGGTGCTAACTTTGAAAGTGCCACCATACTTACTTACCTGAGATCCATTCATTTATAATGTTTTTAACATATAAGCAGTTTTGTGATGGATGTCCCCAGATTGAGGATAGAACTTTTTCCCTCCTCCAGTCAGGCTCATTTCTGGTCACCGGCTCTTATATTGCCTTCCCTGGTCCCGTCCCGTCACGTGACTTGACAAAGCAAAGGATTGCGAAACATGTCGTCAGCGTGACGGGACCTCCACTGTTCCCTGGCTCCCTGCAGACCCACCACTCCAACTACAGCCTTGCACCGCAGTTCCGAGGATTGACGTCCCCTCGGACCATACTGCGGCACCGCCCACCTCCTTCTTCCAGCATATCTGACGGGGCGGCCCCTGTCAAGAGTTGGATCCAGCTGCAGCTCCACTCATCCCCTTCCCCCAGCGCGAGCTCTGACTGCACGGCTCGTGTCGGGAGAGTGACTTACAACACATAGGAGCCTCAGCTTCTCTCCTTCCCTCTGGCTTATCCATTACCCTGCCAGCCCCACGCCACACCGCTGCTTCCACCCTCCATCTGGGGCACCCAGGCTTTTTTTGGACAACCAGCAGGGCTACTGCAACCACTTTTTGGGAGCCATATGGAACAATACTGTTTGTAAGTACTTTAGCCACATCAGTACCGGGCACGAAAACCCCCTTCATGTCCAGGCCATTTTCCAGCTTTCAGCGCTATCACACTTTGAATGACAATTACTCAGCCATGCAACACTGTACCCATATGACATTTGCATCCTTTTTTTCACACAAATAGAGCTTTCTTTTGGTGGTATTTAATCATTAGGGGGGGGGGGGGTTTATTTTTTGTGCTATAAATAAAAAAAGACTGAAAATTTTGTGAAAAAATGTCTTTTTCTTTGTTTCGGTGTTAACACTTACTGTTACAAGTACTTTAATAAACACTTTTTTAATCCTTCAAAATCACATTGCTGCATCTTACTTGCGATTTATCATTTTATTGTATCTCACGCGCCATTCCATCGATTCATCGTCACCTCCAGTTCCTAGCTCTTCCCCCAGAGCGAATCTGGGCTGCTGAGACACTAATTGTCATAGACAATACACATCCGGACAAACAGCGCCAGATCTATTACTGTTTTTTTAGAGAGACATCTGCTATGGCTAGACTATAGATTTCATACCAATGTAGTCAGCATATACCACATAATTTGCACAAATATACTTTACAATAAGAATAAAAAGTCTACAAATAAGTGTACTATGAAGAAATTTATTTCATTACTATTCTATTGTACATGTTTAAGATTTTTGGGTAAATGTAATGTCCGATTTCATCTGATGTCATATTTCTGGAGGTAAAAAAACACACAAGACCAAAAATGTAACATGGTATTTCTTATCCTTTGTTGTAAACTTGTTTATTCTTAATAAAGAGTTCATTAGAAGACTTACATTTTCATTGGTTACAAAGCAAAAATAGGTTTAATCTTGCAAGTCATATTTCATAGTTAATGTACATCCCTTTACCCAAAAATGCATTTACATTAAGAAATTAAACTTTATTTTGCAAATACTATATATATATATATATATATATATATATATATATATATATATATATATATATATATATATATATATATATAT
>BLSH010054919.1:78260-88614 GCA_018402905.1 Glandirana rugosa | reverse complement strand
TATAATTATATATATATATATATATATGTTAAAAAAGGTCCCAGATCTTTAAATAATTATTTTTCTGTTAATATGCAACAAAGAAGAGAAGCTTTTTTTATTACAAATACATTGATAAATTAAAAAACACATAAATTGATAAAATGAGTGGTCATTTTGCAAGTATAGAATTACAACGTAATTTCATTCAACGTAATGAATGTGTAAAGTGAAGCTGGATAATATGTAAATGTCAGTGTTTAAGGTGTTAAGGGATCCACAATATTGAATTACATATTTCAAAATGAAGAAAGCATGTTACCTTGGACAAGTTAAGCACTAGTAAAGTTAAAAGGGGTTATAAAGGCAGGAACCTTCTGTGTGTAGAAGCCTCCCCAGTACCCCCCAACACTTACCCTGAGCCCCTTCTCTCTCCAGTGATGTCCACGATCCCATCAGCCATCCAGTACACTCCTCCTGATTGGCTGAGACACAGCAGTGGCGCGATTGGCTCCCAGGGCTGTCATAGTATGTGAGCCAATCAGGGGAGAGAGGAAGCTGGGCCAGGTCACGGCTCCGTGTCTGAATGGATACACGGAGCTCCGACTCGGCTTGGGTGCCCTCAAAGAGAGCTGCTGGCTGAGGGGGCACTCGAAAGAGGGAGGGGACAGGAGCAGCAAAGAGGGACCTGTGAAGCGGAGGATCCTGGCTGCTCTGTGCAAAACCAACTGCACAGAGGAGGTAAGCATAACATGCTTATTATTTGTTTTTTTTAAAAAGCGAGCCTTTACAATCACTTTAAAAAATAACAGCTGCGCCACCTGATGGACCAAATATGAAAACATTCTATGAACACACATTTTTAGTGGATACATTTTTAATGGAATTTTCGGTAGCCACTTTTACCCAAAGCAACTTACAATCTAATACTTTCTACCAAAGACATATTAACACCATTTGTGCTACTTTTTAGTTGGTTGCCAGGTAGCATAACAATATATATCTCCTTGTGGAAGAACATTGAACACCAGGGAAAAACCCCTGTAGGCACAAGAAAAACATACCAGCTCCATGTAGATGGTGTTCTTGGCGTCTAGCTGATGCTAGCACTTAAATTATTAGCATTAGAAAATAAATCAAAGAAAAACATGACAATTTAACCATTGTTTTGTGTTTCCAGCATAGGCAGCTTAGAGTCAGATTTAAATTCCAGGATATTCAAACACAGCAGCTGCTCCCATTCCAGTACCTATACACATTGACACAACACCCAGGCCTCTGCAAAATAAGAAGCATATGTTGTAATAAAAATATGATAAAAGAACATGCATAAACAGCAAAATACCTAATTAAAAGGCTGGTCCTTACATGGATACTGCTAAAATGAGTACATGCCAACAGATTTGTCAGAAAACCTTTACTTTCCTTTCAGAATCAACATTTACCATGGGACACTGTACTACAAAATACTCCCACCTATGCGGGCCATCGATTGTAACCTAGATTTGTAAATTTGCAAACACAAAAAAGTATTTTCCCTAAGAAATTCATTCAAGGCCATGTTGCAAAAATGAAAACACCCAAATTAAGGTCTTAGGAGCAAAGTTAAATTTTAGACAACAAAATCCTAATTAACATAAATTCAACAGGTGAGTCTAATTATTCATTAGCCACTTCCCTACCAAGCCATAATAAAATGATGTCAGCAGGAACACTCAGTTGATCCCGGCGGGTGTCATATGACGTCCGCCGGTTCTGCGGGGCCCCCAGGGGCCCACAGTGCAGCGATCGGGCATGTCCCTCGGGACATAGCCTCTCCCCGATCAGGGTAAAGAGCCAATGAAATTGGCTCTTTACCACGTGAATGGCTGCGTCCAATCACAGTTGGTCACTAAGGAGATCCACGTGCACGGCGCGCAGTGATCGGGGTTGAGGCTTGGACAAGGCCCAGCCCCAATCAGGGTAAAATGCAATGAAATTGGCTCTTTACCACATGACCGGCTGTGTCAAATCACAGCCGGTCACATCATGTAAACCAACTGGGGTAACAAGCTGTTACCGGGTTGTCCTCCTCACACACCGATCGCGTGTGAGAAGGAGATTGCGGTAACAGCTCGTTACCGCTTAGTGTACACAGCAAGGACACTAATTGCCGCCCCCAGTAATAAAGAGAGCCTGTCACCACCTTATCAGAGTACCTGTCACCTGCCCATCAGAGTACCCGAGTACCTGCCCATCAGAGTACCCTAGTACCTATCTGCAGCCCATCAATATACCTGAGTACCTATTTGCAGCCCATGCCTCAGAATATACCTTGGGGTGTTTGCTTTCCAAAATGGGGTAATTTTGTGGGTAATTCCACTGTCCTGGTGCTCCAGGGCCTTCAAAAGTGTGATAGGTATGAATGAAATTGTATGTGTAATTTATATTCCTAGAACGCCCGACAGTGCTCTCTGCATGTTGGGCCTCTGTATGTGGCCTGGCTGTGTAAAAGTCTCACACATGTGGTATTGCCATACTCGGGACAAGTAGCAGAATATATTCTGGGGGGTAATTTTTGTTATATACATGCTATGTATTCAAAATATCATAAATTGACCACTTTGTGAAAAAAAAAAATTTCATTTTCTTTCTACGTTTTCTTTAGACTTGTGGAAAAAAATGAACCGTACAAAAGACTCCTAATGCCTTATAGAATATACGTTGGGGTGTTTGCTTTCCAAAATTGGGTCATTTTGTGGGCAATTACACTTCCCTGGTGCTCCAGGGCCTTCAAAAGTGGTCGTTATATGTGTAATTTATGCTCCTAGAGTGCCTGATGGTGCTCCCTGCATGTTGGGCCACTGTATGTGGCCAGGCTGTGAAAAAGTCTCACACATGTGGTATCACCATACTCGGGAGGAGTGTACCAGAATGTATTTTGGAGTGTAATTGGAAGTATGCATATGCTGTGTGTGAGAAATAACTTCTGACAATAATAAAAACCCCAGTCGTCATTAAATACCACTAAAAGAAAGCTCTATTTGTGTGAAAAAAAAATAATAAACATTTTGATTGGGTACAGTGTTGCATGACTGAGTAATTGGCATTCAAAGTGTGAGAGCGCTGAAAGCTGGTCTGGGCAGGTGTATAAATGCCCTGTATTAAAGTAGTTAAACAGGTGACCAGCAGACAGCCGATTATAAAAGGGGGTTACTTAAAGAAAACCCCTTGCCATTTCATGCTGTGAGCAATGGCACCACATGGAAGAGAAATGTCACAGGGCCTGAGAAAGAAAATATTTTTTTACACAAGAAAGGTGAAGGCTGCAAGAAGATCAGCAAAGCTTTACTTATCAGAATACTGCAGCAAAAGCGATACAAAAATTAACAAAGATGAAACCGCAACCATCTCACAGAGATGTTCAGGCCATCCAGAGACGTTAACACATCAATGGTTAACATCACATCACGTCTTCTGATGAGGATTAAAGAAAATCGTCATGCAAGTTCACAGCAGTTAGCTAAAAAAGTAGAAAACCAAACTGGGGTGATTGTTTCCCATGTCACAATACAGGGTACACTGCAGATGAATGGCATGCACTAAGGAAGCCTCTCAAAGCCCATGCACAAAAAAGCCTGCCTAGAATTTGCCAGAGCCATTGCTGAAAAAGAAGACTACTGGGACTCTACTCTGGAATGATGAAACTAAGATAAATATTTTTGGAACTGATGGCCTTAAAACTGTATGGCATCACAAAGGTGAGGTGTAAAAAGAAAAATGCATCTTGCCTTCAGTAAAACATGGTGGTGTCAGTGTCCTTCTGTGGGGTTGCATGAGTGCTGCTGTTGTTGGAAAGCTGCATGTCATTGATTGATGGTGTCATGAATTGATGGTATCATTCCTTGGCCAGCATGCACTTTTCCAAGAGAACAATGATCCCAAACACACATCTAAGGCTACTGCTGCATTTCTGAAGAACAGGGTCAAAGTGATTCAGTGGCCAAATATACAGTTGTGCTCATAAGTTTACATAGCCTGGCAGAATTTATGATTTTTTTGGCCATTTTTCAGAGAATATGAATGATAAACACAAAAACTTTTCTTTCACTCATTAATAGTGTTTGGCTGAAACCATTTATTATCAACCAACTGAGTTTACTCTTTTTAAATCATAATGACAACAGAAACTACCCAAATGACCCTGATCAAAAGTTTACATACCCCAGTTCTTAATACCGTGTATTGCCCCCTTTAACATCAATGACAGCTTGAAGTCTTTTGTGGTATTTGTGGATGAGGCTCTTTATCTTCTCAGATGGTAAAGCTGCCCATTCCTCTTGGCAAAAAGCCTCCAGTTCCTGGAAATTCTTGGGCGTTCTTGCATGAACTGCACGTTTGAGATCTCCCCAGAGTGGCTCAATGATATTGAGGTCAGGAGGCTGAGATGGCCACTCCAGAACCTTCACTTTATTCTACTGTAGCCAATGACAGGTCAAATTGGGCTTGTGTTTTGGATCATTGTCATGTCGGAATGCCCAAGTACGTGCCATGCGCAGCTTCCTGGCTGATAAATGTTGATGTTCCTCCAGTATTTTTTGATAACATACTGCATTTATCTTGCCATCAATTTTGACCAAATTCCCTGTGCCTTTGTAGCTCACACATCTCCAAAACATCAGCGATCCACCCCCGTGATTCACAGTAGGAATGGTATACCTTTCATCATAGGCCTTGTTGACTCCTTTCCAAATGTAGCATTTATGGTTTTAGCCAAAAAGCTAAATTTTGGTCTCATCACTTCAAATGACTTTGTGCCAGAAGGTTTGAGCCTTATCTCTGTGCTGTTTGGCGTATTGTAAGCGGGATACTTTGTGGCATTTGCGTAGTAATGGCCTTCTTCTGGTGACTCGACCTTGCAGCCCATCTTTCTTCAAGTGCCACCTTACTGTGCATCTTGAATTAGCCACACCACATGTTTTCAGAGAGTCCTGTATTTTGCCTGAAGTTATTTGTGGGTTTTTTTGCATCCTGAACAATTTTCCTGACAGTTGTGGCTGAAAACCTTAGTTAGACTTACCGGTAACTATTTCTACGAGTCTTTCAGGACAGCACCTGGAGAGAGCGCAGCTCCACCCCTTTTCCCAAGAAACACTGCAGTCAATCTTTAAAGTCTGCCTCCTTCCACCATGGCTTCAGTTGTTATTGAGCACCTCCAGCCATGCTGAAAGATATAAGCAAACATAGTAATCTCATGCCATTTAACATTTATAACCCAAGGGAGGGTCATCAGCGTTGTCCTGAAAGACTCGTGGAAATACCATTACCGGTAAGTCTAAGGTTTTCTCCCCTCGTCTTTCAGGACAGCACCTGGAGATGATAAACGAGTACTTACTCTAGGGTGGGACAACACTTGCAGGACTTTCCTGCCAAACGATTGCTCTGCTGTGGAGAGCAGGTCCATCCTATAATGACGAGTGAAGGTGGAAAAACTCGTCCAAGTGGCTGCCTTACATATTTGACCTGGTGAGGCCCCCAGCTCTCTCCGCCCAGGATGTTGCCACTGCTCGGGTAAAATGAGCTACCCACTGGGGGATCTACCCTGGAGGCCCTGTAAGTCTCCCTGATAGCCATTCTAATCCACCTTCCAATAGTGTTTTTTGGAGGCTCCATACCCTTTACGGTGCCCTGAAAATAATACAAAAAGAGAATTAAATTTTCTGAATTCTCCTGTTATCTCCAGATAACGTAGTAAACACCTTCTAACATCTAGGGTATGAAATTCCCTCTCCTTTAGGACAGGTTGGGAAGGGGCAAAAGGTTGGTAAGACTATTTCTTGCGACCTATGCAATGTCGAAGATACCTTGGCTAAAAACTCCGGATCAGTTCTCAAAACTATCCTATCCGGAAATACCATCAAAAAGGGCTGAGCGATGGATAAGGCCTGCAGCTCACTGACCCTCCTCGCTGAGGTAACCGCTATCAATAAGGCCAATTTAAACGACCGCAATCTAATTATGGCTTCCATCGGTGACTTGAAAGGGCTTTTAGTCAACCCTTCCAGAACCACTGATAAGTCCCATTTATGAAATTTTTTTACTGGTACTGGCCTCATCCTAGCCAGAGCTTTAAAGAATCTAATGAAAAAAGGATCTAAAAATAAAAGTCTCTCTAGAAACACAGACAGAGCCACTACCTGGACTTTCAAGGTACTGGCTGCCAAACCTTTTTCCAAACCATCTTGCAAAAACTCCAAGGCTGAAAAATTCTCCTGAGGGGAACCATTCTTTTCATTGCACTAGGAGTTGAATCTTTTCTATGTCTTATAATAAATGGCCTTCGTGACCTTTTTCCTGCTGTCCAGTAACGTATGAATTAATTTCTCGGACAGACCATTTTTTTCCTCAGGATCTGCTCCTCAGCCTCAAAACTGCCAATATGAGATGACCCACGTTGGGATGAAGAAGGGGACCCTGATTTAGATCCCTTCGGACTGGCAGTAACCAGTGGGGCTCCACTGCTAACTTCAACAGTACCGAAAACCAAACCCTCTTGGGCCAACATGGAGCTACCAAGATTAAGGTTTGTGTCTTCCTCCTGTAGTTTCCTGAGTACCATTGGAATAATTTGTACTGGGGGAAAAGTGTTGCACAAGTGAAAGGTCCAGCATTGCGCTAGAGCATCTAGACCCGCTGCTTGGTCCCCCCTATTCAGAGATGTTTTTGCGTGTGCTTGACGCAAAAAGGTTGATCTGGGGTTTTCCCCATTTGCGCGCTATCATCTGGAAGACCTCCTTACTCAAGCTCCCCTCCAATTCCAAAATTCTCTCTCTGCTCAGGAAATCTGCAGTTCGATTTAAACTGCCCTTCAGGTGTACCGCTCTTAGGGAAGCCAAGTTGGCTTCTGCCCAACCCAGAATTTTGAGGGCCAAGTCTAGAAGACATTTGCTTGTGCCCCCTTGCCTGGAGATGTAAGCCCCTGCAGTGGCGTTGTCCGACAGAACCTGAACATGTTGGCCTTTGATGATCTCCCTGAAGGCCCACAATCTCAGAAACACCGCTTTCAGCTCTCCCCAATTGGAGGACTTTCTTGGTTCCTCCTTTGTCCATGACCCTTGGGCCATGTTGCTGTTGAGATGCGCACCCCACCCCCAGGAGCTGGCATCCGCTGTTAGGATCTTCCCTGTGGGAAAGGTCCAGGTTACACCCTTGATTAGATTTGCCTGAACCCTCCACCACCATAACTTCCTTTTTACTGAAGGAAGAATTCTGATGAGCTTATCCAGGGACTCCCCATAGACCCAATTCTGTAGGATCGCCTGTTGGAGATCCCTCAATTGCCGTCGTGCCCACTGAACTGCTGGGATAGAGGCTGTCAGAAGGCCCATTGTAGACATGGCTGACCTTACTGTGACAGATAGATTGGTCTGTACTGTTTTTACAGAGTTCTGAATTTTTTGTATTTTTTCTTCTGGGAGAAACAACTTCTCTGCTACTGAGCTGATGATATTGCCCAGAAATACAATGTTTTGGGAAGGAATGAAACTGGATTTCTCCTTGTTCAGGAGCCAGCCCAAACTTTCTAGATGGGTCTGCATCCTTTCTAGGTCTTTGGTAAGTGATCCCTTTGGTAAGAGAGTTGGCGAACAGGAGGAGGTCATCCAGATATGGTATAATTGGCACTCCCTCCAGCCTGAGCGGGGCCAGGGCTTCTGCCATAATTTTTGTAAAGATCCTTGGTGAGGATGACAGTTTAAAGGGGAGAGCACTGAATTGGAAATGAAACACCTTTCCCTTTATGCTGATTGCAAAACTCAGATATTTCTGTGATGTTGTCGCTATGGGCACGTACAGGTGTCCATCTTGGGGATCTATCGAGGCTAGGCAGCACCCTATTGGTAGAAGCTTTCTCACCGAATAGATCGTATCCATCCGAAACTTTTCGTATTGGATGGATTTGTTCAAAACTTTTAAGTTTATGATCAAACGGAATTTCCCGGATGGCTTCCTTAAGAGGAATACATGTGAATAGCACCCTAGTTCTTCTCCTCTCGGGGTACTGAAATGATCACTTTTTGTCAAAGAAAATCTTTGAGAAGGGTTGTCATCTCCACAGATTTTTCCTGATCCTTGGGGTTATGTGTTACATAAAATCTGGATGGTGGAGGTTAAGAGAGCTCCAGTGTGTATCCCTCTGCGATAGTTTTTAGGATATACACACCAGCCGTCACCCTCTCCCACTGTGGGAATAAAACTTGTAGTCACCCTCCCACAGCTGGGAGACCGTCACCGGCTCTTTTCTTGCTGCCCGGGTGAATGAAAAAGCACTCCCGTTTTATCCCGACCTCTTTGGGATCTCCAAGGTTTCCTTTGCCCCCTTCTTTGGACTCCCGAGTTTGTTGAAAAGGCTGAAACCTCTTTTTTATCTGAGGTACAACCTTTTCCTTTGTTGGAAAGGCCTTCTTTCTGTCTGTTCTATAAAGTACAGCATCAAGGTTCGGGCCGAAGACTAGATCCCCCTCAAAGGGGAGGCCACACAGTTTTGTTTTAGAGGCCGAATCACCTGACCAAGTCTTTACCCATAAAGGTCTACGTGCAGAGGACCTTGCGGTCATCCTAACAGATTCTTTGAGGCGTCCGCTAGGTAACCCACCGCTTTTTGAAGCATCGGCAAAGTCTCTAATAAATCCTTATGAGAGGTACCTGCCTTAATGAGGCCCTCTAGTTCCAGCCAGTGTCTCAGGTTTCTGGCTACCACCGTCGACGCCATTGCTGGTATGAGGTTTACTATTGTAGAGTCCCAAGCTTTTTTCACCAATCAGTTGGCCCTTTCGTCCATGGAGTATTTTAGGACCCCCATGTCCTCAAAAGCCAAGTCGGTGTTATATGATACCTGCGAGAAAGCCGCATCAAGTTTGGGCCTCTTGTTCCAAACGAGTGCGGCATCCTCATCCTTTTAAGAGACCTGAAGAAGAAGGGAGCCCTCTCTGGGTCCTTCCATTCTCTTTTGACCCCGTCTGATAAGACTTTATGTACCGGAAAAAACAGTGTTTCACCTCATCCATCCCCTGATGCATTTCGTGCAGGGATAGCTGAGCTCTATCTACTTTGATATTTAGTGTGTTATGGATGATTTTTAACAAATCATCCACCTTCTCCAAGGATAATTTGTAACGGGAGGTAGACTCCTGCTTCTCCTCTTCTTCCTCTTCCTCAGACTTTGAAGAAGCACTACTGTCCTCTTCTTCACCAGAGTCGCTAAACATCCTTTTGGAGGTGGGTGCCTGCGACCCAGATGGGGAACCCCCCCTCTGGGTTGCTGTGTTACCAGACGCTTGTCCAAATAGGAGCGAAAGGATTGCAAAGTGTCCTCCAATTCTTTCCTAAAGAACGTGAGCATCTCACTATTGAGCTGAGTAGAGGGCGCTTTTGCTGTCTCTTCTCTGACCAAATCTGCTATGCATGATTTGCATCAAGGTTTGGCCAAAACATTTTTAAGCAAGGTTTTGCAAGAAGTACATTTCTTTTTTGGGGGTGGGAGAAGTATGCTTTAACTTTTCTTTGCTTTAAGTCTGAAAAACACCAACACCAAAACGCACAAATAAAGTAACTATGATCTGGTCTACATGCTAGTAAACCTACATCAAGATCAAAACAGTGACACCAACCCCACAATCTTACTGTAACAGTACACTGCCTCCAGATACTCCTCTGAAGGAAGTGATGCAGGCTCCCCGCCGCCCCCCCCCCCTCCAGGGGAGACAGTGAGGGAACACACATGGCCCCAGCATACATTCAGAGGCCTTTGCCTCTCCTACCTGGGCCTGGCTGGTGTCTGTGGCTCCTGCTCCTGCCACCACCGCTGCTCCGTCTGTCTCCATTCTGCAGTGCGCACAGTGGGTGTCCAGCTCCTATTTATTTGATTTTCCCCGGCATTTCCGCCGCTGCGGAACCAGAAGTGCACTAGCCAAAAGGTCCCCCCCCCCCCGCTCCTGCGTTTTCACGACGTCCCCTGGTCGCCACCCGACACGAGAGAGGTCTACCTCCCCCAAATCCCGAATGGTCCACGCCAAAACAAAAGAAGACTCTGATCGGGTCTCGTGGGGGGCTGCCCACCCCCAACGAGGCCACACAAAGAGGAAAAGCTTAGGTCGCTCCCGTTTCCGGCCGCCTCCAGGGTGTGATGATCTGGCCCGCTACGCCCGCCAAAGGTCTTGGCGTAATCGAGACGTCAGACCCGTCGTCACACCGCGGACCCCTCGGCCGCAAGCAAGGCCCAGACCTACTGCCCTCTGCATTAAAGGTCGACCCGTCCTGAAGGCCGCCACACACGCCGAAGGCCAAGGCCGGTGACCTTGCGTCCTCGCCCCCCCCCCCCTGGAAAACCGATCACGTG
>BLSH010054919.1:47160-59099 GCA_018402905.1 Glandirana rugosa | reverse complement strand
CATATTCTGCTGACCCGGTTCTAAGTAATTCTCTAGCAAAAAAAAAAATGCTTTTAGCTTGTGACCACCAAAAAAGTGGCCCGTTCACATCTAGGCGACTTGTCAGGCAACTCGAGTCGCCTGACAAGTCGTCTCAATGCTGTGCAATGGAACCTTTCTAATAGGAGCGAATCGCTCACTATTTTCAGGGCGATCTCAGCGCGGCTTACAATGACTTCTATGATAGAAGTCTCCTCACAAGCCGTGCTGAGATCGCGGAAGAGGGGTAGTCTTATACGGTGAGTATAACCCAAACCCTATATTTTAACAGGAAAAGCAGGGGGGGTCGTCTTATACGCCCAGTCGTCTTATACGCCGGCAAATACGGTACCTATTGAAAAATCAAATGCAGTTTGAGTACAATAAATTATATTCACTCCATTTTGTAAACGGTGTTCACAGTTGACCAGGTTGTGTCGTCGTTGGGCACATGAAGTATTTGCTGAAATAGTTCATCAGAGAACAGAACTCACCTGACTGGCAAATGCTTCATTAATTTCATACACGTCAATATCATCAATTTTGAGACCTGTAGGCATAAACCAGCTTTAAAATATTTATATTATCACACTTTACATTAAATAGACTGCAGTTAACACATTAAACAAACCAGTTAATACCTACCAGCTTTCTCTAAAGCCACAGGTATAGCATAGGCTGGTCCTATCCCCATAACATCAGGAGGGACCCCCACTACAGCAAAGGACCTTAGTACCCCCACGATAGGAAGACCCAGACGTGTGGCTGTTGATCGTCTAGCTAGCAAAACTGCTGCAGCTCCATCACTAACTTGACTGGCATTGCCTGCACACATAGGACAAAAAAGTTGACTTTACACAGTTTTTTTTTTAAACTCCAGTGAGAAAAATAAAAACAACTGAGCAGCTGAAGTTAGCTTATAGAAGAAATAAACACAAACAAATTACGATTCAAAGTCATTGCGGCAGAGGGGTAGCAGCATCAAACACAGCTGGTCGCTTTAAACAATGCATCTGTAGAAAATTCACAGTGTGATATACAAAATTAATCAGATACAGTATTTTCTTTGCAGTATAGAACAACAAAGAGAGTATGACAACAGACAGTAGGAGGCAATCTTTCCTCTTGACATTTTTAACAAGAAATCAGGGGCCTAGATAAAAGGGGGCTCAAATACCCTCTGCTCCCCAGAACATCTGCTGTACAGCAGCCATCGCTGAGAGTTGCTGGGCACCTGAAGCAAAGCAGCCATTCCTGCCACCTGTTAGACTCGAGACAGGGTGAGCTAAGGCAGTTTAGATCGAGGGAGGCCTTCTTTAGAGTCTCCTTGGCTTCAGCCACATGATGCAACCGAGGGGACTTCTAACTTTGAACTGCCTGGTTTGGTGAATTTGTATAGGAAGGGGGAGATAATTCTCTATAGTACTCGGTCTATTGGACTGTTCATTATGCTTTCCTGACCCCTACACACTCTGGGTTACATAAACCTGGTTAGGCTCTTGCTACTGCATTACTGTGTAGCTCCCCAACTTTTAAGCTCCCCTCTCCTTTTAGCAGAATTCTGCCACACCCATAATTTACTGCAGAATGCTGACTAATTATTCTCTACATGCCCAAGGCTGACCCTGTTGGGCAACTATTCATTTTAACATGCAGGCTGGTGTCCATTCTACGCCAGTGGTGGGGAGCGGTGCCTTGCATTGTAACAATGCAATGCATGTTTACCTTTTTTTCAGTTTGATTGAAATGTCAAAGCAACATTTAATTTAGGTTTATCCAATGCAGATAACGGTACACACAGATAAAGTAAAAATGTCAGGTGAGCTTCGGTGTAGTGCAGATTTTTTCACAACGCACTGCAACCCACCTGAAGGTAGCATTGTGGTTTGAGCAGGGCACATTGTTTTCTATGTGCCTTTACAGTGACTGCATAGTGTGAACAGGCCCTTAAAGTGGTTCTAAAACCTAATAATTTTGTTACGTTAAGGCCTCATGCACACAGGATGTTTTTTTACAGCAGCTGTCCATGTACACATAGGCTGTTATCAACTGTTTTTGGCTGGGGCGTTTTTTTGGCTGTAAAAAAACCCCCAAGACCAGTGGGTTCTGAGAGGAGTTTTTCAGCTGTAAAAACGCTCCAATGCCCAAAAACATGGCTCACAAGCCTTTAATGGTTTTTACTCCATTGAAAAAAAAAAAAGGAAACGCTAAAAAACACGAAAAAACCCTAAAAAAAAACAAAAAAAAAACAACATTATTGCAAAAATGTTGAAAAACACACTACAAAGCTAGTGACGTTTTTATAAAGTTTTTAAAACATCCTGTGTGCATGAAGCCTAATACATTCCTTGCATTAAGGTAAAACATTTTTAGGCATTAGGCCTCTTGCACACGATACTCCTGTTTGAGCATCTTCGTTTTCAGTTATTTTTTTTTTTTTATGTATTCTCACGCATATGCGTTTGTGCAATTTCGCACAAACTCATTCTCACGTTCTTGTTCTGCAGATTGTAAATTATTACCATTAGCGCACATTTGTGCGCAATCGCGCGTATTTGCGCGCACTTACGCGCATTTAGGAGTAATTTACTGACCAAAAAGGCAGATTTTTCTTTTATTTTTTTTAACTGAAGAATACATGGCACTTGTTTACGCACCTGTGTGCATAGGCACATTACAATGAATGGGCTGTATTTTAGCTCAGTAAAAAAATAAGCTGTACTGAGCTTTTTCAAGCTGCAGTGTGCAAGAGGCCTAAGTATCCCCCCCCTTTTACCTACCTTAGAACTCATTTGATGCAGCGCTGTGCACACCTGCTGTACGGGTTCTCTCCCCTCACTTCCTGCTCTCACTGGTTTTGCTGAGGCAATGGGAACTGCTGCTGTCAAAAGCCAGGGACGAGGGAGTAGGGTGTGGGGCCAAGTTGCGCTGTCTGTGTCCACAGACGCAGACAGTGAAGCTCAGGAGGGAGCCTGCATGAATGCCCATATAAAGTGGCTTTCTATGGGGGAACTCACCAAAGAGGAGGAGCCAGGAGTGCCTGGCTGGGGACCCCAGAAGGAGGAGGATAAGGGCCACTTTGTGCAATTCCATTGCACAGAGCAGGCAAGTATAAACCAGTTTGTCATTTAAAATAATTTAAAAGAAAAATCCAAACTTTAGAATCACTTTAATTTGCAAGCCCCACCCCCCGCCTTTAATCCGGTCAGACCTTCACTAATATTATATATATATATATTTATATATTTATTTATTTATTTTTTTATTAATAGTACCTGAATATTTGTACGAGCTGTCTGTAATCCTCTGCAGACCCCTTTCACAATTAAACAGCCAGGTTTTATTGCACTACACAGGGTTGTGCGTTTAACAAATATAGCTTGGGGACTGAAGAACAGAGCACAGAGATATCATCAGTGTGTTGCTGCTCCTTCATTGTGCAGTCATAGTCTTGACCAAATCAGAGAAAAGTGAATAGACAAAAAAAAACTTAGCTATAGCCTTTGATAGGCTTGTGTGGTTTAGAAAATGGTAGAACTGAATAGCAAATGTTTTAGCAGACAAGACTCTACCCATGCTGTATTTCAATAGTGATTCAGCTTATCCACATCAAAAACAATACTTTTAATTTATTACAGGTATTTATATAGCGCCATCAGTTTATGCAGTGCTATACATATATGTTGTACATTCATATCAGTCCCTACCCTCAAAGAGCTTACAATCTAAAGTACTTAACTCACATTCATACATACACATACTAGGGCCAATTTAGACAGGAGCCAATTATCCCACCAGCAGGTCTTTGGAGTGTGGGAGGAAACCGGAGTACCCAGAGGAAACCCACGTAAGCACAGGGAGAACATGCAACCTCTGTGCAGGTAGTACCGTAGTTGGGTTTCGAACCAATGACCCTAGTGTTGCCAGGCAGAAGTGCTAACCACTAAGGCTCCTTTCACACTGAGACACTTTACAGATGCTATTTAGATAAAAATAGGGTCTGTAAAACACCTCAAAAATCCACCCCAATGTGAAAGCCCTGAGTGCTTTCACACTGGGGCGGTGCGCTTGGGGGACGTTACAAAAAGTCCTGCAAGCAGCATCTTTGGGATGGTGAGGGGAGCGGTGTATATACCGCTCCTCTACCGCCCCTGCCATTGAAATCAATGACAAGCGCTTCCGAAGCGGCTGCACACCGCCTCGGTAGCGCGGAGCGCCGGCACTTTTAACCCTGTTTTAACCCCTTGTGGGGGGTTAAAAGCGTCGGGCTCCTGCTTGCATAGCGGAGCCATATCGCTGCTAAAACTCTAAAACTAGCAGGGTTTTACCGCGAGCGCGGCTACATGTGCAGCGTGAAAGTAGCCTTAGCCCCTGTGCTGATACATTGCAGCTTGCCAGTCCTTAGATGTTGCAGCTGAATTGATTATCTTTTAGGCTTTTTTCCTTTCATTTATCTAGTAATTCTGCCAGTAACACACTTTCCACCCTAGGTGAATCAATTACTGTACTGGATCTATGGAGCAGCATTGTTGTCATCCTAGGATAGACGCGCTTTAGGACTAGAGAACACCTACCCTTTCTCTTCTGCAGAAGGTGTTCTGTAGTCCTAACACACTTCCTCATTACATTGTTTGAAAAAAATGCTGCAGAGTGCGCACGACAGCACAAGATTTCTGGCAAGATCAACGTGTATTTTTTTTTTTTTGCTTATGAAAAATATACATTAACTGCTTTTAATGGTACATTTAAAAAGACAAAAAAGGAGCAAATAAGAGAAATTGATTGTTAAAATATATATATGCTTGAAACTTGCATGTCTGACACATAAAATGCTTTTATCCAATTTGGGTCCGATTGCATTACATTTCTATATTAACTTATACAGTATTACTATGCTTTTCTCCCTCTGCCTCTGAAGGTTTGTCATTAGAATAATGCTCTAAAATGTCAATACTGTGAAAGCTTTCTGCCACTTTCACCCAGTGGTTTTTAACATTAATTTGGTTTAAGTTCATCCACCGCCAAAGAGCGTCTTATCCACTTAAAACCATGTGGTGGAAATTTCAAGCACATGATGAAATATACAGTATAGCCCCATAATTAAGTAGCACAACTGCTTGTCATAGTTAAAAGGGCATAAATGAGCTAAGCTACATACCAGCAGTAGTGCTTCCATCTTCTTTAAAGGCTGGTTTAAGTTTTGCCAGCCCCTCCAGGGTGGTGCTTGGCCGGATGCCATCATCTTCACTTACTGTGATGGTCTTTGTATTGCCTCGATCATCAGTGACTGTGGTGGATACAGGAACTATTTCAGCCTTGAAGTGGCCTGCCCTTTGTGCAGCTGCAGCCCTAAAAATGAGAGAATATAATAGATATCTCTTTGCATGCTGCTTTGTATGTGTGAAGGGGACTTTCATAGTGAAGTGAACAGGAAATATGACACTAACGAGAGCACCAGCACAAGACCAGTGTCATGAGAAGCATAATCTGCTCTTATGATATACAGAGGTGTTGATTTAGAGCATGTCATTTTTACCATGCTTAGTGAATGAGGTAAAACTGTGTTTACTTACCCAATCACAAACAAGGAAAAATATAAGGATTTTTTTGTACTCCCCATAAAATCCCTTTTATATGTGTTTAATGGACGACACAGTTCTTTTGATTTAGAACACCACCAACTGGCTATAGTGCCACCTGCAGGAGTGGGACACCCACTGCAACTACAAAAAAAATAAAAATAAAGACAGGCTACATCAAGGAACTAGCTAGTTCCATGCCACAAACCGGTTTGGCTGTGAGAGCTCCATTTCCTTGTGGGGGGAGGTCACATATGACTGGCTAAATGAATGGTCTGTTACAGTGTTCCCCTTACAGACCGAAAGCACCTTTGCTTCGGCCGGTGGTTTCCTGCCAATTGTCTGGGGTTGATGACAAGAACTTTGAATGAAGTTCTTTGTAATGTGCCACCTGTCTTCATAGGAGAAAATGTAATGTTATTGGGCTATGTGGAGGCTCCAGGGTTCCCCTATAAGGAGGAGTTACCACTGGAGCTGTGGGGTAGCTGTTTGGCTATATGGGGTGCAGGCACTATGGAGGGTTCAGTGGCCCTTTAAGTAATGCTGATCTTGTCATGAACCTTCCAAGTGGAGGACTTAGTGGTAGGATCCATGATTATCACTTTGCAGCCTCTCTCTTCAGCCTATCCATGGCTTCTTGGGAGTTTGTCATGATGTAGGTGCTGCATTGAGGTCATATGTCCGCTCCGCACAGATGCATGAAGCAGAGCGGACAGGATTTCACACATTTGCCTTCATATACATCTTCTTGGCCACTCACGGGGGATGTTTGGGTCTATTTCCAGCAGTGATAACATCACAGCAGCAACATCCTGCCATTGAAGCTTCTTATGTGGAGACTATATGAAGGCTTGTTTGATCTCTGTAATTGAGATCTACACTATCTGGCAAGAAGCTGCTTTTTACTAAGGAGCACCTTTTGAAGTGCATGTTTGTCCATAAGCACTGAGCACTTTATTTTTTTTATATATGATATAAGTGGATACTATGGAATTTGAGTTTAATGATATTTTGATTAAATATTATGTTTGTTATTCATCTGTACACTTTACACTTTATTCTTGTATACCCACTTGTTTGGTGATTCATATAGTAATTATCACGTTATATAAACATTTAAATGGAACAGCGCACCATTTTTTACACATTTTCAACAGTCTAGTATTCAGATTTATTTGGTCGCAGCGGTTCTCAATATTAGCCAAGCGCAATACTTTTTTTCATTCTTATGTTTGTAAAAAGGGCAAAAAAGGAACCTTGGGCAGACACTGCAGATGCAGTAGGGGCTCAATGGAGTTGCTACACTCGGATATATGCTTACCCTCTGATAAAACATTTGCCACGGACACTACACTGGATTGTGGAGGGCATTCTGGTGACCCTTTTGGCTCCAGATTAGCCCTACAAGTCATGATATGTGAATCTTGAACATCTTGTAGTGGACACTCCTTGGTGCCCACTACTTTGAGAACAACTGCTGTCTCAAAGCACTGTTTGGAGGGATAGAGGGTTATCTAATGCAATCATCCACACTATGCTTAAGGCTCACAAGGCCCCATCTTTTAAGATTTATAGGAAGACCTATTTTGCATGGTGTTAATCCCTAGGGGTATGCCTTCATTGTTTCACCATTGCCTGTCTCCTGGCTTTTTTCAGCACGGGGTGGAGCAGCTGTTGGCCAAAGCACAATTATGGGTCAGGTGTCAGCTTTGGAAGTTTTATTTTAGCATTTTCTGGCATTGCTGCTGCTTGTCTGCTATCTGTGAGCAGGAATAGCTTGGCTTTGCCTTCGACACCTGGATTAGGAACGACGGTGGGAAGGAGCTGCATGGAACAAAACTGCTTAAGAGTGGAGAGTTGCTTGTTTAGTGCCATCCAGGTGTGAGCTGGTATTGTTGTTACAAAAATTGCCTTTCAAGGATAGCACAGAGATCCCGCTGCTAAAACTTTCCCAGAAAGTGGCTTTCTCCATTAGCCATTGACTGTTCCTGAGGTGTTGGACTTCCCTACCAAATGAAAAGCCCTACTGCAAGCCTATTCATGAAAAGCATCACATGCAAGTATGTGAGAAGCTTTACTATTCTTTACTTTCACTAACTTTTTAGTTTTGCTTTCAACTTACTTTTTCCTAAGTGACAGTGTATTTTTAAAAACACAAGCAGTACCCATCTTCATGGTTTGGGCAATTCACATCAGGGTTCATTCACACCATGAAACTGTACTGTACTGCAATTCAGGGCAGCTCCCATGCATTATCAAATCACGTATACTCTGCGACATATTGCATATGCAATACACTCACTGCTCATGTATTATATGCATGCTCTCAAGTCACCCTCCATAAGGGGCGAGGGACAACTGAGAGTGAATTTTTGATGTAATTAAAGCAGTTTTATTTTAAAATGCTTTAATTTAGTGGTCTTGAAAAGACACCAATTAATGTGTAATACAACTAGGGAGGTGTGAAGTTTGGCATCGTCACGCTGGGCATAGGACAACCTTTGCATAAGCAACAGGGAACCACAAGTTTCCACTTACAGAGCATTTGCCAAGAGCAGGAAGTCAAGCGCATCTTGGGATTTCAACCAAGTATTGATTTCTCAAGTTTCTAAGGTGAGCACCTGGTTGTTCGTTCATACAGTCACAGGTTTTACAAGATGGATGTGGCAGTATCAACTGATACTAGTTTTGGCATAAAGTTTTACAGGCAGCAGTCTGACTGGCCTGTAACATTTTATTATAGGATGGCTCGTCTATATTTCGGTACTAGGTTTTGCTTGCCCCATTGTGGCCCTGCCTTAGGAAGTCCCAGTCGGTGATGATCTAATGCAGACCAAATGACCGAAAGAGGAGAGAAGAGAAAAAAAAAAAAAAAAAAAGAAGGAGGAAAGAGGAAAAAAATAAGGAATTTGGACTTGCCTGTAAATTCTTGTAAAAAGGTTTGAGTACAGGACTTTTATTCATAGACCAAGGGTTGTATGCAAGTTACCTTGAGGTTATTGATAAGAAACCCTTACTTCATGCTAATATCTTTTACAAATAGGGAACATGTGAGAAATTACCTGCACACCCCAAACGTGCTAGATTTGAATGATTCCCCCATGGGGGTTTTTAGCAGCTTTCAAAGTAATTCAAATCACGAATTTATAAAAAAAAAAAAAAAAAAAAAAAAAAAAAAAAATCTCTATTCAAAAAATTTTGGAATGATAAAAAACACATTGTTACAAATTCTAAAATATGAGGTCTGGTTTTTATATTCAAAAGGCATAAAAAACATGGTGATTATTGCACATTAGTGAATTTAGCGTTAGACATATGTTTTGAAAACTCTGTACCCCTACGCATTTCTACCTAAATCGTAATGGTCGTCTTCAGGGGGATTTTGTCATGTCTAGTTAGGATTAACAATCATTATATATATTTGGATTTGCATTATAAACATATATACACAATGCTCTACTTTTTTGCTAGACTAAAAAGTGCATATTTACCACAGTTTCATGCGCAAAAAGATCATGCTACCAGAGCTTCTGTATCCAGTGGTCCTGGGTTGTCTGACCTCCCCTACAGAGGTGACAGCCTGTTTCTAAGAGACTTGCAAGAGGTAACCTGTTTTGGCACTCCAAATTGGGGAAGAGACACAGAGCCTCCGCACCATGGACATCAAAAATATTTTTTCTGCATGTCCATGTCTAAGGAATTAAAACTTAATAACATAAAATATCAGGTCAATATACTGAGAAATTGGCCAGACCATGTGTGAGTTTCTTATACTTAATATAGTTAAAAAGTTTGTAGTAATTCATTTTAATCAAATTTTTTCTTATAGTATAATGTGCAAATAGAAGGTGAGGAGAATGTGTGTGTGTGTGTAGAGAAAAAAAAAAAAAAAAAAGGGGAAAAGGTGGAAAGTGCATGTGTAATGTATGATGAATTCATGTTTATTGTAGATTAGTAATTAAAAATAAATTATCTATTATGTTTTATGATTTCTATATTGATTACATTCATATCTATTATATAATTATACATACACATGATTAATTTGTTATATTTAATGAATTCTATATTTTGTACATATGATTAATAAAGTAAATTTATAAAATAACAATTGGGTGATTTTCTATTATTTGTTTTATTTAAGGACTGTTTAAATATATTTTGAGGGTAAAATTTAATGCTCAAAGAAATACAGTGCAATGTGATAATTAGAAAAGAAGATATATTAAATAAATATAATAAAAAAAAAATTAAGATTATACTTGATGGCATATATATATTTGTGATATTTAATGGTGAAGTTAAGCATGAATTGAATGTGATATGGTGATCTGTGTTAATAGAATTTAGTTTAAAAATGATTAATTATATATGGCGGCTGTGCATATATGTTATGTGCATTGCATAATTTCTAGTGAATTAATGAATACATTTCATTTGTGCGAACATATTAAAATAGTTAATGTCAGTAAATCTAAGGAGTGACCATTAAAGTGCAATGTAAGGGCAAGTGCATGCGTGAAACAATTATTAAAAACATGCAGGTGAAGAGAACAAAATGAAACAAAATCAAATCATTGCAATGAACCACCGAACAAAAAATAGAGACTGAATTGGTGTGTAAGAAATGTTACCTGGTAGAGTGGGTCAATGATGCACTGAAAACATGTCAAAAATGTAATTATGCTTCCGTTGGATATAGCAGACCTCACTGTGGCTTATTAGTTGCTGTTCACATTTCTACAAGTCAAGGAAAGGTTTTTGATTATTAATGCGTTGGTGGATCTATGAGTTACTGAGGCTGTATCTGAGCATATTTGGTGTTGGGAGCCATGAGCTAGAGCATCCCCACACTGAGCTCTTCAGCCTCGGCATTGTGTATTAAGTTTGTATTTAGGTATTACTCACACAAAGTCGCCAAAGTCCCAGTATGCCTGTGGATTAGAAGCCCTAGGGATTGTTAGTGCTGGGCTAGTTGAATTTATGTGCATTTGGTTTTAATTAAGGTAAATAATTGCCTTGTTTATTCCCTACAGGTGCGCTGTGTCACTCCACCCATAAGAGGCAGTTAGGCCGCAATGGCGGCCACCGCGGGGCCTCCTTGGCGTCCCGGAAGGCCGCCGGCTCCGACCACTGACGTCTCCTCTGTCGCAAGACACGGCAATGGCACATGGTGACACCGAGCGCACGCATGCGCCATTGCAATGCCCAGGGGAGATCTAGGGATGCCGCCACCACATACTGCTCCCCCTAGAGACCACGATGTACATCGCAGCACTTGGAAAGCTTGGTAAGGGGGAGGGCAGAACATTGGCCAACCAGGAAATCTGGAAAACAGAAAGAGCATATTCAAACAGACATTTGTATACCATATATAAAACGTATTAGATTTGTTGCTTGCAAAACTCAATCTTAGGGAAAGATTTTTTTTATATAAAGTGTTATTTATGCATGAGCAGGCTTGCATAGACATTCATACTAGGTGTTTACAATTCATATACAGTAATTATATTTGCCACTGCCTGATATGTCAGAACTATTATGTCAGGAAGATCGCCAGCATGATTCCCCCCCAGGAAAGGTCCATCTGAGAATTTCTATGCTGCTGGTGCGTGCATCTCGGCGCCAAACGGGCCATTTAAACCCTGCTAACGGATGCCGTCTGATCTACAGCGTTGCCTGTGATTACCTGCTGTCTGCTAACTGTTCCTGCTTGTTATCTGACCCGGCTTGCTTGACTCCTCTGATATCCGCCTGCACCCGAACCAGGCTTGTCTCGACCACTCGACCTAGTACTGACAAATGGGGATCAACTGTCTGATGTTGAGGTGGGGGAGAATTTGGGTTCTAGTGATCACCAATGTCTTTGGTTTGATATTAAAACAAGAACTGAAAAATCATATACAAAAACAAAAGTTTTAGATTTTAAAAAGGACAAATTTTGCTGAAATGGGGAAATTTCTAAAAAATGAACTGAAAGGTTGGAGCAAAATGACAGGAGTAAGTAATCAGTGGGCACTATTAAAGTCTACCATCTTGGAGGCAACTAGATTATATGTCAGGCAAGTTAGTAAGAATAAACGGAAGAAAAAACCAATATGGTTCACCAAAGAGGTAAGTAGGATAGTAAAGGGGAAAAAAATGGCATATAGAAGATTCAAGGAAACAGGAGGGGCAGCTGACAGAGAGGAGTATAAAAATAGACAAAAGGAGGCCAAACACATTATCTGTGCTGCAAAAGCACAGAAAGAGGAGGAAATTGCTAAGTCTATTAAGGAAGGAGATAAAACCTTTTTTAGGTACATTAGTGATAGAAGGAAAAAATACAATGGGATCACCAAA
>BLSH010054919.1:15715-46091 GCA_018402905.1 Glandirana rugosa | reverse complement strand
TTGTATCCTCCCACTTATGATACCGATATCTTTTCTAAGTCTCGATTATACAGTTATTGGTTCAACACTCGGACTGTCAACCCACCGGAGAGGATACTGAGGCCAAGTTCCCTGGTGACAACGACTCTGTCGCCGGTGTCCTCGTGCCACTCCATACTCACGGGCATCTTCAGGTCCTCATAGGCAGTCGTCCACCAGTCCTCTACACGACCACTGCCTCGTCCTATGAACTCCTCTGACCTACCTGTGTCCGTGTCGTCACCTCAACCCCTGTTCGGCCAAGCCGTCACTCCATGTCTCCCAGTCCGTCTTCTCATCTTTGTATCTTTTCACTGCCGTCCAGAGGTTGTGAGACAGTCAACAGTAAATGGCTTCAAACATGCTTGGGATAAACATAAATCCATAGTCAGACAACAAGGTTAATGTTAAAAAAAAAAAAAATAAAAAAAAAAAATAAATAAAAAAGGGGCAGACTCGATGGACTACTCAGTCTTTTTCTGCCGTCACTTTTCTATGTTTCTACTCTTCTGCCTGACCCTCTGTACCTCACTGCCGAACCGGCTTGTCCCCAACTCCACTGCTGTGCCTGTGTCCATCCAGTCTCCTCAAGTATCCTGCTCCGTCACCAGCACATCTCCTGACCACCTGCTGACGGATACTCCTGGACTTCTACGGGCACTCATACCTCACCGTGCTCCTGTGGCCGCTGTCTCAGCAACAGTGGTCCCTTGAACCGGAGTCATAGGAGAGGCCACCCAACTGTCAGGCTCACAACTTGGTTATTGACATATTAGCTCTGAATCTTTTCTATAGCCATAGTATTCACCCTCCTATGTTCCTAGTAATCTCAAGAGAAATCTAGAAGAGGGGGGGGGCAAAGAATGGGGGGGAAGGGAAGGGGGAGCCAAAATGGGAAACCCAGAATATGTCAGAAAGGGAAAGAGGGAGCTTACTGCGTTTTCCACCTCTGGAGGGGAGGACGGACAACCCAGGACCAATGGATACAGAAGCTCTGGTAGCATGATCTTTATGCGCATGAAACAGTGGTAAAAAGGGATTTTATTAAAAAACTTACCGTAAAATCCTTTTCTCCGAGTTCACTGACAGACGCAGCTCTCCATTACATGTGGGGTTTATGCTGGTCTCACTAGGAGTTAACTAAGCAGGGAAAAGAAACAGCTGGCCCCTCCCATGGGGCCGTCCTCTCTTCCCACATAAACCCCCTCCATAGCATAGCTCAGTAGTTCGTACACAAGCCGTACAAAGAACAGAGCACAGAGGGGTGGGTGCTGCGTCTGTCAGTGAACACGGAGAAAAGGATTTTACGGTAAGTTTTAATAAAATCCCTTTTTCTCCTATCGTTCACTGACAGACGCAGCTCTCCATGACGTGTGGGGATGTCCCAAAGCTGTGTCAAAAAGAGGGGTGGGTAAACGCTAACAACAGTACCCAACAGAACCCAACAGAACCTCTAAGGAGGCGCCAGACGCGCCTACACTGCCGCCTGCAGACATTGCGGCCAAAAGCAGCATCCCAAGATGTGAACACATCAACTTTATAAAACTTAGTGAAAGTGTGAACCGAGGCCCAAGTGGCCGCCTTGCACACCTGTGACACCGAGGCCTGGTGTCTAAAAGCCCAGGAAGTGCTAACAGCCCGGGTAGAATGATCTGTGACCGGAAAAGGAGGAATCTTGCCCCGAACAGAATACGCATGGGTCACGGTCTGTCTGATCCAACGAGAGATCGTAACCGAGGAGGCCGCCAAACCTTTGCGCGGACCCTCTGTCAGCACAAACAAGGCATCAGCTTTTCGAAAAGAAGCTGTAGCAGACAAATACACTCTTAAGGCACTCACTACGTCCAAAGCATGCAACTCGATTTCTTTTGGGTGCGATGGACGAGGGCACAATGAAGGAAGAACAATATCTTCCTTAATGTGAAAGGAAGAAACCACCTTCGGAAGAAAGGAAGGAGAGGGTCGCAAGACCGCCTTATCCTTATGCAGGACCAGGTAGGGAGATTTGCACATGAGTGCTGCTAATTCAGACACCCGTCTGGCGGAAGTGATGGCTACTAAGAAAGCCACCTTCTGCGACAGCAGTTGTAAAGGAAATCTCCCCGATATTCTCATAAGGCGGTTTCTGAAGTACAGAAAGCACCAAATTTAGATCCCACGGAGCCATCAGAACCTTCAGCAGAGGCGCCACATGTCGTACACCTTCAACAAAAGGTACGAATCAACGAGTGCGAAGCCAAAGGTCTCTGGAAAAGAATTGCCAGAGCCGATATCTGGCCCTTGAGAGTACTCAAAGACAGTTTTTTGTTCAGGCCCTGCTGCAAAAAAGTCAGGACCCTGGATACAACATAAGAGCGAGGGTTATGACCCTCCGCCTCGCACCAAGCTATATATGCTTTCCATGTGCAGTGGTAAATCTTGCGGGAAGTAGACTTGCGAGCCTTCAACAATGTAGGGATCACCGATTCAGCGACTCCCCTGTCTCTTAGCACCTGGGACTCAAATAGCCAAGCCATCAAAGCCAGCTAAGGGTAAAGCAGGGTGCAAGATGGGCCCCTGAGACAGATCGTCTCTCAGTGGGAGCCGCCAGGGGGCGTCTGCCACCATTTGCACCACGTCGGCGTACCAAGTGTGCCGAGGCCAATCCGGAGCCACCAGGATTATTGGTAGTCCCTCCGCCACTATCCTGCGGATCAATCGCGGTAACAGTTTTATCGGAGGGAAGGCATACAGAAGTTGGTAACGGCCCCAGGGGGCCACCAGAGCGTCCATGGCCACTGCCAACGGATCCTTCGTTCTGGACACAAAGGTCTCCACCTTGTGATTGAACCGAGACGCCATGAGATCCACGGCAAATCTGGTTGAACACCTCCGGGTGGAGGGACCACTCTCCCTGGTCCAGCGTCTGGCGACTGAGAAAGTCCGCCTGCCAGTTCTCCACACCTGGAATGTAAATGGCGCAGATTGCCGGAACGTGACGTTCTGCTCAACGCAGTATCAGAGCTGCCTCCGCCGCAGCTGCTGGACTCCTTGTGCCGCCCTGATGGTTCACATACGCCACTGCTGTGGCATTGTTCGACTGAATTTGGATCGGACGGCCCTGCAATCTCACTGTCCAGTGAAATAGGCCCAATCTGATTGCTCTAAGCTCCAGTAAATTGATGGGGAGACGTGCCTCCTATGCCGACCAACGGCCCTGGGCAGACAGCTGCCCCAGGATCCCATCCCTCCCCAGCCTGAAAGACTGGCATCCGTGGTGATGATCACCCACTGGAGGGGCAGGAACGACTTCCCCTGAGTCAGGGCCGAGTCCCAGAGCCACCAGGTCAGACACGCCCTGGTCTGGGAGCTCAGACGAATCAGAAGGTCCAAGGACCGAGGTGACCTGTCCCACCTAGCCAGAATTGCTAGCTGAAGGAGAAGAGTGTGACTCTGGGCGAATGGTATCGCCTCAAAAGAGGAGACCACGAGCCCCAGCACCCGCATACATAATTGTAACGAAGACCAACGGTGCGACAGAAGGGTTCGCACTGCCGACTGCAGAGACAGCAACTTGGCTGGAGGGAGGAACACCTTCGCCTGCACTATGTCCAATATCAGACCCAGGTACTCCAGGCGACTGGTTGGCGACTCCGACGATTTCTGCAGGTTGAGTAACCAGCCGAAAACCTGCAGCGAGGTCATTGTGATCCTCACATTCTCCTCCAGAGCTGAGGTGGACTCCGCTCGCAGGAGCAGGTCGTCTAGGTAGGCCACTACTGCAATGCCTCTCTGTCGCAGCAACGCCAACACCGGGGCTAGCAGTTTTGTGAAAACTCGGGGTGCTGAGGCCTGACCTAAGGGGAATGCCACGAATTGAAAATGGAGGTCTTCCACTGCAAAGCGCAGGAAGCGCTGATGCCGTGGAAAATGGGTACATGGAGGTACGCATCCCTGATGTCCAGGGACGCCAGAAATTCCCCCTGATGGAGGGCGGCCACAACCGAGCAGATAGATTCCATCCGGAATTTCCGCGCCCTGACCTACCGGTTCAGGGCCTTTAGGTCCAATACTGGCCGAACCCCCCCCACTTTTTTTGGGAACCACGAATAGATTCGAGTAGAAACCTCGAAACCTTTCTTCTGGAGGCACTGGAACAATCACCCCCTGGACTGAAAGTGCTTGAAAAGCCCCGAAAAGGGCCTCCCGGCGATCCCGCGGGAGCCCTAAGTTCGATGGGAAGAACCTGTCTGGGGGTAGTGTGTTGAACTCTATCCTGTACCCAGCGGACACAACTTCCCGGACCCAACGATCGGGAATGTGAGCCAGCCACGGGTCTGCGAACCCCAGAAGACTCCCCCCCCCTACCCGAAACCCGGATGGGGGCAACCCATCAGGCTGAGGACTGGTCTTCCGCCTTTTTGGTTTTGCGCTGCCACTGTCGGTTTCCGGCCCCTGCAGCGACCTTACCGGGACGGGTCCCCTTACCTGTTGCGCTCGAGGTGCGAAAAAACCTCTTCTGACCCGAGGGAGGGGGCCCCTGTCTACGGCGAAACTCGCGCCTCCGGGGCTCCTGAAGGAAGGTACTCTTACCTCCTGTAAAGTCTTTAATGATCTCATCCAAAAGTGGACCAAATAGACGTCCACCCTGAAAAGGGAGGTCAGCAAGACATTTTTTGGAAGCATGGTCACCGGACCAAGAACGCAACCAAAGTATCCGTCTGAGGATGACAGCAAAAATCGCTATCCTGGATAACATCGGCAGTAAATCAACGGCCGCATCACAAAGGTACTTGAACCCTTGGAGCAAAAACTCAGCCCTCTGTGGTGCATCAATCAGGTGGCCGCATTCCAGATCAGACTGGAGCTCCGCCATACGCTCATACAGATGTTGAGCCACCATGGCGGACGCCAGGGCTGGCCGCACGGCAGAACCTGCCACCAGGAAAAGCGACTTTAAAAGCGCCTCTGTTGTTCTATCAGCGGGGTCCTTGAAAGAAGGAGACTCTTCCAGAGGAATAGTCATCGCCTTACTAAGGCGGGCTATCGGTGGATCCACCACAGGCGATTCCCATTTTTTCAAAAAGCTTTCCTCAAAAGGGATAGCGAGCAGCGAAACGTCTTGACAGCGAAAAGGAAAGCTGCGGACGTTGCCATTCACGGTAAAGAAAAAGATCAAAAAATAAATCGTAGGGGTAAGCCTTGGGGGCCCTAGGGGGCCTAGAGGACCCACACACATATGCAGAAGACTGATTCACCATCCTGGTTCAATCGCAGCGTAGTGCGAATGCCAGTGATAATGGCGGCGACCAACGCTTTTTCGCGCGCAGCCGCCACCCCCTGATCCTCTTCACCATCCGATGGGCCCAGTTCCCCATCAGATAGGTCCACTGGGGTCCCTGAGACCCCTGAGGCCACTTCCGGATCAGAATCCTCCCCTGATGAATAAGGGGGAGGAAGGGGACGCTTCTTGGGGGCCTGTTGGACGACCTCCGCCCGGGGAAGAAATTCACTAAAGACCGCCCGCAGCTGGTCCAAAAATGCCCCTTGCGCAGATTGCGCCGCCACTGATGCCTCCTCAGCAGGATCAGCAGTGTAATCTGCCATCACTTTGCCCCTGGACCCCTCTCAGTGACACACACGTGGTACTAAAGAGGATGCGGCACCCCCACTCTGCCGCACACCACCGCCCCACAGCGCACCAGGGAACCCAGGAGGACTGCACCCGCCACCACCAACACCCACAGGGGAGCCCAGTTCTACTTGCTGTTTTTGCTGCCAGTAACCCCAGAGGATCGTCAGAAGAGCTGCACCGTCCGATCACCGCAGTCCGAAGGGAAAAACGCTTCACACACGTTTTTTGCCAACACATGTGGTCAAAATGGCAGCCGTTAGACACTAGAGGCCGAAACCCCCTGTACAGAGACGTGCATTACCGCAAACGGCCGCTCTGAGCGCTAGAGGGAAAGTCCCATAGGCCAAATAGGTCTGCGGCTACAGCAAAATGGCGGCGATCCGCCGCAAAATGGCAGCCGATCGCCGCATGGCGGCGAAAACAAAAACGAACGGTGCCAGACGAACGGGGTGCAGTGCGGGGGTAAGGGGGGGTGTGAAGGGGGGGCAGGAGCTCCACACGCCCCTGCCGGCGGCTACCCAGACAAAAAGAAAAACATATTTTTTTTTTGTTCGTCGGTCCCCCTTCCGCCCCTGAAAAGGGGGGGAAGGGAGGAACCCTCACTCACCACTCCGGACGAGCGCCATGGGTAGCCACCCAGTCGCAGACTTTCCGCCCCTGCCTGGACGGTATGCTGCAGGCCAGAAAATCGCCCTACCGAATCGCATCCGGGGCTGGGCGTAAGTGGGGATCACCCCAGGCCACCCGCACGGAACGGGCACTATGCGGAAGGTCCCCATACTGTGGGACTGGCTCGCATCAGTCGGCCAGGTCGGGGAAAGTACAGAGCCCATGGACTCTCTATGCCCCGACTGGCTTCTTGATAGCAGATCAATCTTGATAGAAGACAACAAAATAAAATAACATAAAAAAATGGTCACAAACAGGACCGCAATTCCCCAAAAGGGAAGCCAGGTCAACTCCTTGCAAACTAGGCATTGAAACTGGTGAGTTATGCTATGGAGGGGGTTTATGTGGGAAGAGAGGAAGGCCCCATGGGGGGGGCCAGCTGTTTCTTTTCCCTGCCTAGTTAACTCCTGGTGAGACCAGCATAAACCACACTTCATGGAGAGCTGCGTCTGTCAGTGAACGATAGGAGAAATATGCACGTTTTAGTCTACAAAAAAAAAAAAGTTGAGCATTGTGACTATATGTTTATAATGCAAATCCAAATATATGTAATGATTGTTAATTCTTTTTCTCCTGTTTTTCGATGTATAACTACAAACATAACAAAATCCCCCTGAAGAAGACCATTACGATTTAGGTCGAAGCACGTAGGAGTACAGAGTATTTAAAACATATGTCCAATGCTCAATTCACTAATGTGCAATAATCACCATGTTTTTATGCCTATTGAATATGTAAACCAGAGCTCATATTTTAGAATCGGTAACAATGCATTTTTTTAGAATTCCAAAACTTTTCTGAATAATAAGGAAAAATTTTTTTTTATAAAATTCGTCATTTGAATTACTTTGAAAACTGCTAAAAAACCCCATGGGGGAATCATCCCAATCTACTACAGTCTCCAGTTTATATGCAAGCAATAAGGAGGGACCACAGCAAACAGAGGCGAGAGGCCTGTGCTCTGTACTGAACTCCAAGATAAAGAATTTACAAATAAAAATTCCCTTTATCCTTACTCTGCCTATGTATCTGTATTATGTGCTCAGCCAGCACTGTGGACTGTAATAACCAGTTACCAGCCCCAAATAACAAGGAAGTCCTGGCTACCTTATGCATGTAGCTGGGCCTGTTAGGGGTCCAGGCTTCGCCTGTCACAGTGGGCATACCCCCAAAAAAGATCTTCAGGGTCTAGGAACCACAAAGATGGACCGTGGTCCTGTTACTGAATAGCACCCTGTGACTATAATTAAACATGTTGCACTTCATCTCAAAGTGAGCAGATAATGCAGGATCTGGTGCCCAAAGCAAACATTACAGGCCATCCCCAGCTGGGGCTTTGAGTATAGACTCAAGGTACAGTACTGAGGGTTACAGATCCGGAAACTGCTAGAGGCATATAAGCAGTCAGATCTTGATTGAACTATCAGTAGAAAAAAAAGAGTGTAAAAAAAAAAAAAAGAAGCCCAATTACCCAAGCAAAAAAGTAGAGTCTTAAAAAGTGAGTGGGATTATAAAAGTGTACACAGTGTCCAAACATCTGAAGGTAGTCTGTCTATAACCCATGGTCTATCAATACAAGTCCTGTACTGTATGATTAAAATATTGTATTTTCTGTGTTCTGTGGTGAGTCCCGAATGATCCCCAGCTGCCTGTATCAAGAAAAGCAGACCAAACACAGCCCTGTCCATAATTTTCACGGTTATATAAACAAACATATTATTAGGTAATTAAAGACACTAAAATGTGTTTACTTTTGTTGAGATGCCAAGGAAAACATATCTTGTTTCTGTCTGCTGACCCCAAACTGTTCAGCCACATTCTCTGATGTAATCCTACAATAAAAAAAATTATAAAACATTTAAATACACTGCTATAACATAGCCAGTGCTTCTCAACTATAATAACGTTTGCAAACCCCAATATAAGCCTACTGATTACTAAGTAAACCCCCTGGTGTGGGGCACAAAATAAAGTGTATCCAGTAACAGAAAAATATTATATAGCAGCTTATCAGTCCTTATAAGTGATAGTTGCATTAGTTTTATTTTCTTCAGGCTTTCCTTTATTTTCACCTGGTGATCTTGCCAGACACATTCTACTACAGGAAGGGTGTTATGTCTACAAAATACTCTATCAATAATATGCCTCAGGTACATATACAACTCTGAGAAGCTGCGACTTAGACAACACAAAGTAATAGAAAATACAGTTATTTCTCATAAAGGTTAAGGGTAACATTTTTTGCCTTAAAAGATAAGCGCCAGTCTCTGAAGTGAAAAACTGGATTTTTTTGACTTACCGTAAAATCCCTTTCTCTGACTTCGTCAACAGGCACAGCAACTCTTAGGACTAAGTGGCTTATACTGCCCTCTTCAGGAGTTTACTAGGCAGAATAGGCAGTTCTAACAGCAAAAAAGAATAATAACAGACACAGCCCCTCCCAGGGGGCAGTCCCCACTGGCAGATAACCCCATACCCAGCTCTGCTAGCTCAGTTCATAACAAGCAGTGCAACATCGGAGGGGTGGGTGCTGTGCCTGTCGACGAACTCAGAGAAAGGGATTTTACTGTAAGTCAAATAAATCCAGTTTTCTCTTTCATTAGTTGACAGGCACAGCAAACTCTTAGGACTAAGTGGGACGTCCAAAAGCAGTGCCAAAAATGAGGGGTGGGTAACAGAACAATAACAGAACTACACCCAACCGAACCCTCAGTGAGGAACCACACGTGTCTCACACGGCCGCCTGCAAAACTTTGCAGCCAAACGCAGCATCCGAGGATGCTAAAACATCAACTTGTAAAACTTTGAGAAGGTGTGCACAGAGGTCCAAGTAGCCGCCTTGCACACCTGAGACACAGACGCCTGATGTCGAAAAGCCCAGGAAGTGCTAAATCGCCCTGGAAGAGTGAGCCGTGACCGGAAAGGGAGGCTCCAGACCCTGAACAGCATAGGCTCGGGACACCGTCCGTCTAATCCAACGTGAGATAGTGGCTGAGGCCGCCAAACCTTTGCGTGGGCCATCCACCACGACAAAGAGAGCGTCTGACCTCCGAATGGAGGCTGTGGACGCCAGATACACCCGCAGGACCCGAACAACATCCAGGGAGTGCAAAGCGACCTCCCTAGGGTGAGACGGGCACGGGCAAAGCAAAGGAAGGAGAATGTCCTCATTGATGTGGAAAGATGACACCACCTTTGGCAAAAAAGAAGGCGACGGGCGCAAGACCGTATTATTCTTGTGTAGGACCAGATAAGGAGACCTACTGAGCCGTCAACTCAGACACCCGCCGGGCGGATGTAATAGCCATCAGGAAAGCCACTTTCTGCAAAAGCAACTGCAGAGGGATTTCCCTGATATTTACAAAAGGCGGCTTCTGAAGCACCGAGAGGACCAAATCGAGGTCCCATGGAGCCAAAGGCAACCGTACCGGGGGGGGGGGGGGGCGACATGCCGAACCCCCTTCATGAAAACACGAATCAATGAATGTGTCACCAAAGGACGTTGGGGAAAAAAAAAAAAAAAATGCCAGAGAAGAAACCTGACCCTTGATAGTGCTCAACGTCAGTTTCTGGTCGAGTCCCTTCTGCAGGAAGGCCAGAACCCGAGACACCAAGAAGGAATGAGGGTTCCACCCCACCGGCTTCGCACCAGGCGATGTAAGCCTTCCGGGTGCAGTGGTAAATCGTAGGTGAAGTGGCCTACAAGCCTTCAACATGGTAGGAATCACAGAGCCCGAGACCCCTTGATCCCTCAACACCTGGGATTCAATAGCCAGGCCGTTAAAGCCAGAGAGGGTAAAGCAGGATGCAGGATGGGTCCCTGGGACAGAAGATCCTTGCGAAGCGGGAGCCACCAGGGAACGTCCACCCCCATCTGTACCACGGCTGCGCACCAAGGACGCCATGGCCAATCTGGAGCTACCAGAATGGTCGATAAACCCTCCGCTTCTATTCTGCGCAGAAGGCGCGGAAGCAGTTTCAGAGGAGGAAAGGCATAGATGAGCCGATACCGAGCCCACTGAGCTACAAGAACATCTGCCACGACCGCTAGGGGGTCCCTTGTCCTGCTCACGAAGGTCCACACCTTCCGATTGAGACGGGACGCTAGTAAGTCCACGTCCGGGACGCCCCATCTCAAGCAATCTGATAAAACACATCCGCGTGTAGGGACCACTCTCCCTGGTCCAGGCGCTGACGACTGGGATAGTCCGCCTGCCAATTTTCTACGCCTGGTATGTGGACGGCAGAGATTTCCGGGAATGTGGCCTTTTGCCCACCACAGGATGGGAGCTACCTCCGAGGCTGCAGCAGAGCTTCTCGTCCCGCCCTGGTGGTTCACGTACGCCACAGCCGTGGCATTGTCTGACTGAATTCGGACAAAGCACCAGTGTAGCCTCGACTCCAATGGGAAAGGCAGCACCAAATCGCCCGCAATTACAGGACATTGATCGGGAGACAAGACTCCTCCGGAAATCACTGTCCCCGGGCTGAGAGCAGCCCCAGGACTCCACCCCAGCCTGTCAGGCTGGCGCCCGTTGTGATCACTGACAAGTGAAGGGGGAGGAAGGACTTCCCTGACCAAAGAGCCGGGGACTGTAGCCACCAGAGCAGCGAGGCCCGTACTTGGTGGTCCATCCTGACCACCCTATCCAGGGAAGCTGGGGACCTGTCAGGACCCGCATGCAAAACCAGAGTAAGGCCCATTTCTGGGTCAACAGGGACCGAGCCGCCAACTGAAGCGTCCGCCACTTGGTTGGCGGAAGGAAAACCTTCGCCTGGGCTGCCTCCAGGATCAGCCCCAGATATTCCAGACGGTGAGACGGAATCAGAACAGACTTCAGGAGATTGATCAACCATCCAAACTCCTGCAGAGTGTGCAGGGTAATCGTCACTGTCCCTGAGCGCTGGAGCCAACTTCACTTGCAGGAGGTGGTCGTCCAGATACGCCACCACCGTGATGCCCCTCTGTCTCAGCAGAGCCCGAACCGGGGCCAGCAGTTTGGTGAAAACCCAAGGCGCCGCCACGAACTGGTAGTGATCCTCCCCAACGGCAAAGCGCAGGAAGCGCTGGTGCTGGGCGCAGATGGGAACATGCAGGTACGCATCCTTGACTGGTGCAGGGCTGCCACTACCGAGCGGACCGACTCCATCCGAAACCGGCGGACCCCTACAAACTTGTTGAGGTCCCCCAAGTCCAGGATGGGACGAATCCCGTCCTTCTTCGGAACCACAAAATGGTTGTAATAAAACCCTTGGGAACGTTCCGCCCGTGGAACAATCACCCTTTGACCCAGCAGGTCCTGCACAGCCCCGAACAGGGCCCGCAGCCTGCGCACAGGCAGCTGCAGGTTGGGGGCAAAGAACCTGTCTGGGGAGTGGGAAAGGAATTCTATGCTGTACCCCGAGGAGACCACCTCGAGCACCCAGCGGTCCAAGATGCGAGAGGACCACCTGTCTGCGAATTCCAGGAGACTGCCCCCCACCCGAACACCGGGCAGGGGCAACCCTTCAAGCAGAGGAGACCTTGACCTCTGGCTTGAGGCGCTTACGCGGCCAGGAACGCTTCTGTCCACCCGCTTGGTGGACTGTGAGCCCTTGCCCGAGGAACGAAAGAGACGAAAAGGCCGCCCATGGGCCGGAAAGGAGGGACCCTGTCGGCGACGGGAGTCTGAACTCCTCCTAGACTCTGGGAGAAAGGAGCCCTTCCCTCCCGTGAGATCTTTGATCATCTCATCCAAGGGGTCACCGAAGAGCCACCCCCCCCGGAAAGGCAAGTCCGCCAGGGCCTCCACCGAGACCACGGACACCTTGGATATCGGGGGGGGGGGGCGCCCAGGGCTGCATCGCACAGATACTGAGCCCCTTGGATCATGCAATCTGCAAGATCCACACACTCAGGAGACGCCTGCGTCTTGCACAACTCGCTGTGTTGCAGCTTTGCCCCCTCAGTGAGCGTTCGCGACACCAGCGCAGAGATCACAATCGGCCGCATGGCAGACCCTGTTAGAACAAATCGGGATCTGACGCAAGCTTCAGCCTTCTTGTCAGCCGGGTCCTTAAAAGACAACGTGCCTTCCACCGGAATGGTGGGGCCGCCTTACTCAGGCGGGACGAGGGGGGGGGGGTAAATCAACCACGGGAGGCGATCCCACTTCTTCAATAATCTATCCTCAAAGGGATAACGCACATCGAAAATGCTTCGGAATGGGGAGGGAGCTCTGGGGCCGAGCCTAGTCTCTATAAACCAACTTATCCAGGAAAAAAAAAAAACACATACGGAAAAACCTGGGCCGCAGGGCCCGGTCTATGTGACCGAGAGGGTCCCGCTGCTTCTTCCAGTTGCAGGATCTCACGCACTGAGGCGATAAGAGCGTCTATAAGAGCCTTCTCGTGCTCAGCAGTGGACGCCTCAGACTTTTCCCCGCTATCAGGAGCGTCTTGAATCTCGCCGTCCGACAGCTCAAGGGGGGTCCCCGCAACGGAGGAGCCCCCCTCGGCCGAGTCCTCCCCAGAAGAAGGGGGGCAGGGGGTGCTTTTTGGCTTTCCTGCGGTTCAACAGCGACTCTACCCGGGAGACAAACGTCTCCAGAATCGTAGACATGGCGTCTACAAGGGAAGGGGCCCCTGAAATGCTGGCTGCAGGCACTGAGAGGTCCGGTGGGGAAGCACCCGTATCGGCTGCCATACTTACACCCACCCTGGCCGCACCGGAAAAAAAGAGGCCTATTGCCAGGAGACCACTGCACCCCCCCACCCCACAGCTGTGCAAGGCCTGTCACAGGGGGCACCCCAGGGGGACTCCCCACCCGACCAGAGAGGATTCGCTTGCCGCTGCTGTCCGCCGCTGTCGCTGCCTTACCGCTCCTGCTGCCCACACTGCCGCTGTGCCCAGAGCCGCCGCTGCCAGGGAGATCGCGCCGTGCTGGGGGGGGGGGGTCAAATCGGCGCCAGAAACAGCCAGGACTGCCCCCCAGCACACACAGGCCTTCCATGTGTAGAAACCACAGGAAAATGCCCGCCGATGCACACTAGAGGCCGAAACCTTGTGTAACAGTGACGTGGCTATGCCAAAATGGCCGCCGAATGATCAAATGCATATAAATGCGGCCGGCTACAAGAAAATGGCGGCCGGGCCCTGGCAAAATGGCCGCCGACGATCCTGACCTCCAAACGAGGCACGAGGGGGGGGGGGCGACAGCGGGGTACCGGAGGAGCGAGGAAGAGGGGGGAAAGACCACCCATTACGCTCACCCAGAAGTGGGGACCCGCCAGCTGCCCCCCCCCCAGGCCCCCGAAGTCGGTAGCGGGAAAGCTGTTGGCCCTGGGCGCACTGCATGCGATGGCGGGGCATTTAACCCGCAGGGCCACCCCGTCCAGCCAGGGTTTGTCACGGTCAACCCAGCACGAAGCATTCAGTCTAACGCGTGATGACCGGCTGGGGAGAGTACCTGGGTCCAAGACCCAGCCTGCTGCAGAGCACGGCTGCTTGATTGTAGTCTTCATCTGTGAGGCTCCTGACAGCCGAAGTGGCCCAGAGAGGAACCACAGATCCCAACAGGGGGCCTAGGTCTTACTCCTTGCACTAGGCAGAAGAAAACTGAGCTAGCAGAGCTGGGTGTGGGGTTATCTGCCAGTGGGGACTGCCCCCTGGGAGGGGCAGTGTCTGTTACTGTTCTTTTTTGCTGTTAGAACTGCCTGTTCTGCCTAGAAAACTCCTGAAGAGGGCAGTATAACCCATTTACTCCTAATAGTTGCTGTGCCTGTCGACGAACGAAAGAGAAATTAAAATTCAGCAGCTACAATAACTGTAGCTGCTGACTTTTAATAAGCAACCACTCGCCTGTCGCATGATCTAGAGGTGTGCTCACCCCTGTCGTTTTCTCCCTGTGTTCTCTTTTGCCGGTGCCTGCATCTTCACTATGCGCACCCGGCTATGATGACAGCTTGCAGCTTCACAGCCAGGTGCCCACTGCTCATGCACGAGACACCTGTCATTTGTCCAGGTTTGGGGGGGTGGGAGAAGAACTTCTAAGGTGAAAGAAGCTGAAGTGGGAGTGGGTACCTGTCAAGAACGGGTACCTGCTCCCCCCTCCTCCCCAGAAGCTCCATTTCACAAACAGAAGTCGGGGAGGCCTTTTGGGTGGAGCTCCGCTTTAATGCATTCCCTGCATTAAAGCCGGCCATAGACAGTTTGGATCTTTTTTTTAACAAAGTTTATTGAAGTTTCAAAACCAAAAAAAACAAACAATAGCAGTGGTACAAGTGCTTCAGATAGGTAGAGATTATAAGAAGCGTGAGATAAATGGCATCGAACGGTTTGGATCTGAGCCAGTTCAGCAGGAACCCCGCCGGGAGAACACAATGGCTCGGTGGGAGGGATTCCCCTGTCGACACGGTCTGTTGATAGGGAATCAAGCAAATTTCTTTCCTGCAACCACAGGAAAGAAATTTGCTCCGTCTATTGTCGGCTTAAGGTAAAAAATAAAACATTTTGCCATTTGCTATGCCCTCCCCCCCTCAAATACTTACCCGAGTCCTTTATCAGTCCAGCACTGAGCTTGTTTTCCAGTCTTCTCTCCTCTCTCAAGCTTAGCTGAGAGCAGCCAGAGCCATTGGCTCCTGTTGCTGTAAGCCATATCCTAGGAGCAGAAAAAAGGGGATGGGTCCGAGTGTGCCAGTGAACACACACAGCGAGGTTTGCCAGGTTTGGGGGGTGACGGGGAGCGGTTGTTTGCCGTCCCTCCCCAAAAAAAACAACAAAACAAAAAAAAACAGCCGCCACTGCATAAGAATCTCTAATAATGAAACTCCCATTTCTATAAGCATCTTTATCATTAGTGATGTTAAAGGTGTTACTAAACCCAGAACTGTATATGCAGCATATCATGCTTGTTATACTCACCGTGGAACTTAAGGGGTTAATCATCAGCATTGTTTAAAAATGGCTGTTTTATCCTGTATGCATAGATTCTTCTCTCCTGCACTGTCTATCTGAGCAAGTCCATAAAATACACAGCAGGGTGGTAAGACTGCATATGCTCGGTTTGGTTTCTTATGCTGAACAGAACATTTCCTGTTCCAATTGAACTGTTCAGGTCACATGATATTGACATCACACATGTGGGCGTATATAGAGGCTGTAGTGGAAATCTCCTCCTACTTGAACACACAGCAGTATTTTAATGCAAAAAAGAGATTTATAAGCTGTGGACACTGTGTGTGGGGGGGGGGGGGATCAACTATTTTCATATTACTGGGTTTAGTAACACTTTAACAGTAGAGCATGATGGGGTGACTCAGACAGGTGCAGTGAAATAGAAGGTGGTACCCACTGCACACCAAAGGTATATTATGTTAACACTGAAATCTTACCCCATAGGGATGAGACAGTCTCTAGCTTTGGCATCATCCACAATACGAGGGCTGATGTCTCCAATATTTCCAGCGCTCCTGAGGCTCATAGACTCCACCCTAAATACACACATACCAACAAACAGTTGTCATTTTCAGCACCCAGTTATGATAACTTCACCATTTTTGACATGGCAGTACATAACCATCCCCAGCAGGAGAACTGGCACAAATGGTATCACACAAAAAAGCACAACTAATCAGGTATATTACTTTTTTTTTTTGAAGGCTATGGGGTTGATTTACGAAAGGCTGTGCACTTAGGCACAAAGTGTATGTTCACTTTGCCAAGTGAATGTTAGAAAATGGGGTTAACCTTTGTTTACTTTGAATACCCAGTTGTGTGTAAGAGGATTTTAGATAACATATGATTTACCTTACTCACCAACATTCACTTTGGAAAGTTAACAATGCTTTGTAAGATGAATGCCCCTGTTAGTTTTTATTAACTCAACCCCACTGTGTGTCCACATTAAAACTCACATAAAAAGAAATGTTCATCTGCATATTTATAGATTAGGTATGTATTATTACATTAAAATTTCTTACTGTCAGTAAAATAATTAGCAGGTAACCTATATAACACTATACGATTAAAGTTTCCAGAATCTGGAGATTCTTTTTTTGAAATCAGAAAGAGATTTTATTGATTTTGCCAAAATCACATAATCAGAGAGAGTATATCTGCAAACAATTGAATTCAACATTGCATATGGTACATGCTTTACAGTAAACAGCGCAGATTCTTAGTGTACTTCATCAAAAATATAGATAGCATTATACCTTACGAAGAAACATCAAGTCCATTTAAGTGTATACCAGGGTTTCTCAACCAGGGTTCTGTGGAACCCTAGGGTTCCTCCAGAGGTTGCTAGGGGTTCCTTGAGCAATGGTCAATTTCTACCTTTCAGATAAATTCCCAATGATATCATTGGTCTTTTTAGCTACCTGTAAGGGGGCAATTCTTCCCAATGAACATCACACTAATGTATCATGAGATGTAGATTTTTAATTTTTAGCAGGGGTTCCCCGAGACTGGAGAATTATTTCAAGGGTTCCTCGGTGTTGAAAAGTTTGAGAAAGGCTGGTGTATACACTTGAGCATTAATTGACAGTGGTACTTAGTTTCACCTCTCTGACAGCTGCACATATAAGCATACACAATCGTTTTGATAGAAAATAACTTGATAAACCAAAAGGAGGAGTAGTAGCAGATTAAGAAAATGAGAGAAGAAAAGAAAGAAAAAAGGGAGTAAACGTTGGAAAAATTATAGAAAAGGAAAGAGAAAAGAAGAAGTATTAGCATACATCGCCATGTCTGTAACGCTTTATAACCCCTTACATTTCATCTCGTAGGTGAGATGCATAGAAACAGAGGCATCATCCCTGGGAGCAGCCTGTCCCTGACCAGTTGTGCTGGCACCAAGCCTGGGACATGCAGCCAAGGCTGCCACATAGTATAGAATTTTTGGGGAGCATTTCTATGTTGATGTGATTTTTTTGCATATTAACATATCGTTTATCCTATCCATCCACTGTCCCCTGGTAGGGACCCTGGAGGTGATCCAGAACTGTTTGATTCGTTTTCGTGCTACATAGAGCAGCCTAATAACTGCCACATGGGCACCCAGCAGGCACACTATCAGGTTTCTCGGCAGCATGAACGTATAACCTTGTGCAATGATGTCCAATATCTCAGTCGAGTATTTTGTCAAATTTGGGCACCTCCAAAAGCATGTGGATAAGATCGCCATGATACCTTTCGCATTTGGGACATAGCGGAAAATTATTTTTTCCCCCATCTGTATAGCTGGGCGGATGTTCTGTAGGCCTTATGTAATAGGAAGAAGTTTTTGTGCTGCTGACACCGAAACTAGTGGTGCTGATGACAGGCACAGGTCCCATATATCACCTTCTATAGTACCAATATCTTTCTCCCACCCCTGTCTGCACGGTAGTTTTGCTGGGTCTCCTATTGTGTGTAAGAGAGTAGAGTACCCCTCTGATATCATGCCCTTCCTATCTTCAGTTAGGAACACTGTACGGATCATTGTATGATCTCCTTGGCAAAGGGGAGTGGATCTGGCCTGTGAATGCAGGGCGTGACGCAGCTGTAGGTATTTGTAAAACTGTTTTTTATTAAGGGCAAATTCCCTTTGGAGTTCTTGAAAAGCTTTAAGTGTCGACCCACAATAAATTTGGCAGAAGTATTAGATACCCGCTGACTCCCAGTCCTGGAATCCCTGTAGCTTGAGTAGCTCTGGGTATTGTGCATTTTGCCACAGTGGGGTTTGAGGTAAAAACCCCACTAATCTTAGTGTCTTTTTAATATTTTACCATAGGGTATAGAGAAGACCTATAATTGGCAATTTTCTATCTAGGTGGGTAAATCCTGCTTCTAAATATGTTAAAGCAGGGGCGTTGCCCCCGAGAGGAGTAATAATGCTCTGAATTGAATCTTCCCAATCAAACTTTCCCCAGCTGCCCAATTGCTGTAACTGTGCAGCTAAGTAATATAGCCTGGCATGTGGGACAGCCAGACCACCCCAATCCTTTCCCATCTGAAGGGTATTTAGACTGACTCGTGCTGTCCTCTTCCTCCATATTAATTCCCTAAATAGGGTATTGATGCGAAGGAACCACTTTTGTGGTATCCATGCCAGGGCGTTGTGTAAAATATAAAGAAGTTGAGGTGCCCAGACCATTTTAATGAGGTTGATTCTACCCACTACAGATAGTGGTAATTCACACCAGGCGACACGCTGAACTCTAAGTTTCCGCATTAGTGGGACCAAATTTAGTTTTACATATTGCGAAGAGTCTTAGGAAACCTGTATTCCTAGGTATTTAAATTGTGTAACTATCTGCACTGCTTGGGCACAGGTGGGGAGTGGGGCTGTGAGCTCGTCCAGGGGCATCAGGACAGACTTGTCCCAGTTGATCGAGAACCCGGAAAAGGCACTGTCGAAGGCCTTAGCTGCATCAAGGGAGAAAATTGCCCTATTACCTGGATTAGTGACTGGTATTTGCAGGTTAAGCTATAGCTTTCTAAGGTTATGGGCTGTAGACCTGTTCGGGATAAAACCCGATTGGTCTCTGTGGACCAGCTTGTGCACCACCTTTGTGAGTCTAGAGGCCAGTACCTTCGCCAGTAGCTTGACATCCGCCATCAACAAAGATATTGGCCTGTACGAGTCTGGTTTATGAGCATCCTTTCCTGGCTTCAGGAGTACCACTAAAATAGCCTCGTTCATAGATGTTGGTAAGCCCCCCGTGTGAAAAGCATCCTTATATACCTTAAGTAGCGTTGGGAGTGTTCCATTTGCATATCGCCTGTAGACCTCGGACGGAAGGCCGTCCGCCCCCCGGAGATTTTCCATTATGAGAACATTTGAGTGCTATAGACAATTCTTCCTCCGTTATTGGGGCATCCAGCATTGCAGCATGCGAGGCCAACCGGCGCGGTAACTTACTGCTCTCAAAAAGTGCCTCAATGGCAGCGTCTGACGGGTTAGTTTTAGAGGAATACAGATCCTCATAGTACCTCCGAAACCCCTCAAGTATTGCGGGCGTCTGTGTATGCGTAGAGCCCCCAGTGTCCTCTGTGATAAAGGATGAGGGCTGTTGCGATCTTGCTAATATTACAAGGGTGTGCCCCGTAGACTCACCCTCTTCAAAATGTTTCTGCTGCAGGAAGAAGCGCTTATTTTCAGCCAATTGTAGCGTTACTTGTCTAGACATGGATTGGGCTTCCAGCCAGAATCTGGAGATTCTAGACACCCCACTGGAGAGAACAGCATATACTCAATGGATTCATGTCCATTGTTGGGCTTTGATCTACACATGGTTGTATTGTATGTGTTTGTAATCAATTCTGCGCCTTTTTTTAACTGTGTAATAAAGAATGTATTGATTTTATGCAGAGGCGCAACTAGAACCTTCAGGGCCCTGGTGTAAGAAACCATGAAGGGCCCCCCTGACCCCTGGCTGGGGCCCTTCCTTCTGGGCCCAAGGTCTTTACAAGGCCTTTTATTGCAGTCCTGTAGCGGGACCCTTTCACATGTTCTGCAGTGGGCCTCCTTCCTGCTGTCCTGGGGTTGCCCCATGGCGGGAGAACACCAGGGCCCAGTCACAAGGGCAACCTTTCCTACCCTGGCAGTTCTGCCACTGGTGCCAGTAGTTTTTATTTTTATTATATCCAGGAGCAGCAGGACCTAGGTCAGTCATAGTAGGTGGTCGGTAATACTTTGTTGACCCTCGTGGCCTCCACTGTCCCTCCCCCCTCTTCTGGTACTTGTAGTTCAGCCTTCTCTGGATCCCCTTCCCCCATGACATGTCCTCTACCCCCTCCTACTGACTGGTGTATGGCCCTGAACCGGAAGTGAAAGGTTCAGGGACAAGAGGGCGGATCAGGCACAGTGACCGAGGGGCGTGGTTACCAGTCTCTAATTCCCTCCCCCATGACAGGTCCTCTTTACCCTCCCACCAATTGGAACAAGGCTCAGGGACAGGAGAGAGAGGGGGTTGAGTGACAGGGGGCAGGGTTACGTGTCTCTTAATCTCCCCCACCCCCCCCCCCCCATGACAGGTCTTCTTTCCCACTGATTGGTATATGGCTCAGGGACAGAAGGGCAAAGCAGGCTCAGGGACATGGCACGGGGTTACAATTAACATACCAGTCTGACTCATACGTGCTCACGCCATGCTGTCACTGTCCAGGGGGGGCAGGGGGGCTGCTGTCTGCTCCTCTCCAGCACTACCACACTGTCATATCTCACTCTCTACCTCCTGCCCCACCCCCTCTGATGCGTCCTCGCACTGTGCTGGGTACTATGGATTTCGGCATGGGGCTAGGTCACAATTGAGACCCCTACAGCTACAGCCCTGCTTTTATGTATTGGATGTATATAATCTCTTGGTAGCACATTCAAAGTCCCATTTTTTGGTCCCCCACCCCGAGTAGCTAGGAAGGTGTTCTATTGATATGTCATTATGAGATGGTGCCCATAGAGTAATACCTATAAAAAGATAGGACAGATCCAGCTTACTGTAGTAGGTATCTTTGGGTAATCAACATATTACTACAATGCTATTGAAGTTGTCAGACTCTGAGCTGTAAATGCCAAAAATGGATGGATGGTGGGCATGCATTCCTAATTGTGAATAAGACATGTACTTCGCCAAATAATTCTGAAAACACTTTTCAGCAAAGGGCGCTCCACTCTATGTTAAATGTGGGAGATGGTAATCGTACACATTAGCAGTGTAGCATCCTTTTTTTTTTTCCTCACTCAAAAATTCCCAAAGAGAAATTAAAAAGTATCTCTTTCCAGGTTATTTGGTGCTAGAAGTGCTGTAGGATATTCAGGCTAAGGCCCCTTTTCACACTGGTGCGACCTGAAAGTAGCGCAATTTTAACCACAATTTTTTACCACGATTTTGATGCGACTTTTAGCAATGCCTGTGCAATCGTGAGGTCTATTGACCTCAAATCGCATCAAAGTCAGACTAAAGTAGTCGCACAGATATGAACGGTACTCATTGGAATTCATGGGGTACGACTTGTCATGCGACTTAGCAGTCCCAAGTCGCAAAAGTGTGAAAGGAGCCCAAGTTGATTTTTTTCTCCACTATGCAAATAAGCTATTGACTTATACAAGCAGATATCGGCAACCCCAACTCCCTGCTTGGTACAGTGATGAGAACTGAGTTCCCCCTCACAGAAAGTCATATGAGAGAAATACAGATTATACTGGCAAAGGGTTTTAAAACAGGCAGTTCTCACAATTCTCATTAAGACATCTTCCCAGCATGACCTCTTTTTGAAACACAATTGTGTATATCCGTACGGTTATAAAAATGAAAACAGATCAGACTGCAAAGTTATTTTCCCCATGAGTAACACATTACATTTAACTATGCCATAATTTAATGGGAGTCTTCTTACCCACATGCCAGTCCAATGTCATATGAACCATTTTTGATACCACCTGTAATCAAAGTAAATGTTTTTCATTCATTACAATGCTGATAACATGCAATTAATTTTAAAAACTGGAAGAATGCAAAATAGAGCAATCAAAACAGTTCCATTGTTTGAAACCTAACATGTATTGGGAAAGCGAAACCTGAACGGTTGGTTGTTGTTGGTTACCGCTTCACTCCAGGTTTTCAAAAACCCTGTATTCAGAGATACTTGGAGTCCCAGTAGCCCTTTATGCTGAAAATTTTGAAAAGAAAACTAACAGTTATACTCACCTAGGTGGATGCAGCATCGATCCGATGCTGCATCTGTTCCCCACCAGCTCTGCAGTGAGAGCTGGGCAATCAGACGCCGCTGATTGCTCAGTTCTCCCCTCCTCTCTGAGCAGAGAGCTGTGACTGTCCATCAGGGGCTCTCTGCTCTTCCTTCCAGCGCTCACTGGAGCACTGGTCTGTGGAGGGGGGTGGAAGGGGCAGGCTCAGGCTCTCGGCAGTTCACTGAAAGGCTGAGCCAGGTGCTGGCCCAGGCATCTGGATGGATCTCGACCATATGGTCGAGATATTTCTCGAGCCTGGACTGGCCGAGTGATGTCAGCTGACAGTGGGCTTTAGCCCGCTGACGGCTGAAAATGGGTCACAGGAGTGCAGAACGAACTGCACTCCTGTGATCCTTAGGAGAAGTATGGCCAAAAAAGCTTTGGCCCGGTTTCTCCTTTAAGGCTAGGTTCACATTATTGTGGTTTCCCTGTGGCCACGTTTGCAGGGGCACAGCTGCCAATTCATTTGAATGGGCTGCAGTACCTGTAGAGAATGCAGGAAGAGGGTCTCTGTGCCTTTTTCAAAATTGCATCCACAGGGAAACTGCATAGTGCTACTGGGTTTCCCCGAAAATAATACAGGGTCTTATATAAAATTATGTAGGTCTTATCAGGTAATGTGCAGTCTTCTCTCGCCCTGTCCCTCCCTGCCTGTCAGGAATCCCCAGTGTGAACCGAGTTTAAGTGGTTGTAAAATCCTATAATCCACTCTATTACAGTATTATATAATGTACAATATGTGTTTCTGTAATATAATTGTGGCAAATAACTTTGTTACAGCGCCACTGGGCACTTCTGTGACCTACCAGAGCCCTCTTCCCCGTCTGAGTACTGTAGTGGGATGGGCCGAGATCCCCCACTGACAGCTGGGAGAAGAGGAGGAGAGCAGTGGGAGGTCAGCTGAGCGTCGCTGTAACAAAGGTATTTGGCAAAATTATATTACAGAAACACACACATTGTACATTATATAATAATGTAATAGAGTGGATTATAAGATTTTACAACCACTTTAACCAGTTCAATACCGGGCCATTGACAAATGACGCTGGCAGGAACACGCTCTCCCTCCAGGCGAACGTCATATGACATCCTCCGCTTCTTGCTGCTAATGCGGGCCCCCAGCGCGGTGATCGGGGACCAGGCGTGTCCCTCGGACAAAGCCCATCTGCGATCAGAGTAAAGAACACCTGTCAGTGAGCCCATCAGGAGTACCTATCCATGAGCCCATCAGGAGTACCTGTCCTGTGAGCCCATCAGTGCCTATTGTGCAGCCCAGCAGTACCTGACATGCAGCCCATCATTGTCCAAAAAAGTATACACTCCAGAAGAGGCATATCAAATCTTAAGCCTGACCGATGAGAGCAGCGGGGAGCTCTCACCATCCCGGTACAGTTCAGACTTTGGTTTGGAATAGGAGTCTGTCGAAAGCAGTACATCATTGTCTGAATTCTAGGAGAAAGCAGTCTGTCCTAAAAAGACGGTCTGAAGACCAGGCAGCTACCAGCAGTGCCAGACACCCCAACGGCTAATTGGCAAATGCCAACGGCGCTAGACCCCAGGAGGAAAGGCCCAGGACAAAAACCGCTGGAATTTCACGCCAGACAAAAAGAATTAGGGCCCAAACACAAAATCAGAATGCCTTAGCAAACCCATTGTGGCTGCCTTGTAGCACAGAGTCAGCCACAATCCCCCTTTCACGGCACAGCCAGGTGTGGAGGCCAACACCGAAAGTTTTTCTGAAATAGATTTTTTAAATTTATTTTTCCCTGATGAGTTAGTTCAAAGCATCATGGACCAAACAAATCTTTTTGCCCGACAATACATAGAGAGCAACCCCAAGTCAAGCAATACCCGCAATACCCGCCCTTTCGAATGGAGACGCCCAACAGTGGAGAAGCCTAGATTGTCTTTAGGCCTTACGATCAACATGGGGCTTACAAAAAGAGAACGAAATGCATGCATATTGGTCTACCAACACCATCCACCACATGCCAATTTTTTCAGGTGTCATGTCCAAGTCCCCCTATGACATGATACTGTACTTCCTGCATTTCAGTGATAACTTGCAGTCCCACCCCAAAATCATCCCGACTTTGGTAAAAATTGTATAAAAAAAATTTCTAAGGTGCTTTGCCGAATTTTATATCCCTGACCAGAACATCTCTGTGGACGAATCCCTGGTCCATTTCACAGGCCGGCTGGGATTTAAGCAGTATATCCCCAGTAAGAGGGCCAGGTACGGATTGAAGCTTAACAAGCTCTGTGAAAGCTCAACTGGATATGTGCATGCCTTTCGCGTGTACGAAGGCAAATACTCCCAGTGTCCAACGTGCATGGGAATAAGCAGGTAAATGGTCTGGGAGTTGGCATTCTCACTCTTCCAAAAGGGGTAGCAAATTTACATGGGCAATTACTATACCAGTTTGCCCCTTTTCCGCCACCTATACCTGGAGAAAACTTTGGCCTGCGGTACAGCAAGAAAAAACAGGTAGGGCTTCTCACAGCGTTTAGTCACCACAATGTTACAAAGGGGGGAATTGGAAAGCCTGAGGAATGAGGAAGTGTTGGCCGTGAAGTGGAGAGATAGGAAAGATGTGTACATCATTGTCCACCATCCACAATGACACTTCGGTGGAACGTCGCAGAAGACACGGTCCCGTTCGAAAGCCTTGCTGTATCCACGAGTACAATAAGTTAATGGGGGGGGGGGGGGTGGATTTAAAACGATCAAATGCTGCAGCCCTATCAACACGAAAGTCCCTCTTCTGGTATAAAAAAGTCGCAATTTACTTTTTCCATTTGGCCATTTATAATGCATACGTCACTTATCAGAAATCAAACGGAAATACCAAACACCTTCCTCAAATTGATCAAAGATATTGTCACTGCCCTGATAGATCAGCAAGGACCCCCTCCCCCCCCCCCGAAATCATTTGATCCGATTGTGTCAGCATGAGTGCCATTTCTCTGAGTCAGGCCAGGTCAGTCAAATGCACCTCGCTGGGGTGCGAATCACACCTCTGAAGTGCGAAGCGCACTGCTAAGGTTGCGAAGCACACGGCTACGGTTGTGAACCCCTAGCTGACTGCTGCGTCTAGAGATCAGGATGGTGCAGGAAAGCGGGACTGCTGGGACCCTGACACAGATTGCACAGGGAGCTAGAGCATAGGTTTCCCCAGGAAGCAGAGTCTAAGAGCCAGCAGGTGTTCACCAGGGCCTCTGGTGGTAAGGCTGAACTTGGCTGCAACTGGATCCAGGTCACGGCCCCCACTCACGGCAGGCTACAGGTGAAATGGAGAGAAAGCAGTAGTGCAAGATATCAAGAGACGGTCAGTGGGAGAGCCAAGGGTCAGGGCTACAAGCAGGCAGGAGACACGCTAAGGTCGGAGTCACTAGCAGACAAGGAAGGTCAAAGAACAAGCCGAGATCGGTACACTGAAACAAAACAGAGCACACTGCAGAAGCAACCACACAAGCCTAACACACAATAATTGGTCGACAACATGGCTTGCAGCACATGGTCTTAGAGACTGGGGTGGAGTTCACAGAGGGAAGCTACTTAGCACACAGGTGACGATGTGCATGACCTCTAAGCTGACACAACCAAAGAGGCAAATGGACAGGACATGAATTTTACTACAGGTTCATGACACCCTGACAATATTCGACCATCAGTAACCGGAAGAAGATGCCAAAAAAAAAATGTTGGATGTGCAGCAAAAGAGGGGTTAGGAGAGACACCAGTTTCCATGGTCTGCAATGTCCCTCCCAACCTGGCCTATGCATCGGAGAATGCTTCAGATGCTATCACACTTGTAAACTATTGTTAGCCCATATTGCTAATAGACTGCCATTTCCCCGATTTCAATTTCTGTGCGGATTATTTCCCTGGTGCATCAACCAACCATATCACCACCTTTCATGTGAACTGACCCTGGTCTGTTTATCGACTATGACTCTGCCTGCCGTCTGCATTGTTTAACCGCCATGTTTCTCACTCTCACGTGAACTGACCCTGGACTTTATCAACTATGCCTCTGCCTACAGTCTATTTCTGCCTTTTACCTGCACTGACCTTTTGGCCTGTTGACCATGTTTTTGCCTGCCACTTGGACCAATATTTCACCCTGCTACACATAGGTCTCACATATCTGAGGGGCTTCAGAATAGTATTCTGAGTGGAGAAAACCAGTTCTTGTTTTTTTCTTTGTTTTGTAATTCCCAGAACAGGGTCTAAAGTCTTCAAAGCGATTTGGGTGGGAGAAGCCTTCACCCCTGTGCCAATTCTTTCCTGACCGAGGCCCTAAGTTTGCTGGTCCTGCTGACTGGACCAATACTTCGGCTGTGCTGACCATATCTCTGCCTGTACCAACTATGGGCAGTATTCCTGCCTGCACGATCCTTTCACTGCTGCTAACTACATCCCTGCCTGCTACCTAGACCAATGCTTTGGCTGTGCTGATAATATCTCTACCTGTACTGACTATGGACAGTATTCCTGCTTGCTGTCTGTTTTGTGGTCACTGTCCACGTTCCTGCCTGCTGCCTGGACCGATGCTCTTCTGTGGTCCACTGCACTACTAAAACCACAGGTAATGTTTTACTTACCCTTTGCTCAGCAGAATGCATTTTGGTGTGTAATTGGTATGTCCGCACATGCTATGTGTTAGAAATATGAAGGGCCTTCAACAATGTGATAGGTTGGCAGAAATGTATGCGTGTAATTTATGTCCCTAGAACATCTGTCTATGTGGCTAGTCTGCATAAAAGTCTCACACATGTGGCATCGCCATACTCGGGAGGCGTAGCAGAATGTATTTTGGGGTGTCATTTTTGCTATTTTGTGTTAGAAATATCTTATAACTATCAATTACGCTACGCAGTTCTATTGGGCGCACTCCCTTGTCCAGAATGCTATAAACCCAACAAACCTTCACCACTCTTAGGGCACTTTCACACTTGAGCGGGGAGGGGCAGTAGCGGTAAAGTGCTGCTATTATATGCAGGCGGTAGCGTGGTACTTTTATCCCCCAAGAAAGGGTTAACAAGGGGTTAAAAGCACCGCAGATCGGCGCTTCCGATGCGGTGTACAGCCGCTTCAGAAGCGCCGTTCATTGATTACAATGGAGGGGCGGTGTATACACCGCTCAGCGCACTGCCCCAAAGATGCTGCTTGCAGGACTTTCTTCACATCCTGCCCCAGTTTGAAAGCACTCACACTGGGGAGAACAGTAATTACTTTCCACGGCACACAACCATGAAGATTGATTTCACTTCAGTTCATAGGGTCATGATTGTACCAATGTTAATGCCACAAATATCTCCGAGACATTTTAATCATAATTCAACTGTATTGTTTATAAATCACAACATTTTGACATGTTTTCTGAATTCTACCTTTTAGCTCCAATAAAATACTTGAACAAGAAATAGTTTTCAAAAAAAAAAAAAAAAAAAAAAAGACATGTTCAAAAGACTCATAATGCCTCATAGAATATATTTGCTTTCCAAAATGGGGTCATTTTGTGGGAATTTCCATTGTACTAGTGCTCCAGGGCCTTCAAAAGAGTGATAGGTATTCAGAAAATGATATATGTGTAATTTATGCTCCTAGAACGCCTGGGGGTGCTACCATGATGTTGGTCCCCTGTACAGTATGTGGCCAGGCTGTGTAAATCTCACACATATGGTATCGCTATACTCCAGAAGAGTAGCAGAATGTATTTTGGGGTGTAATTGCAAGTATGCATGTGCTGTGTGAGAGAGATAACTTGTTAACATGACAATTTTGAGTAAATAAAAAAAATAAATCCTTAATTTTCTCAATAATTGTGGGAAAAAATTACAACTTCAAAAAAAGGGATTTTATTAAAACTTACCGTAAAATCCTTTACTCCGAGTTCACTGACAGACGCAGCTCTCCATTACATGTGGGGTTTATGCTGGTCTCACTAGGAGTTAACTAGGCAGGGAAAAGAAACAGCTGGCCCCTCCCATGGGGCCGTCTTCTCTTCCCAGATAAACCCCCTCTATGGAATAGCTCACCAGTTCGTACACAAGCTGTACAAGAACAGAGCACAGAGGGGTGGGTGCTGCGTCTGTCAGTGAACTCGGAGAAAAGGATTTTACGCTAAGTTTCAATAAAATCCCTTTTTCTCCTATCGTTCACTGACAGACGCAGCTCTCCATTACGTGTGGGGATGTCCCCAAGCTGTGTCAAAAAGAGGGGTGGGCAAACGCTAACAGTACCCAACAGAACCTCTAAGGAGGCGCCAGACGCGACTACACTGCGCCTAGTGAAAGTGTGAACCGAGGCCCAAGTGGCCGCCTTGCACACCTGTGACACCGAGGCCTGGTGTCTAAAAGCCCAGGAAGTGCTAACAGCCCGGGTAGAATGAGCCGTGACCGGAAAAGGGGGAACCTTGCCCAGAACAGAATATGCATGGGTCACGGTCTGTCTGATCCAACGAGAAATCGTAGCCGAAGAGGCCGCCAAACCTTTGCGCGGACCCTCAGGCAACACAAACAGAGCGTCAGCTTTTCGAAAAGAAGCTGTAGCAGATAAATACACCCTTAAGGCCCTCACTACGTCCAAGGCATGTAACTCAATTTCTTTTGGGTGCGATGGACGAGGGCACAATGAAGGAAGAACAATATCTTCATTAATGTGAAAGGAAGAAACCACTTTAGGAAGAAAAGAAGGCGAGGGTCGCAAGACCGCCATATCCTTATGCAGGACTAGGTAGGGAGACTTGCACGAGAGTGCTGCTAATTCAGACACCCATCTGGCGGAGGTTATGGCTACTAAAAAAGCCACCTTCTGTGAGAGCAGTTGTAAGGAAATCTCCCTGATTTTCTCATAAGGCGGTTTCTGAAGTACAGAAAGCACCAAATTCAGATCCCAAGGCGCCACATGTCGTACACCTTGAACAAAAGGTACGAATCAACGAATGCGAGGCCAAAGGTCTCTGAAAAATTACTGCCAGAGCCGATATCTGGCCCTTAAGAGTACTCAAAGCCAGATTTTTGTTCAGGCCCTGCTGCAAAAAAGTCAGGACCCTGGGTACTACATAAGAGCGAGGGTTATGACCCTCCGCCTCGCACAAAGCTATGTAAGCCTTCCTGGTGCGGTGGTAAATCTTGCGAGAAGTACACTTGCGAGCCTTCAACAATGTAGGAATCACTGAGTCAGCGACTCCCATCTCTTAGCACCTGGGACTCAATAGCCAAGCCGTCAAAGCCAGCGAGGGTAAAGCAGGGTGCAAGATGGGCCCCTGGGACAGAAGATCGTCTCTCAGCGGAAGCCGCCAGGGAGCGTCTGCCACCATTTGCACCACGTCGGCGTACCAAGTGCGCCGAGGCCAATCCAGAGCCAGCAGGATTATTGGTATTCCCTCCACCACTATCCTGCGGATCAGTCGCGGTATTAGTTTTATCGGAGGGAAGACATACAGGAGTTGATAACTGCCCCAGGGGGCCATCAGAGCGTCCGTGGCCACTGCCAGCGGATCCTTTGTTCTGGACACAAAGGTCTCCACCTTGTGAGTGAACCGGGACGCCATGAGATCCACGTCCCGCGTCCCCCATCTGCGGCAAATCTGGTTGAACACCTCCGGGTGGAGGGACCACTCTCCCTGGTCCAATGTCTGGCGACTGAGAAAATCCGCCTGCCAGCTCTCCACATCTGGAATGTAAATGGCAGAGATTGCCAGAACGTGACGTTCCGGCCAACGCAGTATCAGAGCTGCCTCCGCCGCAGCTGCTGGACTTCTCGTGCCGCCCTGATGGTTCATATATGCCACTGCTGTGGCATTGTCCGACTGAATTCGGACCGGACAGTCCTGCAATCTCACTGTCCAGCGAGATAGGCACAATCTGATTGCCCTCAGTTCCAGTACATTGATGGGGAGGCGAGCCTCCTGTGCCGACCAACGGCCCTGGGCAGACAGCTGTCCCAGGACCCCTCCCCAGCCTGAAAGACTGGCATCCGTGGTGATGATCACCCACTGGAGGGGCAGAAATGACTTCCCCTGAGTCAGGGCCGAGTCCCGAAGCCACCAGGTCAGAGACGCCCTTGTCTGAGAGCTCAGGCGAATCACAAAGTCCAAGGACCGAGGCGACCTGTCCCACCGAGCCAGAATTGTTCGCTGAAGGAGATGAGTGTGACTCTGGGCAAATGGTATCGCCTCGAAAGACGAGACCATAAGCCCCAGCACCCGCATACAGAATCGTAATGAGGACCGACGGTGCGACAGAAGGGTTCGCACCGCCGACTGCAGAGATAGCAGCTTGGCCGGGGGGTGGAACACTTAAGACCGAGCCACCCTGTCCAGCGGAGCCAGGAACCTGAAACACTAAGCGGACT
>BLSH010054907.1:28682-41686 GCA_018402905.1 Glandirana rugosa | reverse complement strand
GTGACTGCTGAGGAACTGAGAAAAGATTTGTCAGATGTGGGTACTGAAGTTTCTGCTCAGACAATACGGCGCACCCTGTGTAATGAAGGCCTCCATGCCAGAACTCCCAGGCGCACCCCCTTGCTGTCCCCAAAGAATAATAAGAGTCGACTGCAGTATGCCAAAAGTCATGTGGACAAACCACAGAAGTTTTGGGATAGTGTTCTGTGGACTGATGAAACAAAATTAGAACTGTTTGGGCCCATGGATCAACGCTATGTTTGGAGGAGGAAGAACAGGGCCTATGAAGAAAAGAACACCTTGCCTACTGTGAAGCATGGCGGGGGGTCAATCATGCTTTGGGGCTGTTTTGCTTCTGCAGGTACTGGGAAGCTTCAGCGTGTGCAAGGTACCATGAATTCTCTTCAGTACCAGGAGATATTGGATGACAATGTGATGCAGTCCGTCACAAACCTGAGGCTTGGAAGATGTTGGACCTTTCAACAGGACAATGATCCCAAGCATACCTCCAAGTCCATTAGAGCATGGTTGCAGATTAAAGGCTGGAACATTTTGAAGTGGCCATTGCAGTCACCAGACTTAAATCCGATTGAGAACCTCTGGTGGGACTTAAAGAAAGCAGTTGCAGTGCGCAAGCCTAAGAATGTGACTGAACTGGAGGCTTTTGCCCATGATGAATGGGCAAAGATACCCGTAGATCGCTGCAAGACACCTGTGTCAAGCTATGCTTCACGTTTAAAAGCTGTTATAACTGTAAAAGGATGTTGTACTAAGTACTAAGATTGAATGTCACTTGGGGGTTGAATAAAACTGATAATGATGTGAGCTCAGAAAAGACATTTGTGGTTATTTCATTATAAATGTTATGTTATATTTGTCTGACCTACACGTGCCTCTTTGATTTAATTGTAAGTAGGATGACTGAATGATCATAATCAATGTCAAACCGACCAAAACAATCAATTTCAGTGGGGGTTGAATAATTTTGAACACAACTGTAGGTAAGCTTTGTTCCATTGTTGTGTTGGTGTGGTTCTACTCAGTTCTGGGTCCCATTTCATTTGGGAGGGCGGTTGCTGTTGTGAGAGCTCTTCCAAGAGGAAAGTATAGAGTGTGGAAATGCTATGTTTTGGGTGGGTTGGTTGGGATAGGAATATGTGGAGTGGTGCTGGGATGGATGCCGAGGTCGGTAGATTCAAGGTTTTCATGAGGTGGGCAATTCTTGAGTAAGTGTAATACTCTATCTGTGTGTGGAAAGTCAAATTGGTGTTGAAGGGCTGTAAAAGGTTTAAGGGTCATATTCGTTTTTATGTCTTTTATGTGGTGGATGCCCAGGGAAGTCCATTTCTTCAAGGAGATGTCTGGGATTAGGGTTTCAATAGCCGAGAGAGGGATGAGGTATTTGTGAAGGGGTTGTTTGGGAAATTTATTAGGCGGGAGGTTTTGCCAAACTTGCAGGAAGGCTTTTATAGTAGGGGGGAGCGCCGATTGGGGTAATTTTTGGCCTGCTGATAGGAGTAGGAGTGAGTTTGTTAATTTGTTGGTTGGTGAGCCAGTGGCCTCCATCGGGGACCAGGGTTTGTTGCTGGTGGGGTGCCACCAGTAATATATTTGATCTAGAACAGTAGCCTTGAAGTAGGATTGGATGTGCGGCATGCTGGTTCCCCCTTTGTGATGGGGCAGATGAGTGTGGTGCAGGGAGCTCGTGGAGGTTTGTTGGCCCAGATGAACTGCGATACTGTTTTTTGTAGTGTGTGAAAGAAGGATTGGGGGATTGGAATGGCGAGGGTTCGGAAAAGATAGAGTAGCTTGGGCAGGATGAGCATTTTGAATGCAGCGATTCTTCCCAGCGTAGAGAGGTATTGAGAGCGTAGGTCCCTGAGGAGTTGTGGGAGCTGTTTCAGAAACGTTTTGTAGTTAACTTCGAATAGTTTATGTGGTGAGGGTGTTAGTCTAATGCCTAGGTAGGGAATGGACTGATCCGACCAGATGTAGGGTAGTATTCTTTTTAGGTGAGCGGCCAACTTGTCTGGAATGTTAAAAGGGAGAATGATAGCTTTAGTTGAATTCAACTTGTAGTACAATATCAGGGAGAATTGGTGGAGAATGTCTTGGATTGCGGTAAGGGAACGTTCTGGGTGTGAGAACATAATAATCGTGTCGTCTGCAAAGAGACTTATCTTATTTTCTGTTCCTGAGGGGGAGATGCCGTGGATTTGCGGATCTTGTCTTATTTTGGTTGCTAGGGGCTCCATTAAGAGGGGGAAAATGATAGGGGATAGGGGGCACCCATGACGGGTGCCATTTGAGATCTGGAGTGGTTTGGAGAGCATTCCGTCAGTCAGAATTCTAGCAGTGGGGTTGGAGTACAGGGCCAAAATCGCGTCTAGAAATCTGCCTTCAATTCCAAATTTAAGGAGGACCTCCTTGAGAAATCCCCAATGGACCCTGTCGAAAGCCTTCTCTGCGTCCAGGGATAGGAGCAAAGAACACGTTCGAGTCCCCGTGATCTGGTGGATTAAATTGACCATTTTCCTGGTTGCGTCAGGAGCCTGCCTGTTCAGAACAAAGCCGACTTGGTCCGGGTGTATCAGGTCGGGGAGTGGGTGCTGAAGTCTAGAGGCCAGGACCTTAGCAAATAGTTTGATGTCTGTGTTGAGGAGGGAAATTGGTCTGTAACTAGAAGTGGTGGTTGGATCTTTCCCTGGTTTAGGTATTGTTACAATAGTGGATTTCAACATTTCTAAAGGGTAGGAGGCAGAGGAGGCAGCAGCATTGAAGACGGCAGCAAGTTTAGATGATAGAAGCTCCTTGAGTTCCTTGTAGAATTCATTACAGTACCCATCTTCCCCAGGGGCTTTGTTGCCGGGGAGGGAGTGGATTGCCTTCTGTACTTCTAGTGGTGAGAAGGGGAGTGCTAAGTGCTCTAGTTGCTCGGAAGATATTTTGGGGATATTTATTGATTGAAGGAACTCTTGTATGTGGGATAGTGTCGGTTGCGGTGTGTGTGGGTCCTCTTTTAAGTTGTATAGGGCATGGTAATAGTCGCTAAAGGTGTCTGCTATCTCTTGTGGGTTGGTTAATGGCTTCTGGGTTGTGGGGTGATGAATCAGGGTAATTCTAGACTTTGGGGTTGGGGGTTTGGTCAGTCGGGCAGAAGGGAACTCGATTTGTTGTTAAGGGCGTAACAGTTTGCCTTTTTTCTCTTAAGTTCAATTTCATATTTATAAGTGAGGATGGATCTAAGCTTGATCCTCCACTCACTGAGTTCTGCAGATGTTTGAGGAGAGGGGTTTTGTTTGTTTATTTTCTCAAGAGAATCAATTTTTGTGAGTGCCTTGTCAATCTGCTGAGTCCTCTGCCTCCTAGTAATAGCACTTAATTTCAATAGGACTCCTCGCATATATGCTTTGTAAGTTAACCAGAGAGTAAAACAGTTCACATCGGGTGTCTCGTTTATCTCAAAGAATGCTTGGTGTTCTTCCCTGATGGTACAGATGTGGGCAGGATCCACCAGAAGTGAGGAGTTGAGTCTCCAGGAATTTGTTACAGTTTGCGAACGGGGACCTACTGTGATGAAAATGGGAGAGTGGTCCGACCAGGAGATGGGGCCAATAGACAATTCTGATACTTCTTGTAGAGTTCTTTTGTCAATGAGGAAATAATCTATTTGGGAATATGAGAGTTGTGAGTGTGAAAAAAGTCTGTTTCCGATCCATGTTGACATCTCCAAACATCATACAGTCCAAGAGAGCGGAAAAGTGGGTTGAGGGCCGGTCTGCGGTGTCGTGTGGCGGGTTTGGAGTCTAAGGCTGGGTCCCCTATTAGGTTAAAGTCTCCCCCTATGATGGTTCTGGTAGTTGTGTTCAGAGGTATTTTGTGATATAGATTTTTGAAGAACTGGAGGGGATGCTTGTTCGGCCCGTAGATGTTTACAAGGGTATACAGGGTATACACATGAGAGGATGATGAATCTTCCAAAGGGATCCATGGTGGTCTGTTGCATTGAAATTGTTAGAGAGTCTCTCAGAGCTATGAGAACTCCTTTCTTCTTTTTGTTGCTGGAGGCCAGGAAGATTTGTTTGTAGTTCGTTAGTGTGAATTGGGGGGTCTTTTGGGCGGAAAAGTGGGTCTCTTGAGCCATGATTATGTCTGCCTTTGCTTTGTTCGCTTCTTTAGCTAGTAAAGATCTTTTGTATGGTGAGTTGAGTCCTCTGACATTCAAGGATAGGATTTTAAGTGGCATCATTCAACCTGGAAGTGTTGTAAGTAACTGCTATGCTCTAGGATTTTTGGGTGGGGTGAGAACACTTCTGGCACCCGGGTAACAACGGTAAAAAGGGAGAGGCCGTGAGGAAAGGTCACGGTCTCAGTGCGTGGCTTATTCGCTGCGCTCAAAAAGTCAAAAGGGGGTGCTAGGTCTACCAAATGAGAACTAGAGGGTAAGACCTAGTGAAACAGTTCAGGCAAACGGTACTGCTGAGTGGGGTCCTGGGCTGTCGGCATCAGTTGGTGAATGGACAACCGGGTGGGCTGAACCTCTTCATCCCATCTGTTGCAACTCGCTGGTGTCCATGGGGGGGGGGTTGTAGCAGTCCTGGGTGGTGGTCGTATCCTGTGGCAGGATATGCCAGGAATGCAAGAGGCGGAGGCCTTCTTGTAGCGTGCGTGCCACGAATGTTTTGTTGAGGTGAGTGATCAGAAGTTTATTCGGAAAGCCCCATTTGAAGGGAATCCTGTGGTTGAACAGGGCTTTTGTGATCGTGGCTAACTGGCGATTGTCCATTGTAGTTTTGGACAGATCTGCATATAGTTGGATGGCGTTAAAGGGGTCCGGCAATCTGTTACCTCTCCTCGATGCATGCATAACTCTTTCTTTGGTGTTGAAGAAATGTATACAGGCCAGTAAGTCTCTGGGGGTGGCCGGGGGAAGGTGCGAAGGTTTCGGTAGTCTATGTGCTCTGTCTATTTCCAATTCTCTGTCTGTCAGGTCCGGGATGAACACCCGCATTAGAGATTGTAGGAAGGTCTTTAGGTCTGACTGTTGGATCGACTCCGGAACATTGCGAAATTTAATGTTATTTCTGCGTGAACGATCCTCTAACTCTGCCAGTTTGAGATGGATCGATTGGATGTCTTCTTCATGTGTGGTGATCGCATCTACCATGTCATTGTGGGCCCTTGGAAGTTCTCCAACCGTCTTTTCTATGGTCTGGATGCGTTGCTCATGTTTCTGTACAGTGGACATCAGGGGGGAGATTACTGAGGAGAGGTCCAGGTGCAGAGTGTGTCTTAGAGATAATAACATGCTTTTCATGACCTGTTCAGAGACAGGTTGGTCAGATGCTGGGAGGTCATCCAGTGCTGGGCTGGCATGGGACGAAGGGAGAGACAGAGCGATCGGAGGAACGAGCGAGTGCGCGACCGTTGCTTCGGTCTGAACGAACAGAGATACGATCGATCGGGCGGCTTCGGGTTCCTCCGTTCTAAGTCTGGACTTTGCTGGGCTTGAGGTAGTGGGGGAGGGCGGGGGAGACAACTCACCCGTTGCGCCCGGAGGAGTGGAGGTTCTGTGTGACTCGGCAGAGAGTGGAGAGGAGATCTTAGATGCTTCCCCTGCAGTGGGGTCAGCGCCATCTTGGGTCCCCATGAGGCCTGGAGCGGAATAAAAGTCTGTCAATTTCCTAGGAGCTTTAAATTCCTTTCTTCTTTTGGTCATCTCTGGGGGTGCTAGAGGTTGTTGAGTACAGGTAGAGCTGGTGTAAAGCCTGGTGTTGGTTGAAAATCGGTGGATTTTAGCCGTTTAGCACAGGAGCTATGGAGTTAAGCAGCCATTCAGCAGTGTCGTCAGGCCACGCCCCCTCTTTTTTCTTTACTCTAATCTCTTTATGATAAATCACACCGTGTATGGGTGCATACACGATGTGATTTGGGGATCGTTTTTTAAATTTACACATGTGAAATTATTTATTATCTCCAGATTGATTTTTACTTTTGTTGTGTTATGTGGATTTACATTTATTATTTCACAGTAATCTCACTTATTTATTGGGTTGGCTCCAATGATATTGTCACATTTATCACATGTGTAATGGTATATATTTGCAATACATTCATCAGTTATTGTGTTTCATTATGTCAGGATATTGATATGGTTTGTATCGTATAGAGGGTTATATTAGTGCCCATTCATTTAATCACGGTTATACCTGAAGTCAGTTTACGTGGTGTTTTCTTTTCCTTTCATCACCATTCAATGTATAATATTGTGTTGTTTATACACGGGTACTTTTGGCCACGTATACATTCTCCAGGTTGTGCTGTGGCTCCTCCTGATGTCAATTGCCTAATTGTTCAATTGCTTGATTGTCTAATCATTATGTATGTTTTGTTATATATTTGCACTGGACACATATTTTGGTCAAGCTTTGAGTAAGCACCTACTGTAGGGTGCGAAACGCGTCAGCTGGACCTTCTGTTCGTTGTCTGTATCACCCTTTTCATGCAATAAAAACGTTTTTGGAAATTGGATCGTTTGAGTGCGGCTACTTCCAACCTTGCTGCTGTTACAACAGGTTTTCTTTGTTTTCATCCACAGTGGTCTTTATGTTCCATGCAGACACAACACACCCGGGTGCCCCCTCCCACCCTGTGTGACCGCCGTCGCCCTAGTTCTCCCCTCAGCTCCCAAGCTGCTCGTTTCCGGTTGGCCTTCCCATCTCGGCAGTCTGCTGCCGGGGTGCCGGTGCTGTAAGTCTCATTGTTCAACGTTATATGGGGGCTGTTGTGTCAACCCCCTATGTATGTAGTGGTATTTGCTGTAAGTTTCTTATACATATAAATCCTTTTTAATTTTTTCCAGCCATGCCACGTTTTGCTCCTGACGACTGGCTCTAACTTGCCATGAAACGCGTAAAGCTTCCATCACCGTGCAATACCTACCTCATTATGTTTATGGACAATATTATCCAAACTTATCCAATTCCCCAGGGTGATGAGGGTCACAGGCCAGACTTTCACATTGGAGTCATAACTTAGCTATAATACATGAATGTAACTTTGATGGATTGGGGCTATGCATTTATTTATGTAGTACCTGGATTTCATGATATTATCCTTATTAATGAATTTCGAATGTTGATTTATAGATGAAATGACAATTATGTATATCTTTGATTATATGTTTATTAATAAATTATGAATTTTATTATAATCCATCAATTTATTTATTCCCCACCACTTTGCTTCATATAAAGTCCCACTCATTCTCCCAAGCGTTTTTACGCAATTTTATTAATTGGTTAAAAGGTGGTGGTGGCAGTTTAAAGGGTTAATTGCTCATTTAACATAACCCAGTGACAATCACTCTCAGGTTGTTGGCACCTACATTGTTGTCCAAGAACTGGAAAATCTTTGTGCAGGGTGAAGCTTAGAGTGGCATTGGTAAATAACTGACAGCGCAATGTGAGAGTGGCCAGTTATTTGGTACGAGTTGTAAGTAGAAAAACTGTACTTAGAGAGTGTGTATACAGTAGCTGCTGGCAGTACACTAGACATATAGGGGTTGACTTACTATTGCGCCAAAATGTGCTCCAACAGTGTCTGAAAATAGTGCCCAATTAAAGGCAATTAAGACTTCAACTCTTTGAAACTGGGCACACATGCAAACAGAGCACAGCTCTATCACCGGCGAAATGCCTATCCAACAACCGCATCCTTTCCCTACACCGGAACCACCAAGTTTTACTATCAAAACTTCTAACAGATTTTCCCCAATTGGGGATATGGATCAACGTTATGACCCATACAAAAACAGAGTCACCCTCCCCCACCTCGGGATTTGTCCAGAGACCCCCATACCAGAAAAAGGGGCCCCGATACAAGAGAGGCTCCAGAGGGGGGAGGAGAACACAGAGGAAAAAGGGTAAGAACCTAAACGACCACGGAATATTCAATCTCAACCAAGCCACCCTAACCAAAGAAGAACTACAAGTACTCAACAAGGGCTTAAAATTTGTACCACCCAAACCTCTAGACAAATTTTCCACATTTATCGATATCCACAAGTACATCAGAAAGGTCAACATTCAAAGATATATTCTGTCCAACCCAGTTGCAAGAACTTCTAACATTACCAATAACAATATTTTACATTCAGGTCTGGCTAACCCCTCCCTGTTAAATCCCCCGGGCCAATTGGCCCCAGCAACTAATGTCTTTAAGGAATTGGTACTAAAAGATCTTGACCAATTGAACATTAAGAAATGTCATACTCACTCCCACATAAAAAAGGGACTGGAGAGTTTATGTGAAAGAAAGGATTTAGTCATACGACCGGCAGACAAAGGGGGGGGGGCATAGTCGTCTTGGACAAAACCAGTTATATCACCGAGATGAATAGGATTCTAAGTGACACTAAGACTTATAAAAAATTGTCTTCAGACCCCACCCCTAAATACAAACGGGAACTTACTGCCCTCATTAATAGAGGCTTTCAAGAAGGCATTTTGGATAAAAAAGAAAAACTATATCTCGTTCCATTAGCACCCAGGATTCCGGTACTATACTACCTCCCAAAGATTCATAAAGATGCCAACAATCCTCCAGGCCACCCAATAATCAGCGGGATCGACTCAATCACTTCTAGGATTGGCCGTTATATTGACCACTATTTACAACCCAGAGTATGTCTGATGCCCTCTTTTCTCAAGGACACCAAGGACACCATTCAACTACTTCAATCCACCCCTATACAAGAAGGCGATTTCCTTGCTACAGCAGATGTGGCGTCATTATACACCTGCATTCCACACCAACTCGGCATTGAAGCAGTAGAGTATTTTCTATCACAAGACTCCTCAATTCCTCCTCAACAGAGACGGTTTATCCTAGATCTAGTAATCTTCGCCACCAGCCATAACTACTTTTGGTTTGGTGATACGTTTTACTCCCAAGAACAAGGTGTGGCTATGGGAGCCAAATTTGCTCCAAGCTTAGCCAATCTGTTCATGGCCAAATGGGAGGAAGAAGCCATTTATGCCCATAGGAGACCAGAATTGGTCCTCTGGGCACGTTATATTGATGATATTCTCCTCCTATGGAGAGGTTCTGCTGAATCCCTGGAAGCATTCTTCCTAGAGCTCAATACCAACACCAAAGGGATCTCACTGACCTTGGAATATAGCCAAAACCACGTCCATTTCTTAGACCTAGACATTGAAGTGCGACAAAATCAGATCCAAACCAAAACCTTCTTCAAAGCTATAGATCGTAACGGGGTTATCTCTGCTGACAGTTGTCACCATCTCCCCTGGTTGAAAAGTGTGCCCAAAAGCCAGTTCCTGCGCCTACGCCGAAACTGTACTAACACAGAAGTCAAGCCAAGGTCTTTAAAGATAGATTCATTGAGAAAAGCTACAATGAACCCTTATTAGACCTTGAAATTCATAACTCTCTTCAAACTGATCGATCATCATTACTCCAGGACAAGCCTAAAATGACAACTACTGACCCCAAATGGTCCCGGTTCACCACCTATTCCACTCAACACAAACAACTCAGCAATATTATGAAAAAACACTTGGCCATTCTCAAGAATGATAGAATACTGGGCCCCCAACTGCCAGAGGTACCTTGAATCACCTTTAGGGGCGCTCCGTCCCTGAAGAATAGATTGGCACCCAATGTTATTGATCCACCAAAACTGGTTTCTTTCATCTACAATTTGACGGGATACTTCAAATGTCAAATATGCAGGGTTTGTCACCTGAATGGAAATAATAACAGAAAAATCCTTGAATTCAATTCCACAACAACGGGACGGACCTATACTCTCAAAAATTTTTGCACTTGAGAGACCACCAATGTCGTTTACCTCCTCACCTGCCCATGCAAGAAACAATATGTGGGGAGGACAGTCCGTTCCTTCTCCACTAGGGTCAATGAACATATCACCAACATCTACAAATGGAAGACTAACCATAGTGTCCCTAAACATTACCTCAAATTTCATAACAGAGATCCCAAAGGTACTATATTCCAGGTCATCGATAGATACGTACCCCCTTGGAGGAGAGGGGCCACTAAAAGAGGAGTATCCCAACTAGAAACGTTTTGGATACATCAACTCCGATGCTACCATCCCCATGGCCTCAACATCAAATGGGACATCAATTCCTTTATCAATAAATCTTAAACATGCCCAATTGGGACGTATTCTCCTTGCCACAATTTCAATTGGGCCATCCATCGCTTTATCGATTTATTATAAGTATGCCCATACAGGGGGTATTCCCCTTGCTGAATAAATCCCCTCCCCCCTACATACATTATGCTTCTCCTCCTATGTATCCAACATCTGTGTGATATGTACTATGTCTATTTCCTCTGTGTATCCAATGTATCACATCTACACATCTACACTAAATTATAACATCGTTCCATTTGGGTACTAGGGAGTCACTCATTATGACATCTATTTCCCTGGACTTCAACATGGCGCCCTAATAAGAGACTATTCTGGCCCAATAGTGTTCCTTTGTCAATATCCCTATTATATACAAAGTTCATACTATTTTTATATTTTTTAACTTCTATAATTTTTATATATTTTTTACATTTATATATTTAAGTGTTTATGATCAGTTTTTTTTATGATTGATTCCCTATATATATCTCACATACACTCCCCTTTTACTCATTCTGGGTATATATGTTCTCTTTGACAATTTCCCAATGCTTTAATATGCTTCTTAGTTCACTTCTTTCTATTGAAAACAAAGTATTTACATATTCCGCCCCTGGAGGAAGGTTTCAAACCCTACTTTCAACATAGAGGTTGGTGCAGCCTGCCTCATTACAAAGCACGGCATTTTCTCTTCCTGGGTCGCATTTCTGGGTGACGCCTGACGTCCAACGTCACTTCCGGTGGTCGCGGCACTCACCTCCACCAATAGCCACACCATATGCACTGGGGGGCGGGCCGGTGTCAGCAATGTAGGTCCTCAGCTTGACGCTGACACGCCCCCCAACACATAATACACTGCACGGCCAGTTTTATTCCCCTTTTTGGCGCGGTTTTTAATCCCACATGGCAGGTGCTGGTAGCCAGCCCCGAGCCATGTATTAAACACATTTCTACCAGTCATTTCCCTTTGGCTCATTACATCCACCCTCTCCAGGGCGTTATTATGTGTGCTCCTGGCGCCATCTTGGAATCTGGAAAGTAGACCCTCCGCCATTGTGGGAGATGGGAGGTCCCTTCTTCGTGCAATTTATCTATATATACTAGCAGTGATCTCGGGGGGGGGGACACCCCTGAAGACGTTTTAGCAAACGAAACGCGTTGGATCCTGTTCCCCCGACTCACTGCTGTCTGGATTTTGTTGATGAGCTCATGTTTATTTTAACCAATGTAAGTGTTTTTATTGCACATTTAATACATTTCTGTGGTATACGGAATTACGCTATGGAGTTTTTCCTTGTTCTTGTTCCAACTAAAACTATCTGCGAGTGACATCACTTGTCCATTGAAGAGGCATAAGAACCCTCCAAGGGAACTCCAGGGCTACTACAAACCGAGAAGGGATCCATCCGTATCCACACCATGAAGAACCACCACATCTCTGCTTCCATACCACCAACCTCTGGTAAGCATACCCACATACAGTGGGGATTGTCACATTTTTGAGCACTCTCAAGCACTTTGCACTGTGACCTTTCTCCATCTCTCCTGGACCGTCCGGATTGTCATCTACTTTGCTGGTACTCTACCAGCTTCTGGTAAGTACACTCACCCACCAGTGTATTGTCACCACATCAAGCAACTAACTGCCAAGGCACCTGTCATTTTAACTAAGGTTCGGTCTAGGACAACGCACCGTATCACTTTGTATATTCCTCTACATGTGCTATGGAGATCCTCCACACCTGCATATTAACTTCAAAATTATATCACTGTTCTGCAAACATCTGCAAACTGTGTTTAAAACTATGGCAGAGCGAAACCATATACCTGTTCTTCTCTATGCTGTAGTTTCACACAGACTGTACAGATGTTTTCAGAACAGATGTTCAGTCATTGCCGGTTATATTTAAAGTTTCAGAGACTGTACAGAAGTTTGCAGAACAGATGTTCAGTCATTGCCGGTTATATTTAAAGTTTCACACAGACTGTACAGAAGTTTGCAGAACAGATGTTCAGTCATCAGAATCAGAATCAGAATCAGAAAAGGTTTATTGCCATAATCTGTAAACAAGGTTCACGGATTGGGAATTTGTCTTGGTGTTTTGGCACAAAAGAAGAATAACAAAAAATACAGAAAAATAAAAAAAATACTAAGTAAAATACACAATAAATACAAAAGTAATCACAAGATTTACAGGGTTGGATAAGATAACTGTACAGGCTATTTAGACTGGGACATGTGCAAATGCAAATGCAAAATTTACAGTGTCAAAGTGTCAAGTGGCAAAGTACAAAAATTACAGTGTGTAAAGTGTCAAATGTTAAGTGTTCATGAGTCCCACAGCAGATTAATAGAAACTGTTTTAGTGGCGGGAGGTTCTGGTCCGCATGGACCATAGCCTCCTGCCTGAGGGGAGTGGCTGAAATAGTCCATGTCCAGGGTGAGAAGGGTCGGTTGTGATCCGACCTGCTCGTCCGACCTGTACCTGATAAAGTCGGTGAGGGGAGTCCGTCCTCCGATACCAGGTACGCCTGGTCTTGGAGGGCGGTGATTTTGTCAAAGATAATTAGACGACACCCTGAGTACTTGTGAATTGTAAACTGTGAAATGTGTGACATTAAAAACATGAAACGGTGAACTGTGAAACTGTGACATTTAAAACGTAAACGTAAACGTGTACAGGGTCAGATTTATCGGACATGTCAATAGAATAGGTTGGGACATTTAGAACACTAATGAAAACATAAATAACACATAAAATGAATCATAAAAAAAATAAAAAGACATAAAAAACAATAAGAAGAAAACACGGTTTTG
>BLSH010054853.1:129835-143901 GCA_018402905.1 Glandirana rugosa | reverse complement strand
CAATGGTATTCCGCTGGTGAGAAGTACCCAACAGGTTTCAGAAAATAGTTTTCCTTCTTCAGGGGTGCATAACAAGAGATGTATGATCCAAAGTCTGAAATAAGACCATACATATCAAACACATAATTAGTTGGCATAACAATTTAACAAACCTAATTAGATAGTCATGAGGTCACTTACATAGCATCTTTATTATTAATGTTAACACAGCCATGCTGTAGTCAAAGGCAAAATCCATCCATCACATTGGAGCTGCAATCAACACCTGCAAAGAAAACACGGGGGACTCACTAAGGCCAACCATTCGCAAAAACGGGGAGAAAGCCAAAGTGTCCCAAAAGAACCTGTAATGGTAGAGCACAGAGCAACAAAAATTGAAAATAGGAGGGATTCAGCCAGCAAATTTAAACAGTAAATCCTCACAGAGAGAGTCCATATATTGCCACATTATTCCCAAATATATGTCAGAAAGAACACCAAATTCATGTATGTGCTGATGGGAAACAGTTACTTTGAGGGAAGCCCACACATGCCAACTCTATCAAATAGGACGGTCATCCCAGAGACCCGTCCCAACTGTTTTCAGTCATGCACCAGAAGTCTGCAGATGCACTAAGATGGCCACGATCCTGGAAGAGACCGGGAAAGACCATCGGGGGAGAGACAACGATCCAGGGCAAAGGCCCAGGAAGAGGCCTACTCCACTCACCCCCTGAAGGGGACCGTGCCCAACTCGGTGGCTTGTGTGCACTGGGTGACCCCCTAAAACAGTAAAGCATTCTAAATGGCGTATTTTGTGGATAATAGTTTATTAGGAGCCAATGGAGTGGGCTCCAGGCTGGGGGTAAGTGAGTAGCCAAGATGGTGGAATTTTTCTCCTAGTAAGATGCGTTTAGACCCCCAATCTTGTCCAGTCACGTAAGATAAAGGGATGTGTCCCGGGCAAGTATGACCTTTGCTGGTGGCCAACCAGAGGCCCGCTCACAAGTGAATAAGGAGACCTTGCCTAAAACACAGGTGGAAAACTTGGTGTATCAGTGAATTAGAAAACAGGCCTGATGTAAAAACTGTAGCAAAGGAAAGAGGACTTGATATCCATTAAAGAATTTTCAGGTCACGTCAAATCATTCATTAGTCCTGGCCGTTTGATGGCTACCGGCCAGCACTAAATAGAATTTTATGCTAACAAACATTTGTCTTGAAGATACTTCCCATATACACTAAATCCCCTTACATTTGTTTATGGATTATTTTTTTTTTACCAACCGTGCTCCTAATTTGCATGTTTTTTTGCAAGTGATTCTTCCTTGTTTGCACTTCAGCTACACTGTGTGCTTTAAACTCTGACAAAGGGGCCTAATATTAAAAAGATGAGATGACAGGGTGTTGTGGACTACAGGTGGCTATTCGTCTTTTACCCCCTCCTCCTTTCAGGTCTGTTTTCTTTCCGGTTGTTCCTACTTTCTCCCTTTCTCCATTTCTGTTCTAACTCAGGTGGAAGTTTATTGAACAACATGCTGTTCTACTGCGAAGCCTTTTACGCTATGCCAAGGCTAGCTTTGTACATGTCTAAACCTTCTACTCATTTGTGATGACTCTTTGTGTATTGTTCTGATGTTTAGATGGACTTGCTAGTGCTACTGTGTATCAGTCTCTGCCACGTTTTTTCTTACTCCCAGTATTTTATATGCCAGCAGCTTTGTACTTTGTATAAAATTTTAAAACCCAATAAAACTTTTTGTGGAATAAAGATGAGATGATGTGCTGGACTAATCAAACACCACGTCCTATTCACATCTATTGGACATCAGTTACTTTAATAGCACAGGACTTTTAGGATTCAAATTTACATATACTCACATAGGACTATCTTAAAAGCATGTTTTATTTGTAACACCTAACTGTTAAAAAAGCATGTAAAAAGCAGAAACAAGTTAGGATTAAATCAATTTGACTATGTTTGCTACATTGCTTCCATATGTATGACCCCTGCTCACCACTACCTAATACATTCATAGAAACATAGAAACATAGAAAAGTGACGGCAGAAAAAGACTGAGTAGTCCATCAAGTCTGCCCCTTTTTATTTTTATTTTTTTTTTTTATTTATTTATTTATTTATTTTTTACATTAACCTTGTTGTCTGACTATGGATTTATGTTTATCCCAAGCATGTTTGAAGCCATTTACTGTTGACTGTCTCACAACCTCTGTTGGTAGTTTATTCCAATCATCAACCACCCTTTCAGTAAAATAATACTTTCTAAGATTAGTTTTGAACTTCCCCCCAGTTAGTTTGAGGTCATGTCCCCATGTTCTTGATTTTGGTTTCATATTGAAAAGACTGCCCTCCTGAACCTTATTCACCCCCTTGAGGTATTTAAAGGTTTCAATCATGTCTCCCCTCTCCCTTCTTTCCTCCAGACTGTACATATTAAGTTCCTGAAGTCGCTCTTGATATGTTTTATCCCCCAGACCTTTCACCATTTTTGTTACCCGTCTCTGAACTCGTTCTATTTTATCAATATCTTTTTGTAAGTGAGGTCTCCAGAACTGGACACAGTATTCTAAGTGAGGTCTCACTAAAGATCTATATAGAGGAATCAGAACCTCCTTCCTCCTGCTGGTGATCCCTCTACATTCATAAATGATCTGATTTATGGATGTTATAGTTGTTCCCAAAACATTGATTCCAGTAGAGCACTTTTCTCAATGCTTTTCATAGACTACCACTCTACTTCCTCAAGTAAGATAGGAGGTATATATAATGATGTAACTATTGTCAGTTATGGGCTGAGCCCAAAAATGCAACCAGATTCACAGTATAGGGGGAAAACATCTGAGAACATACACAGGGAGTCCCCAAACTTTAAAGAACAGCATTAAACTATGGTCACTCAAATACAGTAATTATAGTCTCTGAGCAAGGCTGCATGGGGAGTCTGTCTCCTTCTTTTGTCAACTGAATCGACTTGGCAAACGCAAGTGTAGCGCTAACCCCACAGGAGCTGCTTGGTATGATGTTCTGTCACAACTCCTTAAAGTTGAACTTTAGGCCAAAAATAAAAAAGGGCGTACAGGCAGGAATTTTAATGCAGTATAGACATGCTTTGTCTCTTTTGCATTAAAGTTACTTACCTATCTGTTTTCCCCCTGTACAGTGGGCTATATATGTGCAGCTCACTGTACAAATTCGGCAACGCTGAAGCTGGCTAAATTCCCAAGCATGCGCGGGACTGACAACTTCCCCGTCCGGCCAATGAAAACGGGCAACGATCAAGACCCGGAAGCCAGCCATCCAAAGATGTCAGCAACTGGGTAGAGAGCTCTGAGATGCTGCATCACTGGAGCTGAGGTCGGTAGAGTTCTGCTGTAAACTGCTCAGTCTCTACTAACACACCTGGTTATAGACTACAGGCCGCACACACCTGTGTAATTTAAGGGTTAGTATTCCACTGCTCTATGATAGCACGCAGAAAATAGAATACGAGCAACTTGAGAAATAATAGGATAAATGTAATATTAAAGGGTAAGCAAATTCAAATGCATAGAGCAAATAAACGGGGCATTAGAATACGTTAGATTAACTGATAGGAGGGTTAGAATCACCTACCATTAACTTACACCGCAATAATGCTAAGCCCCATTACACTAGGCCACACAGTATCAGTAAGAATAGCATCAACAATGAAGCATGAATGGCATAAAAGAAACCCCGCTATAAACTGTAGTAACAGCTACTCAAAAATTGCTCCCGAGGGCACTCTGCGCATAATAGATGGGTGTACTCATTCCTAACAAATGGGTACCCCTGGAGGTGATTACATAGTACCTGGTGCCCAATAGTCAGTGTTGGCCCACTTTCATTGGGGCCCTTCTGTAGGTGGTGCACATGTAGATGTCCCCTTAAGATTGTACAGAATGGATGGCTGATGGGCTGCTAAGTAAAGGGCAGTCTCAGTTGGCATTCATTTTGAGCAGCAAGTGGTTAAACTCGGTAGTTACACTCACCACTCCAGGTATGAAAAAAATCATGTCCAGTACACTTGATGATCAGTTGTTCCAGAAGTCTCAGTCCTCACTGGCTGTAGACACAAACAGCAACAGGTCTTCCAGCTCTGGTCCCAAGGCACAGCAACTCTTGATGGCTCAGTCTCTCAGCCCAGATCAGATGTAGACATGCACAACTTCAAAATCTGCATGACTCCAGCCCAGCACTCAGGAACTCGGACCACATACAGTCATCCATGGCTTTGGCTTAGCTCTTATTCATTCTCTCACTCTGTCATTTAGTGGGAGCACAGACCCCCATGTGGCACTACCCAGACCTCTGGTAATATGTCCAGGAAAAGATCTGTATCTCTCCTCCTCCTGAGACAGGGCCTGGGTATTGAAGTTCTGCAGCCATTCACTTGTATTGTACAGTGTCCATTTAAGACTACATTTCCCACGATCCTCAGTTTCTGCATAGCAATTCCTCTGTCTGCCTCTGATTGGTTCAGGTCCACTGCTGCTAGGATGGAGGGGGGCAGGAGTGAGTGGCATCACAGAGAGCCACTGTGCTGCACAAACAGCAGGGAAGCTCAAGGTGAGAGCTGCTTCACACACAGTGACAAAAGGGAGAGGGAAGTGAACGGCGAGAGGCGCATGCAGCTGGCTATGCAAGTATTGGAGTGTTGGCTCCTGGACTGTTTTTCAGCAAGTTTTTCTTATTGAATTTTCTAATGTGGGTATTTAACACCCATATCCATAAAGTGTTTTTACTTTTCATAGAAGCCTAATTGCTGATATCTAATACAAACACTACTGACAGCTTTCTTTATAGTGAACTATAGTATATCAGTCTTGTAATGGCTTATTGTAATGGCTCAGCTGACATGTGAAACATTCAGCATTAAACTCACTCAGAGACTAATGTTACTTGAATGACCATAGTTTAACTTAATATGTAAATCCTCATCCGTTTTCCCCCTGTACTATAGATATGGTTACCTTTTTGGACTCACCACATAACTTGCAATAGTAGCATCACCTTATACCTCCTATGTCTCCTGAGGAAGCAGATTGGTAGTCTGTGAAACATGTTGAGAAAAATATCTTTATCCCACTACTGGAATCAATGTCTTGGGAACAACTAATATCTATAAATGAGATAATAAATATATATATGCAGTGGTGATTTGGGGCCATACATGGGGCAACATACTGAACTTCAAATTAAAGTATAACTAAAGGCAATTTGTTTATCGTTCTGGATAGAGTGGAGAGAAATTAGAACATGTCAGGTTTTATTGCTGTCTGTGCCCCTGTTAGGAAGATTTACCCTCTCTATTTGTCTGGTTTACCATTATCATTAAAAGTGAAAGGAAAAGAAAATTCCAAATTTTGGGCTGTCCCCATAAAAGTAATAGAGGGGAAATCTTCCAATGGGGACACTAGTTCTGGTGGCCTGAGGAGCCCAAGGGATTTCCTTAATTTGCAGAGATTTCCTCTCACTTCTTGTTTTGGCTGTGGTACAGGAAGTGCAGGGACATCTTCGTAATGGGACACAGATGGCAAAACAAAGCTGAGAGGGGTTATAACCATAAAACAGGCAACTGAGCTACAAGTTTGAAAATTACTTTCTAAGCTATTCCTAGACTTGTCAGGCTTCACAAGTTTGTTGAATAATTGCAGCAAGTCCCTATTGCATTACTGCAGATCAACTTTCTTTGCAGTCAAGTCTGTTGCAAGTTCTGGTTCAGTTATGTTGTGCAATAGTCATCCCACCACAGGGGTCACTGTGAATTGCAGAGCTCTTGCTGTAGACTCACCACTGCAACTTTTCTCTTGCTAAAGACTTGCCATGCAAATTGCATAAAATTGGAAAAGTGTCAACTAGAACTTGTGCTTCAAGTGTTCTGCAAGTGTACAACTTGCTAGGGAAAAGGTGCCGCAAGTTATCAAGACTTGCAATTCAACACTGCCACCAATTTGTGGCACGTTATCCTTGCTATCTGGGAACTCACTCTTACTGTTTCCAAAATTAAAATAAAAAAAAGTTTGGCCTATAGTTCTACTTTAGGGGAAATAAAAAAATGATTTTATTATATATGGTCCTATGTAAGTTTGTGTTGACTCAGCACTGTAAAAGTCCTGTGCTCTGATATGAACAGTTGTTCTCTGGCAAAGGTGCCTATTTATTTTGATATGATTTTTAACACAGTTACCCATTAAAGCGAATTGTGTTTTCTTTTTATAAAAACCTACTTTTCCTACAAATGAATGCAATCTATGTGGGGACACTAATGATGTGAAGTGCACTATTCTCTCCTATGTGTCCACTTATCACCTTGCAGCTCTTCTGTATGATATTGATGGTCCATAGGAGGAGACGCCACATAAGTACAGGGCATATCACATTCATGAAAGTTCATATTGTGGTCTATGGGGAAAAGGATAGTCTTTCAAAACCTAAAGAACACTTGAACTGTGGAAGCTGTGCCCAAAAAATTTCACGCAGAGGGCAAATGGCTAGTCACCAGTATTTAGAGAAAAAATGTGCTATGTGGGACTTTTTCAGCGTCAAAATACAATCACAATGAATATCATACCATTATGTGTTTGATCAGCATTGTGGTACATAGAAGCTACTGAAAAGTCTGTGAACACAACACAGGCTGTATCCTGCACAGCGAGAGAAAAGTGACTTTTGTTTCCTCTAACCATCGTATGCATGTGCAATTTCAGTTCACATGAATTCTGCCTTTACCAAAATATGTCTTCACGCTCCATAATATGATTATTATATGAGGCAGTGGTCCTGAACACAATTCCCCAGTGCAACAAGATATAAAGCCACTAGAGGAAAATAGGTGATTAGTCTTACTGAGTTATATTGTGCTATCACATGGCCAGAAAATTATCATGAGCCTAAAATAATGCTGAAAGGTTGCTGTTAATGAGTTCTTGCTCTTCTGTATACACTTGGCATTAATCATTGTATTTTGTGACATTGAAGGAAGCCATGCTGGTTGTCAAATAATAATACATGTTAATGATTATAGGAACTGAAACAGTTTTTTAGCTTATATATAGGCACTGCTTTCTGGGTTCCTGCTGGAGAGATTTTTTTCTCATTTCCTGTCCCGGTGTCCTGGAAAAATCTCCCCAGATAGAGACAGCAATAAACACCAGACAGCCTTTCTACAGTATCTCACAAAAGTGAGTACACCCCTCACATTTTTGTAAATATTTTATTCTATCTTTTCATGTGACAACAATGAAGAAATGACACTTTGCTACAATGTAAAGTAGTGAGTGCACAGCTTGTATAACAGTGTAAATTTGCTGTCCCCTCAAAATAACTCAACACATAGCCATTAATATCTAAACCGCTGGTAACAAAAGTGAGTACACCCCTAAGTGAAAATGTCTCAATTGGGCCCAAAGTGTCAATAATTTGTGTGGCCACCATTATTTTCCAGCACTGTCTTAACCCTCTTGGGCATGGAGTTCACCAGAGCTTTACAAGTTACCACTGGAGTCCTCTTCCACTCCTCCATAATGACATCATGGAGCTGGTAGATGTTAGAGACCTTGTGCTTCTTCACCTTCCATTTGAGGATGCTTCACAGATGCTCAATAGGGTTTAGGTCCAGTCCATCACCTTTACCCTCAGCTTCTTTAGCAAGGCAATGGTTATCTTGGAGGTGTGTTTGGGGTCATTATCATGTTGGAATACTGCGCTGCTGCCCACAGGCTCTAAGGGGAGGGGATCATGCTCTGCTTCAGTATGTCACAGTACATGTTGTCATTCATGGTTCCCTCAATGAACTGTAGCTCCCCAGTGCCAGCAGCACTCATGCAGCCCCAGACCATGACACTTCAACCACCATGCTTGACTATAGGCAAGACACATTTGTCTTTTTACTCCTCACCTTGTTGCCACCACACACGCTTGACACCATCTGAACCAAATAAGTTTATCTTGGTTTCACCAGACCACAGGACATGGTTCCAGTTCAGCAAACTGTTTGCAGGCTTTCTTGTGCATCATCTTTAGAAGAGGCTTCCTTCTGGGACGACAGCCATTCAGACCAATTTGATGCAGTGTGCGGTGTATGGTCTGAACACTGACATGCTGACTCCAGATCCCTTCAACCCCTGCAGCAATGCTGGTAGCACTCATATGTCTATTTCCCAAAGACAACCTCTGGATATGACGCTGAGCACGTGCACTCAACTTCTTTGATCAACCATGGCGAGGCCTGTTCTGAGTGAAACCTGTCCTGTTAAACCGCTGTATGGTCTTGGCCACCGTGCTGCAACTCAGTTTCAAGGTCTTGGCAATCTTCTTATAGCCTAGGCCATCTTTATGTAGAGCAACAATTCTTTTTTTCAGATCCTCAGAGAGTTCTTTGCCACAAGGTGCCATGCTGAACTTCCAGTGACCAGTATGAGAGAGTGAGAGTGATAACACCAAATTTAACACATCTGCTCCCCATTCACACCTGAGATCTTGTAACACTAATGAGTCACATCACACCAGGGAGGGAAAATGGCTAATTGGGCCCAATTTGGACATTTTCACTTAGGGGTGTACTCACTTTTGTTGCCAGAGGTTTAGACATTGATGGCTGTGTGTTTAGTTATTTTGAGGGGACTGCAAATTAACACTGTTATACAAGCTGTACACTCACTACTTTATAGCAAAGTGTAATTTCTTCAGTGTTATCTCTCACCTTGACTACTGCAACTCTCTCCTCATTGGATTACCTTTACATACATTATCTCCCCTTCAGTCCATAATGAATGCTGCTGCAAGACTCATCCACCTTACCAACCGCTCAGTATCCTCCACCCCTCTCTGCCAATCCCTTCACTGGCTTTCACTCACCCAATGAATAAAATTCAAAGTATTAACAATAATTTACAAAGCCATCCACAACTCCACAACTCTGCCCCCAGCTACATCTCTAACCTTGTCTCAAAATACCAACCAAGCTGCCCTCTTCGGTCCTCCCAAGACCTCCTGCTCTCTAGCTCCCTTGTCACCTCCTCCCATGCTCACCTCCAGGATTTCTCCAGAGCTTCTCCCATCCTTTGGAACTCCCTACCCCAATCTGTCTGACTGTCTCCTAATCTATCCATCTTTAGATGATCCCTGAAAACCCTTCTCTTTAAAGAAGCCTATCCTGCTTCTAACTAATACACTGTCTTACTTTCTACATCAGCTCATCCCCCACAGCTATTATCTTTTGTATCAATTGACCCTCCTTAGATTGTAAGCTCTAAAAAGCAGGGCCCTCTGATTCCTCTTGTACCAAATTGTGATGCAACTGTACTGTTTGCCTTCATTTTGTAAAGTGCTGCGCAAACTGTTGGCACTATATAAATGCTGTAAAATAATAATAATAATAGCTTGTTCGCATGATTTGGTGTGGGGAAACAATGGTGCCTCCAGCCACCATTGTGCTCTTGTTGGGCATCCAATGTGTCCCTGTGCCTTTAAAAAGGAATGGACTGCCCTTAATTTATCCACTGCCATATCTGCTCCAAGTTAGATATTCTCAAAAATATGGATTTAGGACTGCAATACACAGAGGAGTCTTGACATAGCCACTGCGGCTTCCACAGGTGTCAGCACAGTGAGGCAGAATCAGTAGGTCAGGTCTCAGGTAAACAAGGACAAACTGAAGACCACTCAGCTACTTCCTATGGCAGTTCTTTACATTTATATATGCCACTGGGCGCCAATACCAGCTTTGAGAGTTCACGATAATTTTTGCATATAAGCATGTCAATTTTGCCTATTCAGTAATGCAAGTCTGACATTGACCTTATGTACAGAGGTATGGGCACTGTAATACACACATGCATATGCCCGCACTGGTTACCTTCTGTTGACAAGAATCCTTATACTAAGAAAGAAAAGGTAGAATGGCCTGTGAAGGCAAAAGTAGGAGGATATTTGCATAAAGATCTGGAACTCTCAAGATGGCTATAAAAGGTCAGATGTGCAGACATGATCTTACTGCCCTCCAATTTCTCTCTTGTTTGGCTGAGCATGCATGTTTAGGATAAAGACAGCTCCATTATTATTATTATCAAGTTAAAAAAAATAGTCATTGTTCCAACAAGACTGGCTGCTAGTTTCATATGAATACTGGGGACCAGGAATGTCCAGAGCTTCTCATAGACATGAGATTGTTGGACAAACTCCTCAAAATAGCATCAATGAGTTGTCCATCTTCCTAGGTCTATGCAGACACCCTGATGGTAAAAAGATTGTAGACTGTGTAATAGCATGGTTTTGAAATATGGTCAAAGATTTTATTTTTTTTAACTTTTTATTTTTAGACAAGAAGGGGTTACATGCGTCTTGGGCATGTAAGCAAAACATCTGCAGGTTTACATTTATATTGACCTCATTATTACTGTTTTCCTTTGGATTTGGCAGCAAATTGTGAAATGCTGGCGCTCAATAAATATACAGTGATAATAATTCTAATTGTCTCTTTTCCCTCCACTGTACCAGGAAGCAAGGCCAACTACTACTGGAAGCAGGAGAAGCGTGTATACCTCTGCCGATAGTAATAACATTTTATTGAGGTCAGCTAGCCCATTGTGCTATAAGAACAACAAGCTGTAATGGGTGTATAAGCAGTGTGGTAGTGCAAGATAACAAGCTCTAATCAGTTTTTTGTCTATATCACCAGCTTGGCTGCAAAAACACACACAATGTCCACTCACCAATGCAGAGATTGCATGAGATAATACATGCCCCTTCACCAATTCACAGATGGGGAAGAACAAAACACAATTTCCACTAATCAGCTTCATAATCGCAGGGAATAACACATGCCAATACACAATCACAAAGATTGTGTGAAATAACACAACACCCACATACAAACACAAAGACTGCATTGAATAAGATATTGTGGGGAATAACGCCCAATGTTCAGTCGCTGAACCACAGATTATGTGCAATAACCTTTCAATCACCAGGATAGAGATCATGTATTAACACAGAATAGTCAACCATCAATAGAGACATTGTCTGAATTAAAAGAAAATGTACTCTTACCAACACAGAAATGGTGTGGAATAACCAGTCAGAGTGTCTTTTCATTTATATATATATATATACAGTATCTCACAAAAGTCAGTACAACCCTCACATTTTTGTAAATATTTTATTATATCTTTTCATGTGACATCACTGAAGAAATGACACTTTGCTACAATGTAAAGTAGTGAGTGTACAGCTTGTATAACATTGTAAATTTGTTGTTCCCTCAAAATAACTCAACACACAGCCATTAATGTCTAAACCGCTAGCAACAAAAGTGAGTACACCCCTATGTGAAAATGTCCAAATTGGGCCCAATTGGCCATTTTCCCTCCCCAGTGTCATCTGACTCGTTAGTGTTACAAGGTCTCAGGTGTGAATGGGGAGCAGTTGTGTTCAATTTGGTGTTATCACTCTCACTCTCTCATACTGGTCAATGGAAGTTCAACATGGCACCTCATGGCAAAGAACTCTCTGAGGATCTGAAAAAAAGAATTGCTGCTCTACATAAAGATGGCCTAGGCTATAAGAAGATTGACAAGACCCTGAAACGGAGCTGCAGCACTGTGGCCAAGACCATACAGTGGTTTAACAGGACAGGTTCCACTCAGAACAAACCTCGCCATGGTCGACCAAAGAAGTTGAGTGCACGTGCTCAGCGTCATATCCAGAGGTTGTCTTTGGGAAATAGACATATGAGTGCTGCCAGCATTTCTGCAGAGGTTGAAGGGGTGGGGAGTCAGCCTGTCAGTTCCTAGACCATACGCCGTACACTGCATCAAATTGGTCTGTATGGCTGTCGTCCCTGAAGGAAGCCTCTTCTAAAGATGATGCACAAGAAAGCCCGCAAACAGTTTGCTGAAGACAAGCAGACTAAGGACATGGATTACTGGAACCATGTCCTGTGGTCTGATGAGACCAAGATAAGCTTATTTGGTTCAGATGGTGTCAAACGTGCATGATGGCAACCAGGTGAGGAGTACAAAGACAAGTGTGTCTTGCCTACAGTCAAGCATGGTGGTGGGAGTGTCATGGTCTGGGGCTGCATGAGTGCTGCCAGCACTGGGGAGCTACAGTTCATTGAGGGAACCATTAAAGCCAACATGTACTGTGACATACTGAAGCAGAGCATGATCCCCTCCCTTTGGAGACTGTTCCGCAGGGCAGTATTCCAACATGATAACGACCCCAAACACACCTCCAAGACGACCACTGCCTTGCTAAAGAAGCTAAGGGTAAAGGTGATGGACTGACCAAGCATCTCCAGACCTAAACCCTATTGAGCATCTGTGGGGCATCCTCAAATGGAAGGTGGAGGAGCGCAAGGTCTCTAACATCCACCAGCTCCGTGATGTCATCATGGAGGAGTGGAAGAGGACTCCAGTGGCAACCTGTGAAGCTCTGGTGAACTCCATGCCCAAGAGGGTTAAGGCAGTGCTGGAAAATAATGGCGGCCACACAAAATATTGACACTTTGGGCCCAATTTGGACATTTTCTATTAGGGGTGTACTCACTTTTGTTGCCAGCGGTTTAGACATTAATGGCTGTGTGTTGAGTTATTTTGAGGGGACAGCAAATTTACACTGTTATACAAGCTGTACACTCACTACTTTACATTGTAGCAAAGTGTCATTTCTTCAGTGTTGTCACATGAAAAGATAGAATAAAATATTTACACAAATGTGAGGGATGAACTCACTTGTGAGATACTGTAAAATGTAAATGCAATAGAGAATCTGTGACAAGACTTGCAAATTGCTGTTCATAGAAGCTCTCCATCCAATCTGACAGAACTTGAGCTATTTTGAGCAAAAATGTCCTCTCTAGATGTGCAAAGCTGGCAGAGACTTCCCCATAAAGACTTGCAGCTGTAATTGCAGGGAATGGTGGGTCTACAAAGCATTGACTCAGGGGGGCTGAATACAAATGCACACCATGCTTTTCACATATTTATTTGTAAAAACAAGTGTTGAAAACCATTTATCATTTTCCTTCCACTTCACAATTCTGTGCCATTTTGTGTTGGTCTATCTGTCTATCACATAAAACACATTGACATTTTTGGTTGTAAAATGACAAAATGTGGAGAATGTCAAGGGGTGTGAATACTTTCTCAAGGCACTGTATACAGTCTCTCACAAATACACTATATACAGTATTATACTCAGACATGTCAGGCTCAGTCACAGTTCACCATGCCCAGTATGGCGACACACTATAGGCGTGCATTGCAATGCTATTATGGCGCCCTCATCGTACACGTTCAGTGTCATCAAACAGAGCACCCTGCTGGCCCCAAAGAGAACTGCACTGGTTTGTTCGCACATCCCCGGCTCTGCGGGCGGGGCTAACAGTGTTGCTTCACCAGGTAGCAGGGCTCCTGGACCACGGCTTATTAGCATAAGGGGCGGGGCCGTACTTGACGCGACCTCTTTCTGTGTGCGGGCTATTAGCATAGGGGGCGTGACGGTGGAACCGGAAGTCTCTTTGGCTGCACAGTGGGGTGAGAGAGCAGAAGGCTGTGTGTGTGCGGATGTAGTGAGTGTCCATGGGGCAGTCATTGTATGAGGACATGGGGGGCATTCTGTGTTATTGGTGTGAATGTATGACAAGGGTTGTCCTGGGTATGTACTGTAATGGAGGGAGGCCTGGGGGTGTCATGCAATGTGTGCTGACGTAGGTATGTAAGTGTGGTTATTGTGTCTTACGGGGGGTACAGGAGTATGTTACTGACGGGGTACCTGTGAGTGATGTAGGCGTGTGTGTGTCGGAAGACGAGAGAGTGGGGTGACACGTCGGTTTCTCTGAAGGCCAAGGTGGCAGTGCGGGGGATACGATTATCGGGCGTGTGTCTTTCTCCAGCGCAGTTCATGCCGGGGCGGGGAATACGATTATTCGGCACCAGGTCCTCGGGACGATGGACCACTTCGTTGTGACAATCGGGGCGGGCGTCTCGGCCCCTACACGCTTGTTTGGTCACGTCAAGAGAAACCCCGGTCGTCCCACGAG
>BLSH010054853.1:113053-129825 GCA_018402905.1 Glandirana rugosa | reverse complement strand
TAACAGGACAGGTTCCACTCAGAACAAACCTCGCCATGGTCGACCAAAGAAGTTGAGTGCACGTGCTCAGCATCATATCCAGAGGTTGTCTTTGGGAAATAGACATATGACTGCTGCCAGCATTTCTGCAGAGGTTGAAGGGGTGGGGGGTCAACCTGTCAGTGCTCAGACCATACACTGCACACTGCATCAAATTGGTCTGCATGGCTGTAGTCCCAGAAGGAAGCCTCTTCTTAAGATGATGCACAAGAAAGTCTGCAGTTTGCTGAAGACAAGCAGACTAAGGACATGGGTTACTGGAACCATGTCCTTTGGTCTGATAAGACCAAGATAAACTTATTTGGTTCAGATGGTGTCAAGCGTGTGTGGCGGCAACCAGGTGAGGAGTACAAAGACAAGTGTGTCTTGCCTGCATTCAAGCATGGTGATGGGAGTGTCATGGTCTGGGACTGCATGAGTGCTGCCGACACTGGGGAGCTACAGTTTCTTTGAGGGAACCATGAATGCCAACATGTATTGTGACATACTGAAGCAGAGTATGATCTTCCTCTCTTCGGAAACAGTATTCCAACATGATAACGACCCCAAACACACCTCCAAGAAAACCACTGCCTTGCTAAAGAAGCTGAGGGTAAAGGTGATGGACTGGCCAAACATGTCTCCAAACCTAAACCCTATTGAGCATCTGTGGGGCATCATCAAATGGAAGGTGGAGAAGCGCAAGGTCTCTAACATCCACCAGTTATGTGATGTCATCATAGAGGAGTGGAAGAGGACTCCAGTGGCAACCTGTGAAGCTCTGGTGAACTCCATGCCCAAGAGGGTTTTGGCAGTGCTGGAAAATAATGGTGGCCACACAAAATATTGACACTTTGGGCCCAATTTGGACATTTTTGCTTAGGGGTGTACTCACTTTTGTTGCCAGTGGTTTAGACATTAATGGCTGTGTGTTGAGTTATTTTGAAGGGACAGCAAGTATACACTGTTATACAAGCTGTACACTAACTACTTTACATTGTAGCAAAGTGTCATTTCTTCAGTATTGTTACATGAAAAGATAGAATAAAATATTTACAAAAATGTGAGGGGTGTACTCACTTTTGTGAGATACTGTATGTGTCAGAACAATAATAACAATAATGGAAAATCCTATGTATAAATAATAAAAGTCCATTGGCTCACTAGTTTACCCACTGCTGCAATACTCCAGGTATCCCCCACCAAGATAGGGAACGGCCTCCCTATGGCTGCACTAGAGGCCCTGAGACTCCCCTTGTCTACCCCTTCCTGCACCATGGTGGTTGATGTATATCGCACAGAATGTGATGTTTGGCTATAGTGCAGACCCTGCCAACCCATGATGTCTACTGGAGGAACAGTGTCCATGGCTCCACCTCTGCCTTGTAACAGACAGGGATTCACCCCATCAGCCATCATATAATGAGGAAACATGAGGGATGATGGTATTGCAAGATTAAGGGGGGAGTGATGAAAGCAACCATTACATCCCCCATAGGGAACACATCTATGAAAGATGGTCAGCAATGTCAGGCATCCATACCATCTCCCACTGCTTGGAGAAAAGTCTAGACTTTTAATTGGAGGTAAGAGAGCTGCTGGGCACCGGTGGAATGAAGTATAACTCACTGTGTGTTTCCTGTATAAAGTCTTAGCCAATAAACCTTCTTCATTCACTATAATTTTAACATTTAAAAAAAAATGTTGTGATCACTTAAGCTCATAGAGAATTTTAAAATAAATGTATTTTTACCAAGAGCAACTTAAGAAGTACCAGTCCAAATGACAAACACGTCGTTTATGTACCTGTGCAACTGTAAATGTGGCACACATACATAGAGAGCAAGATATCAGAAAGTAATTGACACTCAACCCCTCCTTCCCCAGGTAGAGGTTAGCACACAATGGGACACAAAAAGTCTCCAACGCAACTCCCTGCACCTGAGGTAAAGAGAACCCTGAAAATGTTAACATATTATGCGTTGGCATGTGTTCTAATAATTCCTCAACAAACCTAGTGTAAGGCCAACAAGATTATCCATGTTCTTTTAGATAACCTTCAATCATTTTAATCCCCATCATGTGAGGGATACTAAAACATAGTGGTAGACTCGTGACGTGCTCAAATAAACGTCAATAAGTCGGCTTGGAAGTACAGTTTGACAACCCACCCCTGAGTTAATCAGTTTTCTCAGAGGTATTTGCAAATTTTTCTTAGCTCATAAAATGTAGCTCATAGCTCATAAAATGTATGAGGATACTTGGCAATTAAATATTTCATAGTAACTTTGTCAATGGCGGCTCTATCTCAATAAACTGATTCTGAAAATGCTTAACCTTTCCCATAGAGGATCCATCTATACCAGGGGTGGGCAATTCATTCTCAAAGAAACTGAGAGACTGGGACTGTTGTGGAGGGTCCTTGACGACCAGGCTTTTTCTGGCACTTTTTGTTTACAAGTGTAAATCAGTGTTTTTTGCTAGAAAATTACATAGAACCCCCAAACATTATACAGGGTGGGCCATTTATATGGATACACCTTAATAAAATGGGAATGGTTGGTGATATTAACTTCCTGTTTGTGGCACATTAGTATATGTGAGGGGGGAAACTTTTCAAGATGGGTGGTGACCATGGCGGCCATTTTGAAGTCGGCCATTATGAATCCAACTTTTGTTTTTTCAATAGGAAGAGGGTAATGTGACACATCAAACGTATTGGGAATTTCACAAGAAAAACAATGGTGTGCTTGGTTTTAACGTAACTTTATTCTTTCATGAGTTATTTACAAGTTTCTCTTTGTTTACAGCCATTGACATGTCGCTGAGGTTAACACGTGCGGAGGGGATAGAAATTGTGTTAATGTCTGGTGAACGCAGTAACCGGGTCATTGCAGCAGATTTCAATGCAAGACAGCCTACGACACCACCCATCTCCCATGCTACAGTTAGCAAACTGCTTGCTAAGTTACGTGAAACTGGTTCAGTGTTGGATTTGCCAAAATGTGGACGCATGAAATCTGTCACTACTGAAGAAACATCAGTGGCTGTCCTAGCTTCATTCAGCAAGAGCATACAGCGTAGCACTTTCCGCATGTCACTGGAGAGTGGCATTAGTCGAACATCCCTTCGGTGGATATTAGCTACTCACAAATGGCACCCTTACAAACTCCAGCTACTGCAGCATCTCAACGAGGATGACCCAGATCGGCGCACTGAATTTGCAGAATGGGCAAAACAAAAATTGGAACAGGACCCTCAGTTTACGCAGAAGATTTTCTTCAGTGATGAGGCAAACTTTTATGTGAATGGTGAAGTTAACAAACAAAACCACCGCTGTTGGTCTGACACTAACCCACATTGGATAGATCCCTCCAAGACTGTTGGAACCAAAAAAATTGATGGTATGGTGTGGTATATGGGGTACAAAGATAGTGGGGGCATTCTTCATCAATGGAAACCTCAAGGCCACTGGATATGCGAAATTGCTACATGATGATGTGTTTCCCTCTTTATGCACTGAAGCTGGCACGTTCCCTGAGTTTTTCCAGCAAGATGGTGCACCACCACATTATGGGTGTCAGGTCCAAGTATTCCTAGATGAACAGTTTCCTGGAAAGTGGATTGGTCGTCGTGGGCCAGTTGAATGGCCCCCAAAGTTTCCTGATCTGACCCCCTTAGACTTTTATCTTTGGGGTCATCTGAAGGCAATTGTCTATGCTGTGAAGATACGAGATGTGCAGCACCTGAAACTACGGATAATGGAAGCCTGTGCTAGCATTTCTCCTGCGGTGTTGCTATCAGTGTGTGAAGAGTGGGAGAAGAGGGTTGCATTGACAATCCAACACAATGGGCAGCACATTGAACACATTTTATAAGTGGTCAGAAACTTGTAAATAACTCATGAAAGAATAAAGTTACGTTAAAACCAAGCACACCATTGTTTTTCTTGTGAAATTCCCAATAAGTTTGATGTGTCACATGACCCTCTTCCTATTGAAAAATCAAAAGTTGGATTCAAAACCCCCATGGTCACCACCCATCTTGAAAAGTTTCCCCCCTCACATATACTAATGTGCCACAAACAGGAAGTTAATATCACCAACCATTCCCATTTTATTAAGGCGTATCCATATAAATGGCCCACCCTATACATTGTTTTTTAGCAGAGACCCTAGGAAATAAAATAGTGATTGTTGCAATTTTTTATGTCACACTGTATTTGGGCAGCAGTTTTGCAAACGCAGTTTTTTTTTTTTTTACAATACACTTTAATTAATGAATTAACACAATATTTACCCCATTTTTTTTGTAAAATGTGAAAGATGATGTTATGCAGCGTAAACATGGTAAACAGGTCTATTGCTAGAGTTATTGCTCTCATTCTAACATTTGCGGCGGTACCTCACATGTGTGGTGTGAACACCATTTACATATGCCTTCATGAATTACGTATGTGTTTGCTTCTGCATGCAAGCACGGAGGGATGAGGGCACTTTACTGTTTTTTTGCTTTTTTTTTACTTATTTCTTTTTTTAATCACTTTTATTCCTTTTACAAGGAATGTAAACATCCCTTTGTAATAGAAATAAGCACGACAGGTCCTCTTTATGGAGAGATCTGAGGTCAAAAAGACCCCACATCTGTCATTTAACTTTAAGAACAAAAGATCGTAATGACTTTTTTTAAATCTTTTGCTTTGAAAATAAAAATGATTTACTTTCAGCCTGGACCAGAAGTGACATCATGACGTCGCTTCGGTCCTCCGAGGCCATAGAGTTGATCAAAGAGTATGTACTCTTTGATCGCCTATGGGAGCAGCTGGCCACACAGCTAGATAAAAAGCCTTCTGTGTGCTGCAGCCCCTCTAATACTTACCTGAGGCCCCTCTAGCTTCAGCGATGTTGTAGGAATGTTTTGGCCGTCCAGGACTTGCCTCCTTATTGGCTGAGACAGCCGTGTGGTACCATTGGCTCCCGCTGCTGTCAATCAAAGTCAGTCAGCCAATGATAATAGAAAGGGCCGGGGCGGGCCACATCTCTGTGTCTGAATGGACACAAGGAGCTGTGAATCGTCTTGGGTGCCCCCAGAGCAAGCTGAAGCACCCAACAGGAGGGAGGGGTTGGAGAGCCAAAGAGGGACCCGAGAAGAGGAGGATGTGGACTGCTCTGTGCAAATCCACTGCACAGAGGAGGTAAGTATAACATGTTTGTTATTTTTAAGTTAAAAAACACAAGACAAATAAATTCATCAAATAAAAATCAGATAAATTAATTCAAATAAAATAGGAATGTGTGAGAATAAAGATAAGAATAAAATTAACAGGGAAAGAGGTGTTCAGAGAAGCAAAGAAGGCGAACAGTAACCTTTACTTCTGTGAATTCAGTCCTATATTCACTAGCTCAGTTTAGATTAATGAGGAGTGTCGTCCAATTTAAATGACATCTACTTTACAATGTAAACAAGAAAAAAGGTTAAAAGGCACATTTTAACGCACATGTTTTAGAAGCTCTAAACATAGTGTTCCATAATTTATTTTGAAAGATTAGGATTTCCTATCTTGGGAACATGTTGAAATCAAGATGCAGCACATCGTGTCAAATCTAGAAATAGATTTCATTAGCTAATTGTTTATGTGGCAAATGTTCAAAACTGCCACTCGAGGGAAAGTGCTTAAAAGCTTCTTTTTGCTTTTTTCTCTACAGTTCAGACTTCTTTTTGCCTCTCTAGCACTATGTGTTGAGATATATCTACTTGTCACTTGACCTAACGCTAATTAAATGATAAGTGAGCTAAATGTTCCAGTGAGGACCCACTTGTAAAAGTATTGAGAGCATTCAGTTAAAGCCTTTAAAACACATTTCAGTTAGTTGTTTACTTTCAACCTACCTGTGCCTAATTTAGGCAAGCATTTGCTCCAGTTTTAGTAACATTATAGACATGGGCAACAAATTCAGTTAGTTCTTATTACCGCCATTCTAGCGAGTTCCTCTCTAGAACATTTTTTTTTCATTTTTTTGCACACGTTAAAATCTGCATTTTTGATTATGAAATGACTTGCCACATGCACACGATAAGCTTAAAAAATGCCAGAAAAAAGCTGGATGAAAAATAGCTCAAGATAGCTTTTTTGTGCCAGTTTTTAGCAGCAGTTAGAAGCATTCAGCTTTTTTTTTGATGCTGGCAAATCGTTTTCAAAAACACAAAAAAGAAAGATTTGTTTTCTGCTCCTAGAAGCTCAAGGTTCAAAAACGCTTCTAGACTAAACTAGTGTGCACGAACACATAGGATAACACTATTTGCTTCTAAAAACAGAAAAGAGAATGCAAAAAAATAAAAAGCAAAAGCTGCTGCTAGGAGCATTTTTGTAGGCTAGTGTGCATGGAGCCTACATTTTCTAAAAGAAAAGAGGCCTTGCAGAACAAAAATATAGTAGTTGCAATTTTTTATCTGGTAACGTATTTGTGCAATGTTTTATGTTACTGCACACAAACACAATTTATTCCCAGATTTTTTTGTACATAATAAAAAACGAGGTAGTGTAAAGTAAATAGATAGCAAATGTGTCAGTCCTCAAAACTGCATGCGCCTGCAAAATGGAGAAAAAATGTGGCACCCAAAAATATCATTAGGTGACACTTTATCAGCTCATTAGTTTATGGTAAACCATAAATGAAGGCCCTAGAATTATTGTTCTTATTTCAATGTATGCCGTGATATGTAACGTGGTGCGATCACAATTTTCATACCTTTGCGCACCCTGTGAGCGCATTTGCATTTTTTTTTATAAATATATATATTTATTATTATTTTTTAGCTTGGAATGTGGTTTTCGTTCAAGAAAACACCTGTTCTAGGTACAAAAGATACTTGTTTAACCACTTCAACCCCGGAAGGATTTTCTTGACCAGGCCATTTTTTGCAATACAGCACTGCATCATTTTAACTGACAATTGCACGGTCATGCGACGCTGTACCCAAACAAAATTGATGTCCTTTTTTTCCCACAAATAGAGCTTTCGTTTGGTGGTATTTGATCACCTCTGCGGTTATTTTTTGCGCTATAAACAAAAAGTCCAACAATTTTGAAAATTTTTTTTGCTTTCTGTTATAATACATATCCAAAAAATATATATAAAAAAAATGTATTCATCATTTTAGGCCAATATATATGTTTCGACATACTTTTGGTAAAAAAAATTACAATAGACATATATTGATTGGTTTGTGCAAAAGTTATCACATCTACAAACTGCAGGATAGATTTATGGACTTTTATTTATTTACTTTTTACTGGTAATGGCGGCAATCTGCGATTTTTAGCGGGAAGGCAACATTGCGGCGGAAAAATCTGACCCCAAATGACACTTTTTGGGGACCAGTGACATTATTGCATTGATCCGTGCTATAAAATGCACAGATCAATGCATAAATGACACTGGCAGGGAAGGGGTTAACACTAAGGGGCAATCAAAGGGTTAACTGTATTCCCTGGGTGTGTTCTAACTGTAGGGGTGATGGGCTGTCAGGGACATGACAGACATGGGACATGACAGAGATCCCTGTTCCCGATCACTGGGAACAGCAGATCTCAGACATGTCTCCTGTCAGAATGGGGATCCATCTTGTTTACATAAGCAGATCCCGGTTCTGCCTCTGTGTAGAACAGGAATGTGCGATGAGGTCAGTAGCTGGTGAGGCACTGCCTAATATCAGAGCCAGATACACACAGGTTACATACGCCGCAATAGTTAGAGCGAGAGCAATAGTTCTAGCGCTAGACCTCCTCTGAAACTCTAAACAGGTAACCTGTAAAAAAATTTAAGACCGTCGCCTATGGAGATTTTTAAGTACTGAAGTTTGGCGCCATTCCAAAAGTGTGTGCAATTTTAAAGCGTGACATGTTAGGTATTTATTTACTCAGTGCAACATCACATTTCCTATTATACAAAATTCTTTAGTGTTTTTTTTTTTTTTAATTCATGAAACAGCTTCTTTCAAAAAAAAAGTTTGAAAAATTGCTGCTCAAATACCGTGTGACATAAAAAGTTGCAATGACTGCCATTTTATTCCCTAGGGTGTCTGCTAAAATATATATGTACAGTATCTCACAAAAGTACACCCCTCACATTTTTGTAAATATTTTATTATATCTTTTTATGTGACAACACTGAAGAAATTACACTTTGCTACAATGTAAAGTAGTGAGTGTACAGCTTGTATAACAGCGTAAATTTGCTGTCCCCTCAAAATAACTCAACACACAGCCATTAATGTCTAAACCGCTGGCAACAAAAGTGAGTACACCTGTGACGAACGCGGGCATCAGATCGCTGCCCTCCTCACGACAGGCGACTGAGGACCCCCCTGATCTAATACCGTGCTTGTCACAAACTTAACAATGCCACTCTCAGCTGCTTTCAGCACAAAGATTTCCCAGTTTGCGGGACCACCGTCTAAATGCCAGCCGACTGAGAGCGATTGTTACTGGGCTAATTCAAACAGTTAACCCTTTGTTTGCCACCACCTCTATTGGAGCCAGAGGAGCTCAGGATTTCAGAATAACCCCCTGTAACACACGCTGTCACCGCAGACAGGTATATCCAGATGCGTTATTTTAAAAAACAGTAGCGCTCTTCAAAGGAACAGATTTGTGATAATTGCATTAAGAGCTTTAGGGACAAAATAAACACTTTTCATAACAAGGTTTAATAATGAAAAGGTCAAGTTTTAGGTGAAGTAAAATATTTACAGAAAAATAAAAGAAGGTTATCAAAATACTGAGACAAAATATACAGCAAAGGAACAGAGTGAAATACCTGCATTTGAAATGTCCATGACTAATCAGTGTTTTGAAGATGTTTTCCTGGTTTTTGGATGTTGCTTCATTGATGGAAATTGAGAACTGACAATTGATCTTAGCAATCCCTTTTTCTCTGGGTGACAAGGGGTGGGGCCATTGCCCCTGACCATCCACATGAGTGGGCAGTTTCTTAGACAATGTCCACGGCGGGCCGTTGAGCTACCTGCTTCTTAATTCACACATTGTTTATGACAGTTGCAGTAGAGGTCTGGCAGAGCATCACCAGGGATGAAACCCAGCGTCTGGCGGTGTCTATGCGTTCCAGACTTCAGGCTGTAATTGACTGCAAAGGTTTTGCAACCAAGTATTAAAAAGTGAAAGTTTGATTTATTATTGTTAATCTGTCCCATTACTTTTGGTCCCTTAAAAAGTGGGAGGCACATATACAAACTGTTGTAATTCCTACACCATTCCCCTTATTTGGATGTAAATACCCTCAAATTAAAGCTGAAAGTCTGCAGTTAAAGCACATCTTGTTCGTTTCATTTCAAATCCATTGTGGTGGTGTATAGAGTCAAAAAGATTAGAATTGTGTCGATGTCCCAATATTTATGGACCTGACTGTATACTATACAGACTGCACTATATACTCTGAACTTTATTATATATGTATACTATGCGGATTGCACTATATACTCTGAGCTGCATTATATATACTATTCAGACTGCACTATATACTCTGAACTGTATTATATATCCACTTCCACATTGCACGCAGTATATTTACTGTGGCAGTGTGGACGTGTCCCGCGAATCGCCGTAAATAAATGGCGATTTGTGGAGTGGCCGCTAGGGGCCACTCTGGAGGAGTGTGCCCGCAGCTCGGGCGGACCCGATGTCCGCTGGCGAGCTGCGATGAGCGCCAACAGCAAAAGAACAGGGAACCGCCAATGTAAACACAGCGGTTCCCTGTTCTGTCAGTGGGGACATAAGAGATCTACTGATCCCTGTCACTGGGATCAGTTAGATCTCTTATGCCCATAACAGCCCAGCCCCCCCACAGTTAGAACACGCCTAGGGAACACACTTAACCCCTAGATCTCCCCCTGCAGGTTAATCCCTTCACTGCCAATGACATTTATTCAGTAATCAGTGGACATTTAAATTTCTGATCACTGTATAAATGTCATTGGTCCCAAAAAAGTGTCAAAATGGTCCGGCATGTCCGCTGCAATATCGCAGTACCACTAAAAATCGCAGATCGCCGCCATTACTATTAAAAAATGTTAAAAAAATAAAAACCCCAGAAATAAATTCTCATCATTCGTAAACGTGGCAACTTTTGCGCAAACCAATCAATAAATGCGGATTGCGATGTTTTTTTTTTTACCAAAAATATGAGGAAGAATGTTTTTTATATATTTTTTTGGACTTGTATTTCAGCAAAAAGTAAAAAAAATAGATTTTTTTGCAAAAAAATCTTTTTTTGTTTATAGCAGCGATCAGAAATGACGCAGAGGTGATCAAATACCACCAAAAAAAAAGCTATATTTGTGGGGAAAGAAGGATGCAAATTTAGTTTGGGTACAACGTCGCACGACTGCGCAATTGTCAGTTAAAGCGACGCAGTGCCGAATCGCAAAAAGTGCTCTGGTCCTAATGTGGGAATATTCTAGTGTGGATATACTACGGGGACTGCACTATATAAAATTTTAATTACATGCCCCAGTCAAACAGGTGCAGAAAAATTGGGTCTTGGGTGTTGGTGGTGCCGGAACACTGTAACCCCTCACAGTTACTCTTGTTGGGCGCAGGAATGGGCACTGCTGTAAACAATTAGTAAAAAATTGTAATTGCATGCCCCAGTCAAACAGGTGAAGAAAATTTGGGCCTTGGGTGTTGGTGGTGCCTGAACGCTGTAACCCCTCACAGTTACTCTTGTTGGGCGCAGGAAAGGGCCCTGCTGTAAACAAGTAGTAAAAAATTCTAATTACATGCCCCAGTCAAACAGGTGAAAAAAAAGTGGGCCTTGGGTGTTGGTGGTGCCAGAACACTGTAACCCCTCACAGTTACTCTTCTTGGGTGCAGGAACGGGCCCTGCTGTTAAAAATAATTTTAAAAATTGAAATTACATGCCTCAGTCAAACAGGTGCAGAAAAATTGGGCCTCGGGTGTTGGTGGTGCCCTAAACCAAAAATATTGTTGGAGGCTAGCATCATCAAGATTCAGGAATAGGATAGGCACTTAGGCAACATAGGCAGTCTTCGAGGGATCCCAGATCCCTAGCAAATTCAATCAGTAACATCAGCATCAGGGGCTTCATAGCTGATGATCGAGAACTGATTCATTTTTATAAATGTGAGCCTATCAATGGAGTCTGTGGACAGGTGCACTCTTTGATCTGTTGAAAACCCTCCAGTAGCACTGAATGTCCGTTCAGAAAGCACGCTGGATGCCAGACAGGCCAGTGGCTCGATTGCATATTGAGCAAGTTCTGGCCAGTGTTCCATCCTCAAGACCCAGTAACCCAGTGGATGCTCTGTTGGAAAGGTCTCCAAGTCTGCTCTTGCCCCTAGATATTCCTGCACCATATAATGCAGACGCTGCCAATGGTTGCTTGAACCTATCAGCCCTTGGCACTGAGGACTGAAGAATTGTTCAAAGGCATCGGTCAGCCGGCCACCTTCTCCTCTGCTCTTGCTCTGACCGAATGAAGCCTCAGAAACACATTGTCCAGCACCAGGAAATGGTAACCTCCCAGGGTCTGGAAAGGCATTACACAAACTTTTCTTCAAGGCATCCTGAAGATGTTTCATTCTCTGCTCCCTCTGAGAAGGCAGGAAGAGTTCAGCAAATTTACCCTTGTAACATGGATCAAGAAGGGTTGCCAGCCAGTAATGATCACTCTCCTTGATACCATGAATCCTAGGGTCCTTTTGCAGGCTTTGCAGAAACAGGGAGCCCATGCAGCGTAACTTTGCAGAAGCCTGATATTCTGAGTTATCTGGGTCACTAAGGATGACATTGTCAGGAGCTACCTCCTCCCAGCCACGTACAACTCCTTGGGTTTCTGGGGACTGAAAACCATCCCTTGAAGACTGCTGTGTGTTATCCTTTATATCCATGCTGACACAATCCTCATCCTCCTCTGTGTTTGGTGGCCCCGCAGGGCCCTTAAGAGGAAATTAAGTCCTCCTCTTCCTCCCGCTGTTCTGCCTCTAGTGCCTTGTCCATGATTCCACAAAGCGTGTACTCCAGCAGGAAGACTAGAGGGACAGTGTCACTGATGCATGCATTGCCACTGCTCACCATCATTGTGGCCTTCTCAAATTGTGACAGAACAGTGCATGCATTCTTGATCAGTAGCCACTGGCGTGGCGAAAAGAAGCCAAGCTCCCCTGAGCCTGTCCCCGTGCCATACTCACACAGGTACTCATTGATGGCCCTCTGCTGTGTGTGCAGCCGCTGCAACATTGCCAATGTTGAGTTCCACCTGGTGGGTGTGTCACAAATGAGGTGGTTGGTGGGCGGGTTGAATTCCCGTTGAATGTCAGCCAGCCAAGCCCTGGCATTGTATGACTGCCGGAAATGACCACAGACTTTTCTGGCTTGCCTCCGAATTTCTGATAAGTCTGGGTACTTGTTCAAGAAACACTGCACCACCAAATTCTGGACATGTGCCAAGCATGGTGTCAAGTGTCCCTGTCGGAGGGCAGAGAGAAGGCTGGTGCCATTGTCGCATACAACCATTCCTGGCTCAAGCTGCCGTGGTGTCAACGACCTCTGAGCCTGCCCCCACAGAGCTGACAGAATCTCTGCCCCAGTGTGTCTCCTATCCCCTAGACAGACCAACTGAAGCAGTGCATGGCATATTTTAGCCTGACTGCTTGCGTAGCCCCTTGAACGTTTAGGGAGCACTGCTGGTTCAGAGGACAATTCTGCAGAAGAGGCCACAGAGGAAGAAGAAGAAGAGGGGGTGGAGCAGACAGATGTGGCAGAATCACCACCAGCTTTTAGGAGGTGTGGTGGCGGAACTAGCTCCAACACTTAACCCTGTCCTGCATTCTTCCCAGCTGCCAGCAGAGTTACCCAGTGCGCCATGAAGGAAAGGTAATGTCCCTGACCATGCCTGCTGGACCATGATTCAGCAGTAATATGAACCTTGCTGCTGACCGCCCTGTCCAACGAGGGCAAAACATTGCCTTCCACATGATGGTAGAGAGCTGGAATGGCCTTACATGAAAATACATTTTTTTTTTTTGGAACGTGCTACTGTGGTACAGCACATTTCACAAATTTACGAAAGGGGGCAGAGTCTACCAGCTGAAAAGGCAGCAGTTGAAGTGCTAGCAATTTGGCCAAGCTAGCATTTAGACGCTGAGCATGTGGATGGCTGGGACAGTATTTTTTTTTACGGTTCAGCAACTGGGGTAGGGAAATTTGTCTGCTGAAATCAACTGGTGGTGTACTGCTAGCAGATTGCCTGCAAGTACTTGTGGCACCCATTACTATACCTTCATTCCTCTCAGTGCAGGCTTTTGAGAGTACTGGGGGTATAGTAGGGGTTGAGATCGCAGATGGGGAGCAAGGAGAAGTCCACTTTTTTTTTCTGATGTGGGTCGTTCAAGTGCTGTTGCCAACGGACTTCATGGCAGGTCGCCATATGTCTTGTCTAGCATGTGGTGCCCAAGTGGCTGGTGTCCTGGCCACGCTTGATCTGCTTCAGACATAGATTGCAAACAGCAACAGTGCGATCTACTGCACATGTTGAAAAAAGCCCACACCAATGAACTTTTGGAAGCCAGCGGGGAGTCAGCAGCGCCCTGCACCTGTGGAGCTCTGTGGTTTGATGCAATAGGATGGCTGCTCTTAAGCTGGCCCCTGGACGACATCCTGCCTCTTTGGAGTTGTGCCTCCTCCTCCTCCTCACTTTCCTCCTCTCTTTTGTCAGGCACCCAAGTACAGTCAGTGACCTCATCATCCCTTCCTCCTCGTCACTGGAGCAAACTTAGCAGTATACTGCAGCTGGGGGAACATGACTGCTAGTTTCTTGTCCTTCTGTGGCATCCCCTCTCTCTAGGCTCACATAACTCCCTTCCTCAACCTGGGAACCAACATCGGAGCCTTCAATTCGCATCCTCCAGCAGCATGTAATAGACACTATGGTCAAATAATTCTGGTGACTCCTCCGTGCATGATGGTGGGGTTATGGAAGGAGTAACTGTGAACAAGGAGCCAGTGGAACAGTCCGCTTTGGCAGCTGCGTTGGAAGGCAAACAAGTATGAGTTGGTTGACAGAGAATGAGGAGGATGAGGACGGCTTAGTTATCTACTCCACCAATGCTTCTGCATGTTGTGGCTCAATAACACAGCCAGCAGCAGTAAAAAAGGACAAGCGTGACCCGCCTGCAGAGGATGTACCATGTACTCGACCACCAGTTTGCACTGTAGACACAGAGGCTGCTTGCCCTCTTTTAGTGGCCTGTGAGCATCTGCCTCTCCTTGGTGGCCTTCAGGACATGATGGGGATTTATTTTTTTCACACCGCACTACACTGTATTGTATACTGTATACCCAATGCACTGTATTATATATTGTACACACTGTAGTCTATACTGTGTACACTGCCTGCACTGTATTATATACTGTACACCGATTGCACTGTATTATATACTGTACACTGAATGCACTGTATTATATACTGCACACACTGTATTATATACTGCGTACACCGCCTGCACTGTATATTCTGTACACCGAATGCACTGTATTCTATTCTGTACACACTGTATCATATACAGTGTACACCGCTTGCACTATATTACAGTCAGGTCCATAAATATTGGGACATTGACACAATTCTAATCTTTTTGGCTCTATACACCACCACAACGGATTTGAAATGAAACAAACAAGATGTGTTTTAACTGCAGGCTTTCAGCTTTAATTTGAGGGTGTTTACATCCAAATCAGGTGAATGGTGTAGGAATTACAACAGTTTGTATATGTGCCTCCCAACCAAGTACTAAAAAGTGAAAGTTTGATTTAGGATTGTTAATCTGTCCCATTACTTTTGGTCCCTTAAAAAGTGGGAGGCACATATACAAACTGTTGTAATTCCTACACCGTTCACCTGATTTGGATGTAAATACCCTCAAATTAAAGCTGAAAGTCTGCAGTTAAAGCATATCTTGTTCATTTCAAATCCATTGTGGTGGTGTATAGAGCCAAAAAGATTAGAATTGTGTCGATGTCACAATATTTATGGACCTGACTGTATATACTGCACACCGCTTACACTGTATTATATATTGTACACCAAATTCACTGTATTATACACTGTACACACTGTATTATATACTGTGTACACCGCCTGCACTGTATTATATAATGTACACGGAATTCACTGTATTATATACTGTACACCGAATGCACTGTATTATATACTGTACACCGCCGAATGCACTGTATATATAGTCTACACTGAATGCAGAGTGTGTGTGTGTGTGTGTGTGTGTGTGTATATATATATAGAATATATATTAGAATATATATATACAGTATCTCACAAAAGTGAGTACACCCCTCACATTTTCATAAATATTTATTTATCTTTTCATGTGACGACACTGAAGAAATGACACTTTTCTACAATGTAAAGTAGTGAGTGTACAGCTTGTATAACAGTGTAAATTTGCTGTCCCCTCAAAATAACTCAACACACAGCCATTCATGTCTAAACCGCTGGCAACAAAAGTGAGTACACCCCTAAGCAAAAATGTCCAAATTGGGCCCAAAGTGTCAATATTTTGTGTGGCCACCATTATTTTCCAGCACTGCCAAAACCCTCTTGGGCATGGAGTTCACCAGAGCTTCACAGGTTGCCACTGGAGTCCTCTTCCACTCCTCTATGATGACATCACATAACTGGTGGATGTTAGAGACCTTGTGCTTCTCCACCTTCCATTTGATGATGCCCCACAGATGCTCAATAGGGTTTAGGTCTAGAGACATGCTGGGCCAGTCCATCACCTTTACCCTCAGCTTCTTTAGCAAGGAAGTGGTCATCTATGACACCCCCACCACCATGCTTGACTGTAGGCAAGACACACTTGTCTTTGTACTCCTCACCTGGTTGCTGCGACACATGCTTGACACCATTTGAACCAAATAAGTTAATCTTGGTCTCATCAGACCACAGGACATGGTTCCAGTAATCCATGCCCTTAGTCTGCTTGTCTTCAGCAGACTGCGGGCATTCTTGTGCATCATCTTTAGAAGAGACTGCCTTCTGGGACGACAGCAAAGCCAACAAATTTGATGCAGTCTGCGGCGTATGGTCTGAGCACTGACAGGCTGACCCTCCCACCCCCTTCAACCTCTGCAGCAATGCTGGCAGCACTCATACATAAATTTCCCAAAGACAACCTCTGGATATGACGCTGAGCACGTGCACTCCACTTCTTTGGTTCGATCATGGCAAGGCCTGTTCTGAGTGGAACCTGTCCTGTTCACCTCACGTGCACGAGTCGCAGTATAGGTCTCCAACAGAAACCCTTTAAATACATACTCACGACGGTCGTAACGACGTCTCCAACTTCCCCCACCCTCCCAGTCGGACAGTCACGAGTCTGGTATGCGGCGTCTGACGTAGTTTAAACAACCGAAACGACAGCAGGGTCTTCCGTCAGAGAAGATTTCTACTACGTGTTCTTACGGGCGTCAGACGACTTCTGTTCGTCTGATTCCCGTACCTAATGACCTTGGTACAGGACACCAGACTACTCTGGTTCTAATTGAATAAACCAAGTTTACCACAGTTCGTACACAGCGTCGTTGGTCCACTCCTCATGTTTCTGTTCACACAGAACGGATGTCAGTTCGTACCACCACCCCCACAGTATCTACTGGTGAAGGAACGATTTCTTCGACTCCCATTTCCACTACCTGA
>BLSH010054853.1:90804-104077 GCA_018402905.1 Glandirana rugosa | reverse complement strand
CCTATTGGGATAAAATTATCCCCCTCTTTCTTAAGATAAAAAAGTGGATTAATATATTACAGAGTATAAGTATTGAGTATAGTACATGGAGGTAATAATGGGATATAAACATATCAATATTATTTCAATAGTACATCCTCCCATGCTCGCCCCGGGGAACACCAGACCATAGGCCTTGATGGAGTGGCTCGGACACACAGGTAGGTGGCAGTGTTGGTGTGGGCCACACATATACAGTGAATAGTGTTGCATATAAGACAAATGTAACTAAATATGATGATTTTGTCAAAAATGTACTAATATCTATTGTCTATTATAGCAATACACAGCTAATACCGTGCATTCTCCTGAAGAAGCGGGATAACCGCGAAACTGGTCGGGAAGCACTAGTAGAATGACTGTGAAAAAATAACATTTAACTATTACCCACTACATGGGATGGTGATGTAATGAATGTATAAAATTCTTTTTTTATATATATACGTATGTATTGAATAAATATTTGTTTTTATACAAACAACCAGTTTGTGAGTCCATTTTGGTACCATGTAAAATCCCATAGCCCCCTTCTCTCTCCCCTAGTGGGTGAGTCGTCCTATTCTCACATGGGACAAATATTTCTATATTGAACAGGGATGTAGGTACTTTATTTTAATGTAAAATAACAATATACTGAGCTTCATACAACAATGAGAATTAGGCGCCAGGTATTTTGCAGTCACTTCTAGGGGTACCCTTTTGCCAGAAGCACATACACCCACCCACTATTGGAGCTGTATGTGTGGTGTGCACACCAGGACCTTCATTTTCTTGGATTTGTTGATGCCAATACATTAACCTTGCTTGCACCAGTTATACTTTAGTTTGATTTTACATGGCTACAGTTAAATTTATTGCTAGCTTATAGGCCAGTGTTCATTTATCCAGTACAGCAGCTTTAAACCCATATATTGATTTATGCATTTTTTAACTGCATTGCTTTAATACATCCATTTAACCTACCACCTGTTGCTTGACCTATTTTCTATATATAGGTATAGAGTTGTAGCATACTAATGTTAATCTACTCAAGTACAGGGACATCGCTAGGGGGTGGCTTCTGGGGCTTCATCCCTCATTCATCTCAGACTCAAACCACACCCTTTCAAGCCACTCCCCTTTAAGCCACACCCACAATTTAGTTTAAACCAAGCCACCTAGCAACACCCCTGCTCAAGTGTGAGCAGCTGCCAGCCTACAACCAAGTATGTCAGTGTGGACTGAGCTGCTGGTGTTCAATAAATACTGCTTTTTATCAGCTTTTGGAGATCCCGATCTTCAATGTTTCAATACGTTCCCCTTCACACTTCTCCAATGAACAGTGCGGTTGTTCCCTGAGTAATACTGTTGATTCAAGCAGTGTACAGGGGTGAAGGGAGAAACAGACCACTGGAGACACAGGCTGCTGCTTTTGTGAGAGCAATAGTCCCATTCTACAGCTTGACTAAATTACAGTAATAATTATAGAGGGTTCAATTGGCCTTTAATGTTGTAAAGCTTTTAATAACCACTCCAAACTGACTTTTTCTATTTGTAATTATCCAAAAGAAGAAGACTAAAAGGACTAACAGTAACGGCCATATGTTGCCAGGTTAGCGAAATCTGAAAAAATGGGACTTTGTTATGAAGAAAACCCAGAGGTCCAGTCTAGGCCACTACTGCTAGATGTCTGTTTTTTACACATGAGAATTTAAACTATATACTAGACACTGGCACAAGACTCATGAACCTACCCTGACCCATTTTAACCCTTACACTTTGTACCATCTACACTGAATGAGAACTAAGTCACATGTCCTGCCCATGTAGTTGCTGCTGGTGTATTTTCATGTACATCAAAATATACTATTATAAACTACTAAGGAGGGACTAAAGCGCAGAGTAGATAGGCTGACTCTGAGTTCTAGTGCCACACCACAGTGCCTGCTGGTGAGAAGTTCCATTCCAGGCTGGTCGGACAACAGATGGCCGCTGATCTTGTTTTCAGGTCTTCAACACAAAGGCAGATACCGCATTATCCTCAGGGGCCCCTGCAATTGGACTTTGCTGCAACATAAAACTGGAGGTATTTCTATTAATAACCATATATACACGGGTATACATGCACAATTTCACCAAGACTCCTATTGGGCCCTTTGCTGGTGGTTAGTGGTACTAAAGGTTCAAGTTTTTTTACATTAATGTATTCTATGCATTAAGGTAAAACACCTTCTGGGTGCAGCCCACCCCCCCCCCCCCACCAGCCCCCCCTTATACTTACCCAGTATAATGCACGAGAGCAGTGGTTCTCCTGGTTCTCTCTCTCTCTCCTCCAAAGAGGAGAGAACAGGGGACAGGTTCGAGCCTAGCTGATCTCTTTGTGTGAATGGACACACAGAGCATGGCTCAGTTGCTTGCTATTGGGGGCACTCAGCATGGGGGAGGTGATAGGACTGTCAATGGGGGACCCAAAAAGAACAAGATTGGGGCTACTGTGTGCAAAACCATTAAACAGAGCAGGTAAGTATAACATGTTTTTTTGTTTTTTTAATTCTTTCCTTTAGAATCATTTTAATCTCTTCTTAGCTTACTGCTTCATTTCTCAGGAAGGGACTTTCTTCTGTCCTGAGTGGAAGCACTTACAAAGTTAAATCCACTCTTCCACTTGACAAAGGTTCTGGTTCTCTTATTTAAAAGTTTCTAAAGAATTTTTTTTTTGTTCTAGTAAAAACTTTTTTGGATTTCCCATCACTTCACTTTTGGGAATTCTGTTGGTGCGAATCGAGTGGCTGACTTTAGCTAAGTGATCTGCCCCCCAGACCTTTAATAATGCCCTGCACTCACAGGAAGCAGTTTGAATGATTTCAATCTGATAGAGGACTGGTGATGGATCGCAAATAAAGCAGTTCTGTGGGGGACATCACCAGGGAGAAGTTGAGTATTGCAGTGAGAATTGGATTTTTTAATGATTGCTGGGCATTTTTTTTTAAATTTAGAAGTGGAAATGTCAACAATCCCTGTTTGATGCCCTATAAATAAGTCAATCAAACTTTCATCCAGATTATTCTAGTTAGGATTACGCTAAATAGTAATGCTTACCATGAGAAGTATTTTCTGAACTGGTTTACACATTCTTATGAGACGAGACATTCTATTAAACCAACATCATATGTAAACACGCCAAATGCGAATCTTCAGACTTTGGAGACGATATTCTCAGATTCACTATGAGAACATTCCAGTTATAGAATATGATGATTTCTAGTCCCCAGGAGGATTGTCTTTTAAATCCTGGGAGAAGAGCAGACTGTGATAGCTCACATTAACCCCTTTTATCTTTTACTAGAAGGAAAATTTGCAGTGCGCTACATGGAACAGCGACTGAGCTTATCTCCTGGGAGTTCTAAGTAGCATGAAGGACAGCGACATATCCTGCATATGCAGTAACACAGATAGCTCTGGGGACCTGTAAAAGAGTTTAAGGGTCGCCTTGTGCTGAAAACTTTTCAAACAAAAATAATCTAAGAGACAAAATAAAAAGAGGCAAGATAACAAGCTTTGAGTACTATTTAAAACAGGAATCTGAACAGACAACGTTCAATATTCTTGAAGTATATATTCTAGTTAGTCAGAAAATTATGGACACCTGACCATCACATCTACATGACCTTGTAGGATAGCCAGTTACAAAATCATTGGCTAAAACAGCCTCACTCTTTCAAAAGGTTTTCCAGCCATTTGTGAGAATGTTGGATTAAAAACTTGGCTTTAATTTCCTTCAAAAGGTGTTTGGTGTAGTTGAAGTCAGGGCTCTGTGCAGGCCACTCGAGTTCCTTCACACCAAACTCATCAAGCCATCCCTGGAATTCATAAAGAGTGTCTAAGCCACTATTTAGAACTCCAATGAGCCTCCACACAACAAATGTTGGTGTGGACAACAGATTCATGTACCTGCTGTACACAGATACATGAATCTGGGGCACACACTGAATGAACACACAGACAGCGCATCGGTGGGGGAGTCCTGTACCTGGGAGGGGGGGCAGTACCTTATGGGATTTACAGACACTAAATTCGCTCCCCTCGTGATTGATAGCAGGCAGTGGGCAGATCCTTATCCATTAGCTAATGGCTAAAGAATCCACCCACTGCCTGTTGTCAATTACACGGTGAGTGGGGACCTGATGGGGAACTAGTGTCTCAGCCTTCTTATCAAGCTCTACCCACTGCAGGGTCATTGGTTGTAAGGAGGCTGTCAGCTGTGAAGCCAACTGCATCCTTAAAGAATAAGTCACCCCAACATTTCAAATTTCTGATATGTGTCTTTTGTACCATATACTTGTATTAAAAAGAATCCTGTTTTCTTTGTATTGCTTCCTTTGTGTGAAATACCTGGTGATCCTGCCAGTCCCCCTGCTTTCCTATTTCAAATCGACCATAGGAGCATATCCTTCCCAATGTGGTAATTTTATTGGCTGTGTTGGCTCGCCTGTCCTCCAATAGCCAAGACATGTGCTGGCACCCCCCTGCGCAACTATATACAGGCGGTCCCCGGGTTATAAACATCCAACTTACAAACGACTCCTACTTACAAACAGAGGGAGACAACAGGAAGTGACAGGAATCTACCCCTAGGAAGATAAATTCACTCCTGTAAGAGTTATTATGGGAAAAAGGGGTCTCCGCTGATGCTTTATCACCAATCCTTGTTTCCACAACAATCCAAAATTTTCAAAATCCAATTGTCATTGGGACAGAAAGTGAGGTGAAATCTTCTGAATAGGGGCACAGACAGCAAAACAAATGTTACAGGGGTGTTAACCCTTCCCCATGCTATCCAAAAAACATGAAAATAGTTTTTTTGGCTGAAGTTACACTTCATGTACCTGTTCCAACTTACAAACACATTCAACTTAAGAACAAACCTACAGTCTCTATCTTGTTTGTAACCTGAGGACTACCTGTAGTGGGAAAATCAGTCTACTGCTGTTTCTTCACCCCAACCTCTATAAGCCCCTTTTGCTTCTGTGAACAGAGGTCATGTAATCACTTATAAATAAGAAAAAAAAGATATTTATTATTTTTTTTAATGTATAATCACAGACGTTTTGCCCTTTATTTCTATTTTAACCACTTGCCGACCACCAACCGCAGTCTGACGGCGACAGAGTGGCTCGTTATCGCAAACCGCCGTCTTATGATGGCGGCTGTGATAACTAGTGCTGTGAGCGCACGCTCGCTGCCGGAGGCGCGCTTGCGCGCTCACTGTGTCCGGGGGGGCAGGGAGCGGGTACGGCGGACTCGATCGCCGCCGGCTACCCACAATGGCCCCCCCGCAGTGACTGAACGGAGGTCCGTGTAAGTAAACACGGATCTCCGTTCTCATAGAGGGGGAAGGGCGGTGATCACAGGCTTCCTATATATGGAAGCCGTGATCATCCCCTTTCCCCAGCCAGGGCAGCCCACATACAGTTAGGATGTTAGGACACGCCCAGGGAACACAGTTAACCCTTAGAGAGCCCCCTGCAGGTTAATCCCTTCACTGCCAATTGCATTTACACAGTAATCAGTGCATTTTTATAGCACTGATCGCTGTATATATGCCAATGGTCCCAAAAAATTGTCAAAATGGTCGGACATGTCCGCTGCAATATCACAGTACCGCTAAAAATCGCAGATCGCCGCCATTACTAGTATAAAATAAAAAACCCCAGAAAAGAAAAGAACAAACCAATCAATAAACGCCAATTGCGATTTTTTTTTTACCAAAAATATGAGGAAGAATCTAAATCGCCAAAAAACTATGGAAAAAAAATTTTTAATATTTTTTTTTGTATTTGTATTTTAGCAAAAGTAAGACATTTGGGTTTTTTTGCAAAATTGTCGCTCTTCTTTTGTTTATAGTGACGATCAGAAATGACGCAGAGGTGATCAAATACCACCAAAAGAAAGCTCTATTTGTGGGGAAAAAAGGACGCAAATTTTGTTTGGCTACAACGTCGCACAACCGCACAATTGTCAGTTAAAGCGACGCAATGCGAAATTGCAAAAAGTGCTCTGGTCCTACAGTGGGAAATCCTTCCGGGGCTGAAGTGGTTAAATTGAATGGGTTGTTTTGCAAGGTGAGGGTTTATATATACTTTAAAATGGATCTCCACCCTTTCAACAAAGTTGGTTCCTCTCCATCGCACCATTAAGGTCCAAAAACAATCCTTGTTTCTTTATTGAACCCCCCCCCCCATGTCTTTATGGAGCTGGGGCTAGCTTTGTGTACAGGGGCACTGTCATGCTGGAACAGAAAAGGGCCTTTCCCAAAATATTGCCAAAAGTTTGCAAAGGCACAACTGTCTAAAATGTCTTTGTATATTGTAGCGAAAACAGTACAGGCAGCCCCTAGTTACAAACATCCGACTTACAAATGACTCCTACTTACAAACAGAGGGAGACAACGGGAAGTGAGAGGAAATCTCCCACTAGGAAGGGAAATTCACTCCTGTAAGAGTTATTATGGGAAAAAGGTGTCTCCACTGATGCTTTATCACCAATCCTTGTTTCCACAGCAACCTAAAACTTTCAAAATCCAATTGTCATTGGGACAGAAGGGGAGGTGAAATCTTCTGAACAGGGACATAGACAGCAAAACAAATGTTGCAGGGGTGTCAACCCTTCCCTATGCTATCCAAAAAGCTTAAAAATATTTTTTTTGGGCTGGAACTACACTTAAAAAATGTACCTGTTTCAACTTGCAAGCAAATTCGACTTAAGAACAAACCTACAGACTTGTTTGTAACCCGGGGACCGCCTGTACTCCACTTAACCGCTTGCCGTCCGCCCACCGTCAAATGATGACGGCCCTTTAAGCTGGGATTGCGCGCGATCGGGCGCACGCATCCCGGCTCTGTCGGTGTCAGCGTGTCCCCAGGACACACCGCGTCACCGTCGGGGGTGAACAGCCATTGGGAATGGCTGTTTACCATGTGATCGGCCATGACTAAGTCACGGCCGATCACAAATGGCACTTCCCCGATTCGCACTTCGCATGCGCGCGATCGGGAGCACGCTGCACGTGCGTGTCGGTGGCGGGGTGTTCCTAGGGGAACACTGCCTGTCACCGACGTAGGTGGCGGCTGATACCTTGTGATCGGCTGTGATCTACTTCACAGCCGATCACTTCCAATGTAAACAGAGCGGTAACTCACTGTTACCAGCTCTTCTCTCCTCACACAGTTTCTAGTGTGAGGAGAGAAGAGCTGGGATCAGTGAGTTACTGATCTGTATAGTAAAAGCACACTGACACATCCCCCCCTGCCCCCCCAATGCACCTGTCACCCCAACAGTCACCCCATATGCCCCCATAAAGTGCACCTGTCATCATAAAGTGCACCTGTCATCATAAAGTGTACCTGTCACCCGTCACCCGTCAGTGACCATGGCCTGTCACCCGTCACCCGTCAGTGACCGTGGCCTGTCACCCGTCACCTGTCAGTGACCGTGGCATGTCACCCGTCACCCATCAGTGACCGTGGCCTGTCACCCGTCACCCATCACTGACCGTGGCGTGTCACCCATCACTGACCGTGGCGTGTCACCCATCAGTGACCATGGAATGTCACCCATCACCCATCAGCGACCATGGCTTGTCACCCAACACCCATCAGTGACCGTGGCGTGTCACCCGTCACACATCAGTTACCGTGGTGTGTCAACTGGCACACATCAGTGGCCTGTCACCAAACACTGACATAGCCTGTCACCTGTCACTCATCACTGACGATGGCCGTCACCCATCAGTAACCACCGCCAGTCACCCATGGCCTGTCACCCCTCACCCATCAGTGACCACCGCCAGTCACCCATCACTGACCATGACCAGTCACCCATCAGTAACCATCGCCAGTCACCCATCAGTGACCACTGCCAGTCACCCGTCACCCATCAGTGACCACCGCCAGTCCCCAGTCACCCATCAGTGACCACCGCCAGTCACCCGTCATCCATCAGTGACCACTGCCAGTCACCCGTCACTCATCAGTGACCACCGCCAGTCACCTGTCCCCAATCACGCATCTGTGACCACCGCCAGTCACCCGTCACACATTAGTGATCACCGCCAGACACCAGTCACCCATCAGCGACCACCGCCAGACACCCGTCACTCATCAGTGACCACCGCCAGACAAGCGGCACCCATCAGTGACCACCACCAGTCACCTGTCACCCATCAGTGACCACCACCAGACACCCATCACCTATCAGTGACCACCAACAGACACCCGGCACCCATCAGTGACCACCACCAGTCACCCATCACTTATCAGTGACCACCGCCAGTCACCCATCACCGTCACCCATCAGTGACCTTCACCCGTCACCCATCAGTGACCACCACCATACACCCGGCACCCATCAGTGACCACCACCAGTCACCCGTCAGTGACCACCACCAGACAGCCGTCACCCATCAGGGACCACCACCAGTCACCCGTCACCGTCACCCATCAGTGACTTTCACCCGTCACCCATCAGTGACCACCAGACACCCATCAGTGACCACCACCAGACACCCGGCACCCAGAAATGACCACCACCAGTCACCCATCAGTGACCACCACCAGCCACCCATCAGTGACCACCACCAGACAGCCGTCACCCATCAGGGATCACCGCCAGTCACCCATCATCTATTAGTGACCACCGCCAGTCACCCGTCATCCATCAGTGACCACCACCAGACACCCGTCACCCATCAGTGACCACCACCAGACACCCGTCACCCATCAGTGACCACCGCCAGACACCCGTCACCCATCAGTGACCACCGCCAGGCACCCGTCACTCATCAGTGACCACCGCCAGACACACGTCACCCATCTGTGACCACCGCCAGACACCGGTCACCCATCAGTGACCACCGCCAGACACCCGTCACCCATCAGTGACCACCGCCAGACACCCATCACCCATCAGTGACCACCCCCAGACACACGTCACCCATCAGTGACCACCGCCAGACACCCGTCACCAATCAGTGACCACCGCCAGACACCCATCACCCATCAGTGACCATCACACCCATGAGTAAACATCACCTGTAAAAGTCTCACACATTTGGCATCGCCATACATGGGGGGAGTAGTAGAATGTATTTTGGGGGGTAATTTTTTCTATGTACATGCTATGTGTTGGAAATATCTTATAAATGGACAACTTTGTGTAAAAATAAAAGCGTTTTTCATTTTTTTCCCACATTTTCCAAAAACTACTGGAAAAAAAATGACATGTTCAAACAACTCATTATGCCCCATAGATTATACGTTGTGGTGTTTGCTTTCCAAAATGGGGTCATTTTGTGGACAATTCCATTGTCCTGGTGCTCCAGGACCTTCAAAAGTGTAATAGGTAGGTCAGAGGCGTAACTAGAACCTTCAGGGCCCGGGTGCAAGAAATTAGGAAGGCCCCCCCCCTGACCTCTGGCCAGGGCCCTTCCCTCTTCTTGCTGATCCTGGGGCCCTTTACTCCTATCACGGTCCCTTTATTATGGTCCCGCAGCGGGACCCTGGGAACAGCAGAAGACAAGTAAACTGGATAGGAGGGGCGGCAGGGGCAGCATATAGAGGAACCAATCTCCTGCATTAGGAGGAAAATGGAATAAATAAAACTTCTAAATGCCACCCTCACCATCACTCCTATCCAGGTGTACAAGGGAAGCACATGGGCCCCCTGGAGCATGGGGCCCGGTTGCAATCGCAACCCCTGCAACCCCTATCGTTACGCCCCTGAGGTAGGTGATTGAGAAATGAGATGTGTAATTTGTATTTGTACTTGTAGAACGCCTGAAGGTGCTAGTTCAATGTTAGGCCTCTGTATGTGGCCAGACTGTGTAGAAGTCTCACACATGTGGTATTGCCATACTCAGGAGGAATATCAGAGTGTATTTTGGGGTGTCATTTTTGCTATGTGTTGGAAATATCTTATAAATGGTCAACTTTGTGTAAAAAAAATGCGTTTTCATTTTTTTCCCACATTTTCTAAAAACTACTGGAAAAAAATGACATGTTCAAAAGACTCATTATGCCTCATAGATTATACATTGGGGTGTTTTCTTTCCAAAATGGGGTCATTTTGTGGGCAATTCCATTGTCCTGGTGCTCCAGGACCTTCAAAAGTGTAATAGGTAGTTGAGAAATGAGATGTGTAATTTATGCTTGTAGAACGCCTGAAGGTACTAGTTCAATTTTGGGCCTCTGTATGTGGTCAGGCTATGTAAAAGTCTCACACATGTGGTATCGCCATACTCAGGAGGAATAGCAGAATGTATTTTGGGGTGTCATTTTTGCTATGTACATGCTATGTGTTGGAAATATCTTATAAATGTGTTTTCATTTTTTTCCCACATTTTCCAAAAACTACTGGAAAAAAATGAACCGTTCAAAAGACTCATTATGGCTCATAGATTATTAGTTGGGGTATTTGCTTTCCAGAATGGAGTCATTTTGTGGGCAATTCCATTGTCCTGGTGCTCCAGGGCCTTCAAAAATGTAATAGGTCGTCATGACATTAGATGTGTAATTTATGTCCCTAGAATACCTGACGGCACTCCCTGCATGTTGAGCCTCTGCATGTGGCCAGGCTGTGAAAAAGTCTCAGACATGTGGTATCTCCATACTCAGGAGGAGTAGCAGAATGTGTTTTGGGGTGTAATCTGTGGTATGCATATGCTGTGTGTGAGAAATAACCTGTTACAATGACAATTTTGTGGGGAATAAAAGAAAAGAAAAAAAATCTTCATTTTGCAAAGAATTGTGGGAAAAAATTACAACTTCCAAAAATTCACCATGCCTCTTACTAAATACCTTGGAATGTCTACTTTCCAAAAAGGAGTCATTTGGGGGGTATTTGTACTTTCCTGGCTTGTTAGGGCCGGTTCACACTTGCGTGGCGCGAAGCGGCACGAAGCGGCGCTCGAGGCGATCTCAACGCGGCTTGCGAGGAGACTTCTATCATAGAAGTCAATGCAAGCCGCCTGAGATCGCCCTGAAAATAGTGCAGGGACCATTTTTCTAAGGCGGAGCGAAGCGATTCGCTCCTATTAGAACGGTTCCATTTGCACAGCATTGAGGCAAATTGTCAGGCAACTCAAGTCGCCTGACAATTCGCCTTGATGTGAACGGGCCGCGAAGTCGCGCCACATCGCGCCGCGTTATGGTGAACCAGCCCTAAGGGTCTCAAGAAATTAGATAGGCCGTCAGTATATCAGGTGTGATCAATTTTCAATGATTGGCACCATAGCTTGTGGACTCTATAACTTTCACAAGGACCAAATAATATACACTAATTTGGGTTATTTTTTACCAAAGATAGGTAGCAATATAATTTTTGGCCAAAATTTACAAAGAAAAATTACTAATTTGCAAAATTTTATGACAGAAACAAAGAAAAAAGCATTTTTTCAAAAAAACTTTCAATCTTTTTTTATTTATAGCACAAAAAATAAAAAAAACCCTAGTGATTAAATACCACCAAAAGAAAGCTCTATTTGTGTGAAAAAAAGGACGCAAAATTCATATGGGTACAATGTTGCATGACTGAGTAATTGTCATTCAAAGTGTGATAGCGCTGAAAGCTGAAAAATGGCCTGGTCAGGAAGGGGGTTTTTGTGCCCGGTACTGATGTGGTTAAAATAACGAAACTATTTGCAAGGTGCATCCTCACGCTCTCATAAGTGTATGTGTATGAATTAATTCTTTTCAGCTACTTTAATGATTTATACACCCCTAAATGTTTATATTCCATTTGACAGAATAGCATGCATTTTATTAAGTTAATTTACTAATTCCCAGTAAATGTGGAAAATACAGTTACTTGTGAATAGCAAACTTTCTTCAGCAGGTCCTCATGAGGGTGCTATTAACAGCTGGATGTTATTACTTTTAGACTTTATTTATTCATCTAAACTGCAATAAAGCAGAATGAAAACCTAGGTAAAATCCTCTACCCTAAGGTTTAATATGACAAGTATATCAGAATCTTTTTTTTTCATATTTTTAAATCCTTGCACGAATGATGTAATATGTAGGCATGCAGTGCTTAGTAAATAGACTGTACTACTGTATGCACAAGGAGTGAGCATCCTAAGGTGACAAGGCTGCTCCTGCATAGATAGACAAGATAATAGCCAGGCAACATGCAATTTTAAATGCAGCATCCACATTTATATTATGACCAATTTACTTTAACTATCAGTACAGCAAAGTTCACAAGAAAAAATCCACAATGGCAAGCCACTTGGTGGGGATGTGTTCAATGAGTGAGTTTATGCGAAATGTTCAAGTTAAAGTGTTTACATGATTTTATACAGCAAGAATAGGTTAAAGCCCTGGTAAGATTTGCATTGTTCTCAATGTCCCGCTTGACAAAAGGAAAATCCAGAACGGCCGCACTCTTCATCCATGTTCAATGCAATACTTTATTGTAAAAAAGCATGTGAAGGGGTACAATCCATGAGGGGAAGGGGACACGGTTGACACGTTTCACACTACAGATGAGTGCTTTGTCAAAACCATACAATCATATATTCCATTGCATGAGACTTTATACAAATGTCTACTGATTACATTGAGATTTAACTCATGACAGACCTAAAAGATGATTGTAAAACGTGTGATGGACCAATAATGGATGGACCCCCCAAAAAAACAACAATGAGATTTTTTTTTGGGGGGGTCCATCTATTATTGGTCCATCACACGTTTTACAATCATCTTTTAGGTCTGTCATGAGTTAAACTGCACACTTGTTCTCAATGTAATCAGTAGACTTTTGTATAAAGTCTCATGCAATGGAATATATGATTGTATGGTTTTGACAAAGCACTCATCTGTAGTGTGAAACGCGTCAACCGTGTCCCCTTCCCCTCATGGACTGTACCCCTTCACATGCTTTTTTACAATAAAGTATTGCATTGAACATGCATGAAGAGTGTGGCCGTTCATGATTTTCCTTTTGTCAAGTTTCACTGGTGCAGTGACAGGGTGAGCACCTCATCCCATCTAGCGTGATTGGTATTGGGATCAGCTAGCCTTACACCACACCTGGAGCCGTTGTTTCTTTTCAGTTCTCTATGTCCCACTGGAGTGATTCACCTTCTCTATTTGTCCTCTTGACAACTGTCACCAAGACTGAAAGTTATGAAAAACCCAATTTATATCCGGTAACAGAACAACGGGGGGGCAAGGGATCTTAAAATTTACTATAA
>BLSH010054853.1:73998-90794 GCA_018402905.1 Glandirana rugosa | reverse complement strand
GTCATGAGTTAAACTGCACACTTGTTCTCAATGTAATCAGTAGACTTTTGTATAAAGTCTCATGCAATGGAATATATGATTGTATGGTTTTGACAAAGCACTCATCTGTAGTGTGAAACGCGTCAACCGTGTCCCCTTCCCCTCATGGACTGTACCCCTTCACATGCTTTTTTACAATAAAGTATTGCATTGAACATGCATGAAGAGTGTGGCCGTTCATGATTTTCCTTTTGTCAAGTTTCACTGGTGCAGTGACAGGGTGAGCACCTCATCCCATCTAGCGTGATTGGTATTGGGATCAGCTAGCCTTACACCACACCTGGAGCCGTTGTTTCTTTTCAGTTCTCTATGTCCCACTGGAGTGATTCACCTTCTCTATTTGTCCTCTTGACAACTGTCACCAAGACTGAAAGTTATGAAAAACCCAATTTATATCCGATAACGGAACAACGGGGGGGGGGGGGATCTTAAAATGTACTATAACCCAATTGTTTATACGTGCCTATAGAACTCCTGATAAGCAGTTTCAGTGGAGTAAGAGAGATACACCTACTGTGTATGCCCTAAATGCCCCAAACTACATAGAGGGGATTTCATCCACATGATATGGCGTTGTCTGAAACTCTGCAGGTATCTCATTAGCTACCCAAATTAGCATACCCTCTGATCCACTGGTATGTCTGCTGGGTACGTTAGATGCTGAACTGTATCAACCAGGGGTTGGTATTATGGTTTCCCGGCTTTTATACTTAGCTAGAAAACATATACCTAGATATTGGACAGGAAAGCAGTGGGTAGACTGTGTTAACGTTTTACTTCTGAGGGAACAACTTACTTATCACCACAGCAATGCTCTTCATGAGTTTATTTTGGTTTGGCAAGGTTGGATGGATTTTCTGGGCTTAGCTCCATCACAATTATTTATGGATAGGCTCCTTTAAATGTAACTGTCATTGGTTCTTTACCAGGTACATTTATTGATCTGATATTATTTTGTGTTGGCTGCAAGATTGTATTCTGTCCCATCTTTAGTTGGGTACTGCTATACACAGATAAACCCACCTGATGTTTATATGTATAGTTAGTACTATTGGCACACTAGTACTTGATTTTTTGTGAAGAGGTGCTCTTTCATTCTGTACCATGCTATTTGTGCTTACTTAAAGTTTTACTAAACCCAGGACCCTGCATTCACTATATCTGGTTTCCCACAGTACACAGAACATGGAAATGCATTTATTTTAGTAAATATAAACTGCTACAGTACCTTAAAAATGTATTCATACACCTTGAAATGTTCCACATTTTGTCATGTTACAACCAAAAACGTCAATTTTTATGGGATTTTATGTGATAGACCAGCAAAAATTGGCACATAATTGTGTTTCTAATTTAATTTATTTTATTATTTTTATTCATTTATTATTATTTATTTTCTCTTTTTCCATTAATATTTTTATTATTTTCATCATATTTTTAATGATTTTTCATTCATTCACTTCTCTACTTTATTGTTTGTTCATTTTTCTGTTTTATCTTGGTCTGCCTTTTCTTGTTCCTTTCTTTCTTTCTCCCTTTTTCCCCTGTTTTTCATACTTCCTTTGCTTTCCTATGTTCTCCTTTCACATCCGGGCTGACCTGATCAGTGCCTGGCACACATGGGCCGGCCCGTGTCCGCATCCATGTTATGCGAGACACGAGGTCGGCTTCATGTGATGCGAGCAGGGGAGACGGCTGACCGGTGGTGTCCCCACTGCCAACTTCCTGCTTCCTGTGGGGCATTGCTAGGCAATGCCCCTTGCTGAGGTTTGAAACACACCGCTTAAGCTGACAGCCAAACCCAAGTGGGTGCACACCTCAGCTCGCCAACGTGCAACATGTAGATTCAAAAGAAGGATAGGCGGCACTCTACAAATGAATTCAGAAGCTTAAAGGTTTATTCATCAAACAGCCATGTACAGGATAAGGTGGTAGACGCATTTCACTCGTACATCACAAGCTTAATCATTAAGCTTGTAATCTAAATGCCCCTTGCAACAAAATGTGTCGGTGGGCGGGTGATGCGTGATGTGATCCCGAATCCACCGCTCCTCTGGCACTGTGTGGGATGACGCCGCGCGCCTCCGGCTCAGGGGAGTGATCCATACTGGCATTTACGGTACAAGCTCCTTGTGCCATTGGAGGAACACGGTGAGGGACCTCCCATCAACCCAGCTGAGGGAGATGAAGCCCATCATCTCCCTCATATATACCAGTGGCTTTTTGTAAGCCATTTGGTACATGCTCTCCAGCTGCACAGGACGCACAAACCCTTTGAACTTCTAAGTATGTGTAGCGGGGTGCTAAATTTGTTAGGCTGACAGGCAAAATATATTTGCAAAACACTACTTGTCTTGCTGTGATTTTTACTCCTGACCACTAAACTTCTCCAATGTACTTCTCCACCATGTCAGTAGGTGACACTGCTGCCTAAGATATGGGTGTGATAAGTCATAATATTCCAGAACACTCTGGAGTGATCTCATTCTTTTCCCAGCCAATCCGCTCGGTGAAAGTGCATTGTGGGTAGTTGGGAGGAGACCATATATTGGGAGGAAGTCATGTGATCGGGAGGAGAATCCAGCCAGCTCGTCTGGGGAGAGGTCAGAGTCCAGCCCAGCTCCGCTGGGGTAGGCCCCAATCGCTCTCCCAGTTCGCTGGGAAGGGCCTGTGTTACAGAAACCTCGTGGCTGCTAGGCCTGAGTCCTTAGGCCGAACTAGGGGTCCCGGCTGCCAGGAGACCCATGCCTGTCTGGAAGATGTAAAGTGTTGCGGTGCGCCTGCCCAGGATCTGCTTCAGTAAGGGGACTGTGAGAGAGTTCCATAGACCCGTGAGTGTACTCTGTTGATTTCTAAGTCAGGATCCACCCAATCCCAAAGAACTGTGAGAGAGTTCTACATGTTTGTGAGTACATTCCATGGTTGCTAAATTGGGATCCACTGAAGCTTAGAGAACTAAGAGGGAGTTCTACAGATCCGCAAGTATAACGTTCGTTTTTGGGGTTGCTAAGTGAGACAGCCACATGTAAGAGTGTTCAGAAGAGGCTGCGGCCTGTTATGTGGTCTCACTGTATTTTTGCCTGAGAGTCTGCCTACCTATTCATATTTTTGACTGTCGCTGAAAGGGTGTCCTGAGCTCCCTACCCCTCTCTCCTTGTTCTTGTGTGAAGAATAAACGTTATCCTGTTCAAGCATCAGAAAAGTGATTGGTGTTCATCTTCTTTCAATATACTCCTAGACAACTGGAGATACGAGTGTGCAAGGGTTGTACTGTCAGAGTTGTAAATTATATCCTCAAATCCAGCCGCTCCTACGGGGGTAAGCACTACATATGTTTTTATACATGCTGGATGCTTTATATATTCATTCTTTTTGGCAAAAGTGGAAACTTACATGCACATTTATTTGCCAGGTATGCATGTGGTCCCGGTGCAGATATATTACTGCACTGTAAGTTATTATTTAAGTTACATTTATTTTAATATGCTTACATTGATATGACATTTACTCTTAGTAGAAACAAGCGTGCACTGCACATTTTTTTAGGGCACACATGTACTCCTCACATAGATGTATGATTACTAATTGAATCAAAATAACCTGTTACTTACCACTTTTTCATATATATTTTTTGTTTATATATAAATGGGTTTTATACCACTATTTCCTGTGCAGCCTATGAGATATAGAGACATATATATACACAGGCATCACGCGGTATGCCAATTTCTCGCTATATTATAACTGCTTATTGACCATAACAGTGTTACAATTTGTTGGAAAATCCCTATAATCCGGGTTTTTCTTTGATGCCAGGGGCTCTTAGTATCTGTTCAGGGATATCTACCCTGACTCTACTTTTGCCTTTTTTCCTGCGGTCTATCCTGTGGTTTCTTTTATGTCATCCCTCTTAACCCCTTGTCCACTGGTGACACAAATCACCATCCACCTACATGGGGATAATTTTGTGAGTATCAGATCATTGTGTATTCATTTTGTTGGGCCATGTGATATATATCTAGACAGGCATAAATGCATCAATCCTATGTACTCATGAAATATGATTATTTTGTAGATTCTTATATTACGAACAGGGATCTCCCTGAGGAAGGAGCCGCTAATAAAGCACCAAAACGCGTTGGATTGGCTGCATACAGCCCCCTGAACGTAAACTTTCAAGCAAAATTGGGTATGATTTGCCATGTATAAGATTTTGTATACCATATTCCATGACTGTGCACTACTATGGATTTTAAATCTTAATGTTTTTTGTATAAATAAAATTTATTTTTTTACTCCTATACTCTCTTAATTTGTGAGCCTTGAAAGTCCCATGCTCTATGAGGGAATTTTTTTTTCTATATTTTTAGGGATGTGGCTCTAACATACAGACTAAATCTCCCCAATCCTTTCTTTTTTTTTCATAATTGTGAAGTGGAAGGAAAATGATAAATAGTTTTCAATTTTTTTTTTCAAATAAATATCTGAAAAGTGTGGCGTGCATTTGTATTCGGCCCCTTTACTTTGATACCCCTAACTAAAATCTAGTGGAACCAATTGCCTTCAGAAGTCATCTAATTAGTAAATATAGTCCACCTGTGTGTACTAGTTGTGCACTCCACAAATCTGGCCTTTATGGAAGAGTGGCAAGAAGAAAGCCATTGTTGAAAGAAAGCCATAAGAAGTCCTATTTGCAGGTTGCAAGAAGCCATGTGGGGGACACAACAAACATGTGGAAGAAGGTGCTCTCGTCAGATGATACCAAAATTGAACTTTTTGGCCTAAAAGCAAAACGCTATGTGTGTTCTATCAGTAGATGGTTTGGGGAATGTGGAAGAAGGGGAGGATCAGAGAAGACAGGATCAAACAGCCTTTTTACACAATGCAGAGGGTTAACCCCTTCGGTTCGGCAGTGAGTATAAGAAGCATGATTTACTGCATATACAGATTGATTTTATGGTTTAGTAACACTTTAAAGAAGATTCCGCGCTAAGGATCAAATGCCTAGCTGCTACCCCACCCTGAAACTACTGAATTGGTGAATAATAGTCTCCCAGTAGAGGATTTTGCACATTGTTAATTTTAATCAGTATTTGCTGGCAGCGCCATTTACACAATTTTTTCATTTATTTGTGCTTACTGTTTACCATGGTGTATGTGTTATGACACTTCCATTTTCTTTTGATTGTACTTTCAATATATTATACAGTCAATTTTGCTCTTTGATATCAATAAAATGAGTATAGCTTAAAAAAAACAAAGAGATAAAAAAAGTACAGGCAGAGGTTTTACTACATGAATTAGAAGACCAGAGATGACACAGCAGAGTGAAACTGGCCAGCAAAAAGACAATTTTATCAGCAAGGCTAGGCCCAAATTTATTAGAGACAAAGTGGGTTGGAGCTTTACTACAAAAATTAAGATACTGCGGCAATGAATGTGAGAAATAAATTGTGAGGTGATTTGCACTTTCTTCTTCTGATAATCAATGTAGTGGTGTGCTGCAAACAAAAAGCAGCTCTAAGAAGAGATGGTCAGTGACAAGCTGTCAGGACCCGGATCTGAAATTTGGACCTCTGCTATTGTCTAGCAGTATCTCTTCTTGCTGAGCCACTTGGGATGCTGGACAATTCCCTGGACAATTATTCCTGGGATAATCTTGCCTTGAACCTTGTTTCTGGTGAACCTTGAACTCCTCCTGTGAACTTACTATTAAGGCATGCCTTTGTACTTCCTATTTGCCAGAATATTGTGCTTGATCCTTACCTGCTATGTCTGCTACTGGACCCCAGCTTGCTCACCTCCTGATGGGGTGATCCTGAGGACCATGACCTAGTACTAGTACGCAGAAAAAAACCATACTAGTTAATGTTTAGACCCCACAACCGCGACTGAGCCTGAGTCATATGCCAGGGTGACCTCCTTGTATACTTGCTGGTCGGTTGGAGCCTCTCTACTGCTGTAGCTACTGATCCCTGACCATTACATAAGTGTAACTGGGATGGAAGTTTACTCTTAAAAGAAGAAGAATCAGCACAAGGGATAAATTATACTAACTGTAAGTTATGTCTCTTATGCTGATTTTTATGTTTTTGATTTTAGCTAAACGTGGGCTTTAAACACAAAAATCAAGCAATCAAAATTAAAATACAGTTTCCTAACTGATCTTAATCTCTCCCTATGCAAGTCTGTCAGCTTTCTCTACAACAGCTTCTAATTCACTGATACTATGGCTGCTCTGTGCCCTATAATTTGTATTGAGGGTATTGTCAGGGTCTGATTTACATCTCAGGAGCCTATAGGCAGAGTATTCTAAAGTGCCTACCACACACAAAAAAAAGACAGTAAGACCAACTTTTTTTTTCTTGATAAATTACCGCAAAGGCCTAGGAAAGACTAAATTTTAGTAAAAAGACACGCTAAAGTGGATTTTAGGGCAAAGACTTGCAATAAACCACCCACATTTTTGGTAAAATATAAAAGACCAGTAAATAAATACCCAACATGTCAAACCTTCATTTTGTGTGTGCCTGTGAAATGGCGACATACTACAGTACCCTATATTTTCTATTGGTGACGTTTCAAAAGCCCACTATAGGTCAGCAGTTTAGTGTTACAGAGGAGGTCTTCTGCTAGAAATATTGCTCTCTGATATGTAACATATGCATTGCAATCAACATTTTCACGTGTAGGTGCCCCCGACGCATGCGTTTACCTTCCTACATGCGTATATGTCGGGGTCAGGGGTCTCAAAATGTTTTTGGGGGGATTTTGTGTGCTTAACTATTTTTTTTTTCATCACATAGGGGACAAAAAGTCCCCTATGTTTAAATTTTTAGGTGTCAGGTTCTCTTTAATGAGACATGCAGGGTCTAGAATACCCTGCATGTCTCTTCTGGTATTCACTGAATTTATTGCAATACACATCGCATTGCAATAGATCCCTTCCTGGCTATGCTAGGCAGGGAAAGTGGCAGGGTGACCCAGAAGTGGCGTCGCTTTACGGGTCACCGCAAGAAGGAGAGGAGAGTGGACGTGTATCCGCGGTTCTCCCTCCTCTCCACCCGCTGGCACCCATCATGATGCTCCCAGGCTCGTAGATCCGCACGCGCAGCCTGGAATACATGGAGGGGGCACCGTTACCGGGGGTGCGTGGAAGCAATCAGGTGGCAATGCAGCCACCCAAATGCTTCCACCTGACAGGTAGAAGTCTGCCTGTCAGTTTAACACACAATCTCGGTGGCTGCAGCCACTGGATTGTGTGTGACCCCCCTCCCGCTGTAAGGTCTGTATAACCTATGGATCTGGCAGCGAAAGGGTTAAAAAAATTAAAACAAAAGAACCTCATACAGACTGGTGCCCCTCTAGGAAGGGCGCCTGTATGCACATGCCTACAGTGCCTATTGGAGAATCCAGCCCTGGGTGTTGGCCTATCCAAAAGACCCCTTATTGGACCTTCCAAATCTGCTGCCCAAAGTTTATAGGCTTTACTTACATCACAGTGTTAAAAAATTCTCCAAGGTGAACCTGCGCAAAAATTTGCGGAGACCACAAATCTCTAACCCATAGTAACATTCAGAATTAAAAACAAAACAGTTTTGGCTACACATATCCTGTAAGATAAAGTAAACTGAATTCAAATAAAGTCTCTGAGACCTTTGATGCTCAAAGTTTTCCCATACATGGGAAGATATTTTTAAAAAGTTTAACAGATTTGTGGAAAACTCGATGGTATGCCAACAAGCAATTATAGAGATCAGTCACCTCTCCTCATCTTTTGTGCTTGGAATAGTAGCAGATATTTTTCAGTCTGCATCTGCCCTGTATTCATTTCAATGACATGGCTTGAAAACCACCATCTGCAGAAAATAATTGTACAACAAGTTAGAAAATTCTTTTGAGCGCACGTCATTGATTGTTTTTGTGTCTAGAATGCTGCAATTGTCACTTTGCATTTTGAAATAAAGAATCTTCTGAGAAACCAGTCTATGAATGGGAAGACTTCTGTTTTTATTTTCTTATTTTTATTCTTTTGAAATTGAAATAAAAAATGAGTTATTATTTCAGATACTCCTTTGTTTACACACACACCCAGCAGGATGCCAGTGTAGATTATCAAGTTATGCCCTATAGATGAAATTAAAGAGACCCTGTCACCAACAAGTATTTTTAATGCTTACTTGGAGTGTTTTTTCTTTCCATAAATTATTTTTCTTAATTTTCAGTGAGCCTTTGAGCTTGCTATAAAAGTTGAACACTTCTGGAAGAGTCACTTCCCTAGCACAGTTCCCCGTCCCCTTGCAGTCAAAGTCCTCTGCCCTTCTGGGAGTGTCTAATTACTGTCTATGCTGACCCAGCTCCTCCACCCCTCCCCTTACCTCCTTATATGACCTTTTATGTAGCAATCAGAGCAGAATACTATAGAGCAGGGGTGCCAAACACAATTTCATTTCAGGCCCTATTAGTATTATGGTTGCCGGTTGTATTTGTAGGACTAGATATCCAAAGCACCCCCCCTTACATCAGATGTCAAGAGCTCCCCCACCATCAGAAGTCAAGGCTTCCCTACCCTCCCTTAACATCACAGTGCACCCCCCTTACCTTATGTTAATGCAAAGCTAGGAAGCAGAAGTGCAGGGTCTGGAGGAGAATCAGAGGAGGACCGGAGTCTGCTGAATGCTGAGATTAGGGGAGGTAGAGACAAGGGGGTGCTTCTGCTGCACAGAGAGGTGCAGGATCTGTAGGAGGAATTCTGCCCTCCTTTCTGCTGCTGACTGCTGAGAAGGGGAGGGAGCCAAGATGAGCCTCTCCATGGCTGCAGGGAGAAGGGTAGGATCTGGCAGAGGAGTTCTGTCCTCCTCTCTGCTGCCAACTGCAGAGATAAGGTTGGGGTGGAGATGAGGGGGGTGCCACAGCTGCAGGAGAGATGCGAGGGCCACATGAAAAGGCCTGGAGGGCCGGATTCAGCGGGCCTTGTGTTTGACACACACAGAAAGGCGCAGGATCTGTAGGAGGAGTTCTGCACTCTTCTCTGCTGCTGACTACTTAGAAGGGGAGGGGGCCAAGACAAGCCTCTCCGTGGCTGCAGGGAGAAGCATAGGATCTGGCGGAGGAGTTCTGTCCTCCTCTCTGCTGCTGACTGCTGAGATGAGGTGGGGGTGGAGACGAGGGGGGCACCGCAGCTACAGAAGAGATGCAAGGGCCACATGAAATGGAATGGAGGGCCAGATTCGGCCCCTGGGCCTTGTGCTATATAGTATCACTTGTGTGACAGCACCAAGTCTGCATGGGCTGCTGACATCACATCTAAAAAGGTAGTGCACAGCAGCAGCCTCGGGGCTTTTGGATGTTGACATACGGGAGGCTTTTACAGGGAAATAATATACATAAAATACGTTAAGTATACATATAATCTTATGGAAAGATTGCTGTTAATATGAATGGTCTGGAGACAGGATCTATTTATCTATGCCATCGTGTTGTTTACGTGCAATACATATATAATTGAATTTTCCTTAGCATTACATTTTGAGCTACATTTCTGAAATAATAGGTAGAGGATATAGGAAAAACTGGATGACAGCACAGTACAGGCGTCATCCATGATCTTTCTTATCAGTGTCAGTAATTCCATTTTGGTCATCATTTTATTGCTGTGTCATAACATATACAATTAAGACTTTATGTTATAGTGGGCTGAGTTACATGGACTACAACCTGCACATACAGATGACAGATGACAGATGGGACATGGATGAGGAAAGGCAAGAATGACACTTGGAGGCAAAAGGGAAAAGGCTTTCTGTAACCTGAGTCTCACCTGAACATCTGAAATTAAAAATGTATTCATTTTTCATTGTCTGATCAGTTCATTAAAAAGGTTAGCAAAACAATATCAACAGTTTATTTAAATGAACATTGAACATTGAATAGCCTTTGTAAGTAATTGTAGGTGCTTGTTAGAACTTCAGACAATTGGAATTAAAGTATAACTAAAGGAAAAACTTTTTTTTTTAAGATTTGGATAGAGTACAGAAGAATTAGAGCCCTGTCAGTTTTTATTGTTGTCTGGGCCCCTGTTAGGGAGATTCCCCCTCTCTTATACAGTATCTCACAAAAGTGAGTACACCCCTCACATTTTTGTAAATATTTTATTCTATCTTTTCATGTGACAACACTGAAGAAATGACACTTTGCTACAATGTAAAGTAGTGAGTGTACAGCTTGTATAACAGTGTAAATTTGCTGTCCCCTCAAAATAACTCAACACACAGCCATAAAGGTCTAAACTGATGGCAACAAAAGTGAGTACACTCCTAAGTGAAAATGTCCAAATTGGGCCCAAAGTGTCAATATTTTGTGTGTCCACTGTTATTTTCCAGCACTGCCTTAGCCCTCTTGGGCATGGAGTTCACCAGAGCTACACAGTTTGACACTGGAATCCTCTTCCACTCCTCCATGATGACATCACAGAGCTGGTGAATGTTAGAGACCTTGCACTCCTCCACCTTCCATTTGAGGATGCCCCACAGATGCTCAATAGGGTTTAGGTCTGGAGACATGCTTGGCCAATCCATCACCTTTACCCTCAGCTTCTTTAGCAAGGCAGTGGTTGTCTTGGAGGTATGTTTGGGGTCGTTATCATGTTGGAATACTGCCCTGCGGCCCAGTCTCCGAAGGGAGGGGATCATGTTCTGCTTCAGTATATTACAGTACATGTTGGTATTTATGGTTCCATCAATGAACTGTAAATCCCCAGTGCCGGCAGCACTCATGCAGTCCCAGACCATGACACTTCCACCAAAATGTTTGACTGTAGGCAAGACACACTTGTCTTTGTACGCCTCACCAGAATGCCACCACACACTTGACACCATCTCAACCTAATACGTTTTTCTTGGTCTCATCAGCTCACAGGACATGGTTCCAGTAATCCATGACCTTAGTCTGCTTGTCTTCAGCAAACTGTTTGCGGGCTTTCTTGCGCATCATCTTTAGAAGAGGCTTCTGGGACAACAGCCATGCAGACCAATTTGATGCAGTGTGCAGTGTATGGTCTGAGCAATGACAGGCTGACCCCCACCCCTTCAACCTCTGCAGCAATGCTATCAGCACTCATGCGTCCATTTCCCAAAGACAACCTCTGGATATGAGGCTGAGCACATTCACTCAACTTCTTTGGTCGACCATGGCGAGACCTGTTCTGAGTGGAATCTGTCCTGTTAAACTGCTATATAGTCTTGACCACCATGCTGCAGCTCAGTTTCAGAGTCTTGGCAATCTTCTTATAGCCTAGGCCATCTTTATGTAGAGCAACAATTCTTTTTTTCAGATCCTCAGAGAGTTCTTTGTCATGAGGTGCCATGTTGAACTTCCAGTGACCAGTATGAGAGAGTGAGAGCGATAACACCAAATTTAACACACCTGCTCCCCATTCACACCTGAGACCTTAGTAACACTAACAAGTCACATGACACCAGGGAGGGAAAATAGCTAATTGGGCCCAATTTGGGCATTTTCACTTAGGGGTGTACTCACTTTTGTTGCTAGCAGTTTAGATATTAATGGCTGTATGTTGAGCTATTTTAAGGGGACAGAAAAATCTCACTGTTACACAAGCTATATACTCACTACTTAACATTGTAGCAATGTGTCATTTCTTCAGTGTTGTCACATGAAAAGATATAATAAAATATTTATAAAAATGTGAGGGGTGTACTCAGTTTTGTGAGATACTGTATGTCCTGTGTGCCATTATCATTGAAAGTGAAAGTAAAAAAAAATCCCAAATTTTTGTTTGTCCCTAGAAGAATAAAAGAGGGACATCTTTTAATGGGGGCCCTAGTTTTGGTCATCTGAGGGTCCCCAAGGAATTCATTTAATTTACAGGGATTTCTCTCACTTCCTGTTTGGCTATGGGACAGGAAGTGAAGGCAAATCTCTGCAATGAGACACAGATGGCAGAAAAAAATCTGACAGGGGTTTTAAAAATTAAAATTAAAAAGTTTTACTCCTGGAGAAGACAACTTAATATACACCCCTGACCCTGTTCAGTAGTTCTGCTTATGTGTAAATAACCGTTTTTAACAATTGCCCACATTGCCATATTTGCTGCAAATGTATTGTCATAATTGCACATTTGTTGCCTTCATATTGTCACCACTCCCCACTTTGTTGCCCACATTTTATCACAATTGCCATTTGTTTCATGTGTATTGTGTATAATTATTCATTTGGGGACCCATGTAATGTCAAGGTAGCCATTTTTCCCAGTCATAGGTGTTTATAGCAGTGTTTCTCAACCTTTTCTCAGTCCCAAGGCTCCTTTTAAAATGATATACAATCTTGAGGCCACCCATTCTAAAATGTGAAAAACTAAAACAAATAGTTGTACAGCAGCAACATCCACACAGGTAGGACACCAAATACATACACTAGACGAAAAATCGTCATTGGAACAGTTTGTTTGTTTTTCGTTCAGTTAATGGGCACAAATCAAAAATCTTTTGTGATATTTTGAGCCAAAAAATGCAAAAGGAAAGGTTTGGAAGACTCGATAAATTGAAAGGATAATGTTTTTCCCCGTCCATTAAAAATTGAACTGTTGGTACTGCGCATAAGTGACCCAGAAGCAAAAAAGAAACGAGAAACTGATTAATTTATGACCATTGAGTGATTTAGCATTCGAAATTCGGTCATTACATGATGGTAATATTGTTTGCTCTTACGACCGCGTGTTCGTTCTTCAAAAATGCATTTCAATGATTTTCCGACTGGTGTATGACTAGCATAACATTAGAGGTGATTCATTCTTCCAAAACAAGCACACCTTTGCATGGTATGGACTAGTATTCCAATGTTTCTCTTCTCCCTCACTCAGCTAATGTAACCCCAGTGCTGATGAAGAGGGGCAGGTGAGGGGCAAATAAGCATCCAACATTCTCCTTATTAACCGACGACATCATTGGTTGTTAGAATGCTGGCAGCAGAAAACCTGTAATGGAGCACAGTAAAAACCTGGCGCTTTATGTAACTAAAAGGCAGGCTTGAGCCACCCACTGGCTTATATACTATTCTTGGGCAAATTTCAGACATTTTGCCAAGGCATCCTGGTTGAAAATGGCTGGTTTAGAGGATTGTACTAATATAATTTTGTTTCCTTTGGGACTGTTACTATGAAAGCACAACACATACTTATGTTTCATTATAGTTCACTGCATGGGCCTTCAGTTTTATTTTATGTAGTATGCTGTTATTATCCCCATATTTCGCCATGATGAAATATGTGCATCACTATTAAAGCCTTGGATTTCATTTCATTCATTGTGCAGATATTTCACCACAGCAAACATTGATTTTATTTTTATTGTTTTACAATTTATATATAAAACATTCAGATAAATAAATTGTGTAAGAAACGTGTGCACTGCTATGTATACCACAAGTGGTATGTATACAATATTAAAAAATATTAATTACTAAAGTGATATCTTAAATTAAATACATTTAGTGTATAAACAGCTGCAACCATTTGATTAGTGAACTCACACCCAAAGCAATTTATTTTATTCTATTATTCATATAAAGAAAATCTTCACTGTCTCCAGTTTTGTTCTGTCCATTATTAGTATTAATTTAATTTCATGATTACCATTGAAAATAATTATTACTCCCGTTCCTTCCTATCCTGGGAGGCCATTCGGAAAACACACAACGCGCCAGTCAGGGAACACTACCACTTCCTTCAATTGAAACACAGGATTTTTGCCCTACGCAGCACATCCACTTACTTAACTTTTTTTGAACATACATGTCAACACACCCCTGGGGCCCCCGGGCTCATTTCGGCCATTTATGCATCCTTGAATGGACGCCCGACATCAGCACCCATCTCTTACATGGCCCAATGGGAATGGGACCTTTAGTCCCCCATAGACCTATAAGACTGGAGTAAGGCCTGGAGAATAGTGGCTAAGTGATCCTTTAACACAAATACACTAGAAGCAGCATATAAGGTCCTATTCAGATGGTATTGGGTCCTGACCCGTACAGCCCATGCATTCCTGGGGAATGGTGAAAGTTGTTTCCGCAATTGTGGAGAGTAGGGGGATGTTATACATACCTAGTGGTTCTGCCCAAAATTAGTGAGGTACTGGTTGAGGGTTTTTGGCTTACTCCAGACCCTTTTTCATCTCACAGTTCGTAGGGACGCTAAGTTAGTCCATTAACTGATTTATACACTCTGCAGCAGAAATTGGCCACGTATCTTTTTATTGAGGCTAAACGGACTATAGGTCAACACTGGAAGACCCAGCGAGTAGCTTTCCAGGGGGTGAAGGCACATGTGACTGCTATGATGCTTCAGGAACGAATGTCCAGTATTGTGAATGATTCACATGCCAAATTTTTCAAAACTTGGGAACCATGGATCTCTTATGAGTTCCCTTCACTCCGATCGCTCTGTTGGGGTTCTGTTGGGGTCTTATCTAATTTCTACATGTGGGGCTCCCAAGTCCCAGTTATCCCCCCCCCCCTTTCCTTTCTCTCTTACCCACAACTTTCTTTCCACTTTTCAGCTCTTCTTGCCTTCCCTCTAGTTCCTCACTTTTCTTGTTCATGCCATTGCCTCCTATGGGGGTGCAGGAGAAGAGCCCCCTCCGGTGTGATGATATGTAGATTATGGGGGCATAGCATTTTTTGCAGCGAACATTTTCAGCACCATCCCCTTTTTTCATTATGGTTAAGTATAATTAGGATCATTATTGTCCATTGGTACTGTTTACCCATTTCTAGCCCCTGAGTGGGCGATTATTAAGCTTGTTCATGGATCTCTTGTTTATTTTTGTAAACCTAATAAACATATTGAAACAGAAAATAATTATGACTTGTGGGGGGTAAAAATGAAACCCAGGTGCCAACTATGCTAGGTACGGCAGTGATATGCTGACTTTCTTGTTGAAGTCAATATTTGAACAAGAGGGCTCCTAGTGTGCTCTGGAAGATAACTGAAACCATAGCAGGCACCTCTGGGTCTGCTGCTTGGTGACCTCATAATTAAGTGCAGATTTGCTTTAATGTGTCGTTTTTATGCTTTCTCTCTCTGCATAGAGTAGAGATGAATGGGTGTGAGAACCAGCACAATCACCCAAAGGGCTTCTCTTAGGGCTAATTATAAACTTAAACAGGAAGTGTCCACATGCTGCACATAACAAGCAAACAGAGACAAAATCACCAAACATGACAGAAGAACTCTTATTAATAATTTCCTCCTAAGGGGCAAGGAAGACAATCAGCCACCAGCGGATGGAGATACAGAATGTGCTATTTTAGCCTCCTTTAGGAAGAGGAAATCAATCATACAAGGATTGGCATCAATGAATAATGGATGTTGAAGGAGCGCCCTCTGCTGGTCATGCAAACTTCTCTGTCTATAACCACATTATATAACTGGCCACAGACAGAATGTTTTTAGGGAAACTATAGTGTTTTTGTTGTCTGTACACATTTTGGGTCATGGCTGTAAATTATATGAGCAAAGTTGTGGGATGGAGGCATTCATACAACCACCACACTTGAGTGTACTGGGAACCATTGCTTACATAGTTACATACTGAATTTTCTAGGATTAAAAAAAAAACACATACCCGTCCAGTTCAACCTATATATGGGTATGTTTGTTTCTGTCTTTTATTTTCTAACAATTCCCATAGCCCTGTGTATCCTGCTTCCTGAGGAAGACATCTAAAAAAAATTAAGGCTATGCTTTCAGCTACCACCGCCTTCTGGCAGAGGGAGCAGTGGCGGCTGGTGAAGTTTTAGGATGGGTGGGGGGGGTGCCAGGCCCCGTCCTTCCTTTTTGACCCCTCTTACTTCTAATAAGCCCCACCCCTTATAGAATCTGTCCACTGTATTCCACATATTGTGTCAGGAGTATACAGCTCAGCGTCACAGGACACAGTATACAGCCCAAGCATCACAGGACACAGCAGTGGAGGCTCATCCATAAGGGCTGTAGGGGCAGAGCCCCACCAAAAAAATAAGTAACAAATAAAAATGAACTATAATTATTAACCAACAGCAGCACAGCTAGAGAGAAACTCCAAAGAAAAAAAATCTTTGGAATTTCTCTCTAGCTGTGCTTCTGTTGCTAATTGCTGGAATAGACAGATTAGATAAGAAAGAGAAGTGTAATCTACCTAGCAACAGGGCAAATGTCCCAAATCTCATTAAAAAACCCTATCTAGAACACAGTAAAATGAATTCTCCACCCTCATTGGCTGCTTTCCAACATTCCATTCTGAGAATAGGAGCTTTTTAGGATGTCTGAATCTGCAGACCTTAAACCGCCTAGTCCATTTGGTCTCTGCCTGGGGGGGAGCCAAGATTTTCTCTGCTTGCATTCTAGCCTGCTGTCTAGCCAGGTCCCCCCCTCCACAAGTCGCACTCCGACACTTAGTCTCTACCTCCAGCAGTGTTTCCCCTCTCCACAGGGACCCTTCCCCCACACTTTTGCAGCCAGTGACACAGGTGGGGGCACTTTTGCAGCCAGCAACACAGGTGGGGCACTTTTGCAGCCAGTGACACAGATGGGGGCACTTTTGCAGCCAGTGACACAGGTGGGGCACTTTTGCAACCAGTGACACATGTGGGGGCACTTTTGCACGGGGGTGGACACAGTGACCGACGTTTTCACGGGGGTGTACACAGTGACCAACGTTTTCACGGGGTGGACACAGTGACCGACGTTTTCACGGGGG
>BLSH010054853.1:57240-73461 GCA_018402905.1 Glandirana rugosa | reverse complement strand
ACACAGGTGGGGGCACTTTTGTAGCCAATAACACAGAAGGGGGCACTTTTGCAGCCAGTGACACAGATGGGGGCAATTTTTCAGCCAGTGGCACAGCTGGGGGCACTTTTGCAGCCAGTGGCACAGCTGGGGGCACTTTTGCAGCCAGTGACACAGGTGGGGGCACTTTTGCAGCCAGTGGCACAGGTGGGGGCACTTTTGCAGCCAGTGGCACAGGTGGGGGCATTTTTGCAGAGGCCCCCCCCAAAGTCGGGACAAGTCCCGCACTTACCCCATCTAATAGGCAGGAGTGTTGCAGAGTTTGGCATATGGAGAAGTGGGCTGAGAGTCTGCAGAGATCGGCATACGGAGAGCGACTGTCCCCCATCATCGGTCGGTCACCGGTCAGGGTCTCTGTGGGAGCGGGAGTCATGTCCGCTGCCACAGTGACCCGCCCCTGGCAACCGCATCCAATCACCGCAAGCTCAGGGCAGGCAATCAGAATGTGTGTGTGTGCCTGTTCAGCGCACACACATAGCCTTTAATATCTGACCAATAGGCTCACTACTTGGCTGACAGCCAAGGAGCCATAAAAAAGTCAATGTACCGGCGCCACCTGCAGGGGGGCCGGGCTGACTTTTTTTTTTATCCAGCGGGGAGGTGGCGCCCAAATGCCCCATATGCACCAGCCACCGCTGAGAAAGAGTTCCACATTTTTACTGCTCTTAAGCTGGCCAAAGACCATTTGAATCTTGGCTGGTTCAGCAGAAACCAGCCAAGATTCAATTCATGTATTGGCAGGCTGAATGTTAATTGATCGATCAACTTGAGTACAACCAACCTGTTGGATTTTACATGCAATTATAATAATCACTGTATTCTCCCGGTCAGCTTCCCTTGACCCCCCTCCAGGAGAACACAATGGCTCCGCAGGAGGGATTCCCTCATTAACCACTTGCCGACCGTCAACCGCAGGTTGACAGCGACAAAGTGGCTCGATATCGCAAACCGCCGTCGTACGACGACGGCTGCGAGAATCGCGCACTGTGAGCCAGGGAGGGGGGCCAGGGAGCGGGTGTGGCGGACTTGATGCCCCCCCGCACTGAAAGAACGGAGGTCCGTGTAAGTAAACACGGACCTCCGTTCTGTGAGAGGGGGAAGGGCTGTGATCACAGCCTTCCTCTACATGGAAGCTGTGATCACTTCCCTTCCCCTGCTAGGGCAGCCCACACACAGTTAGAACACACCCAGGGAACACAGTTAACCCTTAGAGCGCCCACTGCAGGTTAACCCCTTCACTGCCAATGGCATTTACACAGTAATCAGTACATTTTTATAGCACTGATCGCTGTATAAATGCCAATGGTCCCAAAAAAGTGTCAAAATGTTCCGACATGTCCGCCCTAATATTGCAGTACCGCTAAACATCGCAGATCGCCGCCATTACTAGTAAAAAATAAATAAATAAATAAAAACCCCAGAAATGAATTCTCATCATCCGTAAACGTGGCCACTTTTGCGCAAACCAATCAATAAACGCCGATTGCGATTTTTTTTATCATAAATATGAGGAAGAATATAAATCGGCCAAAAACGGTGAAAAAAAATGTTTTTTTATTTTTTTTTTTTTTGGATTTGTATTTTAGCAAAAAGTAAGAAATTTGGGTTTTTTTGCAAAATTGTCGCTCTTCTTTTGTTTATAGCGGCGATCAGAAATGACGCAGCGATGATCAAATACCACCAAAAGAAAGCTCTGTTTGTGGGAAAAAAAGGACGCAAATTTAGTTTGGGCAAAACGTCGCACGACCGCGCAATTGTCAGTTAAAGCAACGCAGTGCCGAATCGCAAAAAGTGCTCTGGTCCTAAAGTGTGAAATCCTTCCGGGGCTGAAGTGGTTAACACTGATTGTATTCATGGGGGAATCGAGCGATTTTCTTTCCTGCAATTTGCTCCGTCTATGGCTAGCCTTACAGTAAAGAACCCTTTCCTCCATCTAAGTGTAGCCAATGTTCGCCTTAGGGGTGGCTGAGTGTTGTGGTCCATCTGCTCACACTGCCCTCAATCATACCCATATGGCTCTAGAGTCACAGAACAGTCTGATACTTTGTTTTGTTTTTGTTTTTTTAGGGGAATTGAACTTGGATGGTGATTGGGATGTTGTGAGATGCCCCAAAGAATTGGTTCACAATTTACACTGGACCTCTATATACACCTCTGTATATACATCACTCCTTGTCCTCCAGCACATCACTTGCTGCTACAAACTCCAGTTCCTCTCTCCAGCACATCACTTGCTTCTTCAAACTGCATTTCCTCTCTCCTGCACAGTGCTTTCTCTTCCAGGCCCAGAGGGAAATTTTCTAGGCCTTCTCCACTTCTCCAACCTGACTAGCACATGGTGAGGCCTGCTGCAAGTAGGGCCTCAGAACCACCCATTACAGGTAGGGACAGCTGGTCCCCGTTTGTATAGAAACACTGCTGTGCTAGCCGGCCCTGTCAGCTACTCCAGCTGTGTTGGCCTTCCCCACTGCCACCATGACACCACAGTCCCTCACTGACTTCTGCATGCCTCTACAGCTTCCCAGGGTGTGTGCCACTCACCGACCACCCGGTGGACTCCTGACTGAGCTTCTCCAGTGGCACTGTCCCTTGTGCTTCTCCTCCAGGATCTCACTGTCCTCCTGGCTGCACCCGAGCTCCCAGGCCTCAAGGTCCCCCCCCCCCCCCCAGACTGGGGGCTCATAGGTGAGGCCTCCGCAACCTCAGCTACATTCCAGGTCTTCCACCCAAACTCTCCTCCCAGATTGGGCTGACCCTGGGTATTTAAGGAGGCATGCCCCCTGCCAATCCAGATTGGGGATTGGTCAGGGCTCCTTAGAACACCCCAGATGGCTACACCTCCCTCCCAGCTCTCTGCCTAGAAACCTTCCAGCAGTTTCTGGAAAGAAGTGGGAGGTTCTGGTGACCTCATCTGGGAATCACCCAGTCCTACCTGAGCCACTCCCAGCACAGAAACAAAAACAATCAGGCCTGCACTTCAGTCAGGCCTTATTACATTTTCCTCACCTACCAAAAATCCTCTCACTAGCTCCTACCTAAGCAGGGGACGCTACATAAGATCAAACCTCCTTTACTCTAACCTCAAATCATGGCTGCGTGTCCTTGTTCTCTTTAACAACCTTGGAGCAAACAGTTTATCACAGTTACTGAAGTCATCTTTGATATACTGTATTTGTACAGTGTAATCATATCCCCTATTAAAGTGTTACTACACTCACAACAGTAAAATCAGTCTGTATATGCAGTAAAGCCCGCTTGTTATACTCTCTGTGGAGCCTAAGTGGTTAATCCTCTGCAGTGTGTAAAAAGGCTGTTTTATCCTGTCTTCTCTGATCCTCCCCTTCTTCCACTGTCCCAATCCATCTCGTGATAGTACAGAGGCTAGATGACAAGCTGCACAAGCTCAGTTTGGTATGCATGGCTAGAGAGGGTTTTTTTTCTTGGGTGAGTGCATGTGATCAGTACAGGGCCAATCAGTACTGTCCAGACAGAGGGTCAGGGGCCATGCACCCTCATAGGACAATCATAGGAGAATGAAGACTCCTCTTACAAGCATTAAAGCGGAGTTCCACTCGGTTTTATGTTTATTAAAAGTCAGCAGCTACAAAAAGTGTAGCTGCTGACTTTTAATAAACACACAATCACCTGTCCCACGATCTAGTGAAGCAGTTTAATCTGCGTAGATAATGTAATGGGTAAGTAGTTTAGTGGTTGTATGGAGTGAAGGAGAGGTGAATGGAGAGAAAGTGAAGCATTGTGAAAAGACCATGCAAGAAGTGAACATGGGTGGAGAGAAGAAAAAGGTGCAAGTAAACACCAGATGGCTAGAGGGGGGCAGGCGAATGGGATGCTGGTGTAGAGACAAAGAACCATAACCAGGAAAGCTGTCACAAGGAGATAGTTCATAGGGGTGTAATTACCATGTCTGGATGTGAGGGGGAAGTGTGCAACCACTGGTTCCTGTGTTCCATGCTGTCCGCCCCAGGATGAGCCCGCATATGTAGCCCCGACCAGTCCAGCGTGCCCCACCCAATGTCACGTGGGCGTGATGTGTTGGAAGGCATCCGAGCTAGGGGCAGAAATCCGCACACCCAGCCTGGATAGCCGCGCTAACCCATTGTCTGCAGGGATGTCAAAGAGGGCTGACTACCAGCCAACAGCACAGAGCGCTGGGGGCATGGAGCGGCACCATGATGCTGATACATAGGTCGGCCACCCTGTTCACCCCCGTCCCCCCAGGAGACCCTCTCCGCAGGGAGGGATGGGGAGAGGGGAGAAGGAGGGATGCCGAGAACGCATCACAGCTCCAGGGAGACGGGTATACAGCGGCCCCGCCCCTATGTACACTCCCACTGAAGCCAAAGGCCTTGTTCACATGGGCTGTACTACAGTGTACACCAGTTTGCCTGCATAGCGGTGTATACGCATTCTGTTCATCCCCATACAGGCAGTCCCATTCAGATCCCAGAAGATTGCAGGGAGGGAGGGGGAGAGGAGAACTTCTGCTCGAGTCGCCTAGGCAACCAGAGTGGAGATGGGAGCTGGGTACCTGCCAAAACTAGGTACCCACTCCTCCCCCCAAAAAAAATGACAAGCCAAATGTGGCAAGGGGTGCAGAGTCTTTAAAGTGGAAGTTCCACTTTTGGGTGGAACTCTGCTTTAACCAGACACTGATAGAATGTAGACGACTGCTCTAACTGCTGATGAGAAAAGGTATTTAGCAGTTTGTATTTACTAAAATAATTGCATTTCCATGTTCTGTGTACTGTGGGAGACCAGATATAGTGACTGCAGGGTCCAGAGTTAAGTAACACTTTAAGCACCTCTTCTCCAGAGTGAATAACTATAATCTATGTAATTGATCCTCAGAGATGAGGTCCATCATCCTCATTAATTTTGTTGCTTTTTGCTGAACTCTTTCTAATTCAAGAATGTATGTCCTACGGATTAGTGACCATACATGACTCTTGACATTCATTGACTCCAGTTGGCCTAGGGTTAGTCTTAATTCTTTGATTATCTATAGGTGTTTCTTGGGTGAACTCTGGAACAGGAAGTCACTTGGTGAAAAAGAAGCTGTAATCTATCTGTAATTGGGAAAACTTTTATTGGTTGGCTATTGGCAGTTTGTTATTGGAATTCAACTTCCCCTGAGTCAATGGCTAAGCCCTGCCATCTGTCATTCTACTTTCCAAAGAGACTGCCTCAGTGGTCTGTAAGGGCAATGGAATGACAGTTGGCAGAGCCTTGACGTGAAAAAAGGAAGGCAGAACTTGGTAAAGTGACTCTAAATCAAAAAGGAGCACAGAGGAGAGGCTTACTAGCTAGTAATAGAAATAGCAAACATATTGTAATGTTTAAACTTTTACTTTTAAAATGTAAAATAGGGTACAGGTTTACTTTAAAGACTTTCCCAGTGCGCATCAGAGTTAGGAGATTGAGGTTTCCAGGTTTCAACATTTAAAGGGGAGTTCCACTGTATTTTAAGTTTATTAAAAGTCAGCAGCTACAAAAAGTGTAGCTGCTGACTTTTAATAAACAGACATTTACCTGTCCCCCGGTCCAGCGATGTGGCCGGCACGAGACTCGGAACTCTCCCCCTCCCCTCCGCGGCACCGTCATTGGTGCTGTGGGCACCCGACCGTGACAGGAAGCAGCTTAACGGCCGGGAGTCCACTGCGTCTTCTAGGACCTGTTCTGTGTCCCAAAAGACTTCGGGAGGGAGGGGGAAGGAGACCTTCCACTTCCAATCACCTATGATTGTGTATCATATACTGTATGTAGCACTGTCCCCGTAGGGCTTGCTGTGTGTTGTCTTCTTAGACCTCCCTCTGATTACCTGCAGATGGTTGCAAGGGGTTTTCACTAGGGATGCACCGATACCCGCAAAAATGCTCCGAACCCGGAAGCCTATGCCGGAAGTGACGTCACGTAGGAGCTGACTGCCTCTTCCTCCCTCCAGCGCTGTGTCTATCAATTTCATGACCGGCCCGCGTCAGCACGCTACATCGTACTGAGGGACCTTCCTCGTCAGACCAGCATTCTTAAAAGTCAGCACGGGCTATTTTCAGGGAGTTGAATGTTCGTTCAGGCAGGCCTGCCAGTGTCCCCACTGTCACTTCAGACACAGAGGAAGAGCGCTCCTGACTTGTGAGGGGGTAGAGGCCTGGAACAGGGCAGGTGATAGCTGCTGGATACCATGAACTAGTACTGCTCGTACTTTGTGTGTGCTGTGTACACCGGGGTGAGGAGCACCACCCACACCAAGGGTGTAGGCTTGCGCTGACTTTTTTCTAATGAATTTTATTTTATATTGTTTCCATGTGTCTCCTGTACTAGTATGTAGTCTTTGGCTGTCTCCTGCACCATGCGGTCTCTGGCAGTCTCCTGCACCGTGCAGTCTCTGGCCATCTCCTGCACCATACAGTCTCTGTCTCCTGCACCATGCAGTCTCTGGCCGTCTCCTGCAACATGCAGTCTCTGGGTGTCTCCTGCACCATGCCTGTAGTCTCTGGCTGTCTCCTATACTATGCCTGCAGTCTCTGGCTGTCTCCTGTACCATGCCTGAAGTCTCTGGCTGTCTCCTGTGCCATGCCTGCAGTCTCTGGCTTTCTCCTGTACCATGCCTGCAGTCTCTGGCTGTCTCCTGTACCATGCCTGCAGTCTCTGACGGTCTCCTGTACCATGCCTGCAGTCACTGCTTTCATTTCTGCCTGTTGCCTCCTCCTTCCCTCCACCAGCTGTCACCTCTGCCCCCATCTCTCCCAATAACCCTCCTATCCCTATCCTCTTCCCCCCAGCGATCACAGCCTTTTCCATCCCAATTCTTCCACCCCACAATCTCTATTTCACCCCACCCTCAACTACCTTGCCCTCACTTACCATCTACTCCTACCCTGCCGTCACCCAACTCACTAACAACCACCCCCACCTCCCAAACCGCCCCGCTTCATAGGCAATAGGTATCAGTAATTAGTATTAGCAACTACCTGCGGTAAAGTATCAGTACTCCTACTCGGTGGTAAAAGTGGTATTGGTGCATCTCTAGTTTTTACATATCTCTCCTTACTCCTGCTTGTCTGTTACTCAATAAGCAGTCCAGTGTACTTGGGCTTTTTTGATATTTATTATGGAACTTATATGGGAGATAGGAATAGTTGGGTACTCCAATTGAACTATTCATAATTGATAAGGACAACTCTCACTTAGCCTCACTTTGTGGAAGCAGACACACTGCTTTTCCCATACTGCCACATGTTTGGAAGAATTAAGTCATCTTGCTCTCACCAGCAGTCAGCAGCAGACTAAATGCAACTATTTTATCTTCACGACACTATCTAGCATCCCCTTGACTGACACCCTTCCACTGACTCTTCTAGCTGAAGGGATGGCCATCACATGACCGGCCCCATGACACAAATCTGTACTCACAGTAGGCAGAATCAGATCCTTCCTGGTGTCTCCCTTCCAGCCAACTATGCAGGACCTCAGCTTTACTCTGACTTCAGGCCCATGGATCGACTACCCAAGGCTGCATGACAACTTCTGTAAAGGAGGGGCAGCCAGCCCCTTCCCTCCGGGACCCTGCTCTCCAGCTGAAAGACCCCAAGCACATGTGCCCTTCAGCATTTATACAGTTACCCAGCATGCATTGAGGCACTTTCCTCTGGCAACAGCCAGGGTTGTAACAATGCCTGTGCCCTCACTTCCCACTGTCCAATATGCCTCCCTATTGGACCAGTGAGACAAGCTGAGCTGCACCTGATAGCCATGAGCAGACCTTACCAAAAGATCCTGGCAGAGAGCACTCTAAATTTGCCTATCAATCTTCCTGGTAAGCAGAAAGACCCACAACTATGCTATCTGTATATTGTGACAGCAGTGGACCATCACTGTAGTGTGCAATGTGTGTTGGCACAGACTCTTGTAGCATACATTGAGAGAGAATGGGATAACAGGTCAATGAAGGAGCACAACAGGCACAGAGAATTCTCCCCTTATCACAGGAAGTGTCTGAACAAGAACCTTTATGGCAGGATCACAGGATATTATTTAAATGAAAACTGTAAATCTAAAAATGTTATAAATTACTTTTGAAATTACATTACATGTTAACCGCTTGCCGACCTGCTCACGCAGATATACTGTGGCAAGTCGGCTCTCCTGTGCGACGTGACCTACCCTTACGTCATCTCGCACAGGCGCAGTTGCAGGCGGGATCGTGCCGGCGAGTGTGCCCGCAGGTCGGACGGACTCTATGTCCGCCGGGCGACCCGCGATTGGCTACTACAAAGCGTTCTGACAGGCGGCATGACAGAGATCTACTGATCTCTGTCACCGGGATAAGTTAGATCTCTTTTGCCCCTGGCAGCCCAGCCCCCACACAGTTAGAAGACACACAGGGAACACATTTAACCCTTTGATCGCCCCCTGTAGGTTAACCCCTTCCCTGCCAGTGGCATTTACACAATAATCAGTGCATTTTCATAGCACTGATCACTGTATAAATGCCAATGGTCCCAAAAAGTGTCAAAAGTGTCCAACATGTCCGCCGCAATATCGCAGTCCCACTAAAAATCGCAGATTGCCGCCATTACTAGTAGACAAAAATAAAAAATAAAAACGTCAGAAATTAATTCTCATCGTTTGTAAAGCAGCAACTTTTGCACAGACCAATCAATATACGCCTATTGCAATTTTTTTTTTACCACAAATATGTAGAAGGATATATATCGGCCAGAACTGATGAATAAAATATGTTTTTTTTTTATATATATATATATATATATATATATATATATATGTATTATATAGGAAAAAGTAAGAAATATTGTTTGTTTGTTTTTTTCAAAATTGTCTCTCTTTTTTTTGTTTATAGCGCAAAAAAATAAAAACTGCAGAGGTGATCAAATACCACCAAAAGAAAGCTCTACTTGTGGGAAAAAAAGGAGGTCAATTTTGTTTGGGTACAACGTTGCACGACCGCGCAATTGTCAGTCAAAGTGACACAGTGCCGAATCTCAAAAAGTGCTCTGGTAAGGAAGGGGGTGAATCCTTCCAAGGCTGAAGTGGTTAAAACATGAATGAGAATTTAGAGATGGACTTTACATAAACTTTAATAGTTATTGTTTTACTATTCAATAAAATTGCATTTTTGTGATTAAAGTTTAGTATTAAGTTTATTTACACTAATATTTAGTGTATTTACTGCGGCAGTGTGGATGCGTCCCGCGAATTGCCGTAAATAAACGGCGACGTGCAGAGTGGCTGCTAGGCGGAGAAGTGTGCCTGCGGTTCAGGCGGACCCGATGTCCGCCGGCGAGCCTCGATGAGCGGCCACAGCAAAAGAACGGGGAACCGCCAGTGTAAACACGGCGGTTCCCCACTCTGTCAGTGGGGACATAGGAGATATACTGATCCCTGTCACTGGGATCAGTTAGATCTCTTATGCCCATAACAGCCCAGCCCCCCCACAGTTAGAACGCGCCTAGGGAACACAGTTAACCCCTAGATCTCCCCCTGCAGGTTAACCCCTTCACTGCCAATGACATTTATTCAGTAATCAGTGGATATTTAAATTTCTGATCGCTGTATAAATGTCATTGGTCCCAAAAAAGTGTCAAAATGGTCCGACATATCCGCTGCAATATCACAGTACAGCTAAAAATTGCAGATCACCGCCATTAGTAGTAAAAAATAAAAATAAAATAAAAACCCCAGAAATGAATTCATGCGGCCACTTTTTGCGCAACCAATCAACCAAAAATATGAGGAAGAATATAAATCGGCCAAAACCGATGAAAACATTTTTTTTTATATATTTTTTTTTTGGATTTGTATTTTAGCAAAAAGTGAAAAAAATTTTTTTTTTTTTAAATTGTCACTCTTTTTTTGTTTATAGCGGTAATCAGAAATGATGCAGAGGTGATCAAATACCACCAAAAGAATCATGCTGCTTGTGCTGCTGGTGATTATTTTACTTGACATTCAAAGTCTTCTGATCCCCCACTCCTACAGCCATAATCTTCCGGAGATGCGGGGGTTGATACAGAGGGGCCTGTCATGAGTGCTTGTTAAGAGGGCTGACTATGCCTGTCCTTTCCGCTAAACTAAACGTGATCTATGAGTGGAGGAGGCAGACCTTTCATTCATCCACCTGCCCTCCATTTATAGATCTTTTTTCAACTCTTGCTATTACTTTTTAAGTAGTTACTGCAACATTTTGTTATTCTTTTAGAAAAAAAGATAAAAGCTAATCATTGTAAGCACCCTTGGCAGTGTAATATGGCTTTATCCCAACCAATGTAATTGCCACTTTTGGTGGACAACTTGCCCTGTTAGAAGTAGCAAAAATACAACTGATCTACTGGCAGGATCAAAAGGTAATAAAAATACAGTACTGGGAGGGCTAAAGGTAAAAATTGCTGTGCTAACGCTAGAGAGACAGACTGTGTCTTATATTTGCCTATTGTTACACTTTAGCTGTAAATCTGGCCAGGTAAATTTTGAGGAAGAACAATGGATGATTATGCTAATATGGTTTTTCTACCAGCACCATGTCACTTGTTATGTACAACAAGTGTTAATGGCGGATACCTCCCAACTGATCGTGTCAAATATTTAGAGGAGCAAACGGATGGCAGGACAATGGCAGGAAATAGCTCCCAACTGTCCGGCAATCAATTATAACAAAGACAAAATCCACAGGGATGACACGATTCTGTGATTTAAAAGGGACTGAAAATATTCACAGAATGTAAAAGAATTTAAATTGTTCATACAGCTGGCTAGAAGGAAATCACAAACTGAGAGAATTAAGAGTTTCAGGCAGGGTATAACACACCGCCAATATTAACAGAAACTACAAAATGGTTACAGCCAAAATTATACAAAATTGTGCAAATCTCGGATGACTGTTTTTCCATCAGATTTGAGTTCTCCTTTGAGGTACATGTTTTTGTTTTATAGATTGATTTTTATGAGTATTAGAAATTCTTCAATAATGACTTTCCTATTTTTGAATGCAAAGTGGTAGTAAACTTTTTTTTTTTTTTAAATGTTTACCTACAGGTAAGCTTATAATTAAGCTTAGCTGTAGGTAAAATGAATATCTCCTAAACGTGCACCGAGATATTCTAGAGAACAGCAGCCGGTCTCTTCACCGACACATGCACTCTGAAGGAACGGCATACCCGTGCCGTTCCTTCAGAGCCCTCAAAGCTGTGGTCTGCGGCTGAATAGCTGGAGTCCCCGAACCCGGAAAGAAGACGGGGAGAGGATGGGAGCCACTGCAGCAGTGACAGTGAGCCACTGGAGGGCTTCTTTCTAAGGCAGGGCTCGAAATTTCAAGTCCTGAGCTACTAGCTAGGACTTAAGAGTTACTCTGCACCAGTTGCCCCACCCACTCCCTGCCCTGCCCCGTCCATAATTCCACCCCTAATCATGCCCTTGTAATTTATCTCATGAAATAACACTGTTAAATGTTTAATGCAGAATTAAGTTTCAAAAACTATATTAACAACAGCAACTTTATCAGTGCCCATCAGTGCAGCCTCATCAGTACCCATCAATACAGCCTCAACAGTGCCAATCAATGCAGCCTCATCAGTGACCATCAATGCAGCCTCATCAGTGCCCATCAATGCAGTCTATCAGTGTCCATCAATGCAGCCTTATCAGTACCCATCAATGCAGCCTCTTAGTACCCATCAATGCAGCCTCTTAGTGCCCATCAATGCAACCTTATCAGTGCCCATCAATGCAGCCTCATCAGTACCGATCAATCCAGCCTATCAGTGGTTATCAGTGTAGCCTATCATTGCCCATCAATGCAGCCCCATGGGAGCTGATTCTCTTCCCAGCAATAGGCCAGGAAACTGTGGGGAAGGGAGAGGAGAGGAAGAGAAGAGCCGGCCGGATCACACAGAGAGATGTTGTTGTGCTGCAGACTAATTCAAAGTCACGTTCATACTCTTTGTGCAATGGATGGATTCCAGGTCTCAGTAAAATATATTATATTAATATCATGTAGCGCCCCCCATAGTATAGGTGCGTTTTCTAGCAGGGTTTTTGGCTAGGGGAGGTAATTTAGTCAAGCCTGCCTGTAATGTGCAGGCCTGACTGTTTTGATCTGGGCTGGGAGGAGAGGCTCAGGGAGTATTGGGTGGACTTAACAGATGAGGTCACCAGAGCCTCCCACTTCTTTCTAGAAACCTGGGGAAGGTTTTCTGGTCAGTGAGCTGGGAGATGGGTGGAGCCATCTTGAGTATTCTAAGGATCCCTGACCAATCCCCAAACAGGATTGGCAGGGGGCAGGCCTCCTTGAGTCAGCCCAATCTGGGAGGAGTAGTGTCAGGTAGAAGTCTGGAGATGTAGCAGAGGCACTGTGGTGCAGGCCCCTACCCGGGAGGTCTTCCCCAGTCTGGGGAGGGTGACCTTGGGGCCTGAGTGTTTGGGTACAGGAGGAACAGAAGAACAGTGGAGGTGCTACAGGAGGAGTGAGAGACTTTAAAGTAGCCACCGTGCGGTGAGTGACGGTCCCTGGGACTGGAAGAGAAAGTGCTGGAGCAGGCTGGGAGAGGTATGGTGGACAGTCTGTGGGAGCCTTGGTAGCCAGTCAAGGGAAAGGAGAGTCAACACCAGAGAGTGGGTCGATGGGACTTGTAAGAGGATGGGCTGGGAGTTGTAGTCCGTCAAAGGCCCGGTTAGCGCTAAAGTACTTTGCTGCACATTCAGGGGCTTGTGAACCCTGGCATGTAATGGGTGTTCCTTAGGTCCTGCCAAAACAGGGTAGGCCTCGCCACGTGCTAACCGCGGTGAAGAGAAAGGTATAGAGAAGCCTGTAAAATTCCCCTTCAGGCTGGAAGCTCCCCTTCTGAGCTGGAGAGAAGCAAAGGAGTGTAAAGCTGTGAGTTCTGTGTAGTGAGAGAACTGCAAGAGAAACGGTCAGCAAGTGAAGTGCTGGAGAGTTGAGAGGAGCAATGGTCTGCAGAGGGAGAGTCTGCAGTAAAGTGTGCATATACAGGCTTGTATATGGAGGCCTTGTACCATAATTCTTTGGGCATCCCACAGTTACCCCTTATCCCCATCCAAGTTAATTCCCCCAAATAAAACAACAAAAACAAGAGTCTGGTCAGTGTCTCCGGATGTGTGAAATATGGTGCGATTGAGGTCAGTTATCAGGTGAGCCATTACTAACAGCTACTCTCAAGGGAGCACATGGCTACAATCATATTTAATTTGGAAGCAATGCCTTTTCAAATGCCTCCCAGCACTGCCTCTAATGTCTCTAGAACCCATGCCTCTGAGCCTGGGTTCACACTTCACTTCGCTTTCCTGTTCACATCACATGCGATGTGTGTGCAGTGTAATTTGAGCCATACATTTTGTATGGCTCAAATCGCATTGCAGCCGCACCAAAATGGTGCAGGACCCTTTTTTCTCGCTCCTGAATCACATCACGTGGGTGTTCACACCCAGGCAATGCAATTCTGGCAAACGCACTGCATTTTGCGAGCTGTTTTGGGGTGTTATTAATCTAGCATTGATACCTGCAGCAGATCGCATGGACACTGTGCAATTGCAATGTGGTGCAGGAAACACACAGGATTTGCTGCATTTCCCACTTTGCATCAGTGTGAACCTAGGCTAAAGCCTCTTTAGATTTTATCAGTGATTCACCGATGTTTTCAAATGTAGACATGCCAGATTTGAACCCACTATGTGTTTTATTTTTTTTAAATTCAAGATAGTTTTATTGATACAAATTTCAGAGTACAACTGTTGTTACAAAGAACATATAACAAATATGACATTTCGATGATAAGGGAATTACCTCGTTTTCCAATTACGATAACAGTAAAAAGCTATGTGGGCCCACTATGGAGTCAGCAGCCTGAAAATAGTCTGAGAGGCAGGGGTATGGCCCCTCGGCCCCGCAGTCCCCCAGCCCGTTCTCAGGCTTCAGATATGCAGTGAGCGGAAACCCCCATCGGCAATATACGCCGCGGGGGTCTCCAACATCCCCTGTAGCCACCCGTCGCCCCCGGAGAACCCCCGAGAGCGAGGAGAAGCGAGCAGGCTTACCAGCATAGGGAACCGCGCGGCCGCCGGGACCCCCCGCATGATGTCATACCATGAAATGGCCCCCCACAATGGGTCCATTACGCTAAGTGTGTTAATGGCAATTGATGTCACTCATGTGTGGAAAACGGGAAAAGAAGCGGACTCATTATGTTCTCTTACATTGGGGTGTGAGGTAATATGTGGGATTAGCAGATCAAATCAAACTCGCTGTGCAAGGGGCCGTGCGTCATCTCTCGGCAAGATCCGGGGATTGACACTACTCACCCCCTATATCAAGTCTTCTGGTCTGTCTGCATACCCTGTGCGCACTTAATCAATTTAAAACATTAGAACGGACCCCAACTGCCGAGATAAGGGAAAAATCGAGACACAGAGCAAGGGAGGAAGCCCTTGCGTGAGAAGAGGGAATAGGGAAAGGGAATGAGGGGCAAAGGGAAAGAAGAAGAAAAAAAAAAGGGGGGGGGGAAGAGGGGGGAAATTCTCACCGCTGTCCCACCCAGAGTCCCCAGACCGATTTTCGTAGAAAAAAACCCACTATGTGTTTTAGCTTTGATTTCAGTGGTGGCCTGTCCATAGGAGGCGCACAATGCCACCCCCCTAATCCATGTGGCCCCCTAATCTACATGTGGGCGATGGACGCATGGATCTCAATAGGGTTTTTTTTTTTGTTTTTTAGAAGCACATGAGGCTCTAATTGGCTTCAAAACAGGGTGGGTTCAGGCCCACCCAGGTGTGTGACATTAGCAAAATAATATTCGCTAATGTCTTCCTGTTTCTCCTCACGGCCAATTGGAGTCCTAAGACCCCATTGGCCGGGAGTCCGAAGACCCCATTGGCCGGGAGGAGAACACGGAGGGGGGAAGCCACCGCCGATGGATTCAAGCATGGGGGAGAGCCGCTCTCCTCTTCCCGGCTCCATTCATTCTCCGCTAGCAGTAGGCATTCCCATGTGCTGAGCACCATTCTGTCAGGACAGCATAGAACGTGGTGGTGAGAGTTGGAGGAGGGAGGGAACGCACCACGGCCGACCTCACAGCGAAGGAATAACGGGCACCCTCCAACATATCAGTCTGAAGGCAGAGTGTGGAGTCATCTGCAGCAAGCACAGCACCCGGCTCTGGGGATGAGGAGCTGAACGGAAAAAGGAGGAGAACCCAGAGCCTGCAGGTAAAGGCAGTGTCATCTGAAGATAGCAGCCTAGCTTTGTTCCTCCATAGACAAAGGAGCAGAGCAAGCGCCTCACTGTACATTGTGCACCTCCACTCCTCACACTTTCCCTCTGTGTGTCTGCTGAGCCGTGACCTGGGGGATCCATCTGATGCGCCCCCCCCCCTTCCCCGACTGATGGAACACCAGTCGCCACTGTTTGATACACTGCAAGTCATTATTTGACTATTGGCACTATATAAATGCTGTATAATAATAATAATAATAAAGGCAAAACTTCTTTAGTCTTGGATAGAGTGGAGAGGGATTAGAAAGCTTGTCAGTTTTTATTGCTATCTGTGCCCCCGTTAGGGAGAGTCCCCCTCTCTATTTGTCCTGTTTACCATTATATATGAAGTGAAAGTAAAAGAAAATCCCAAATTTTGGGTTGTCCCCAGAAAAAGTAATAAAGGGGAAATCTTCCAATGGGGAGACTAGTTCTGGTAACCTGGGGGTCCCCAAGGAATTCCTTTAACCACTTAAGGACCGGAAGGATTTCCAGCTTTAGGACCGGAGCCCTTTTTGCGATTCGGCGCTGCGTCGCTTTAACTGACAACTGCGCGGTCGTGCGGCGTTGTACAAACCCATGTTGCGGCGTGCTGGCGCGTCAACAGTCAATTTCGCTGCGTCGCGGCTTAGCGTTTTTCCCGAGGCCAGGATTTCGACCTTTAGGAAGGCCAGGAATTCACCAATTTCCTTAAGGAACCCCTGGGGGTCCAATGGTCTTGATCAGAGGGGTAACCTTCTAAAGGGGAAATAATGAAAAAGACCCCTGTTGGGTTTTAAACCCTAAAAGAAAATGAAAGTGAAGTATATATTACCATTTGTCCTGTTTATCTCTCCCCCTGAGAGGGATTGCCCCCGTGTCTATCGTTATTTTTGACTGTTCGA
>BLSH010054853.1:37438-54468 GCA_018402905.1 Glandirana rugosa | reverse complement strand
AGCCTTAATCATTTCACTATATTTCTATTTTTTATTTTTTCATAATTAAAAAAAAACAAAAAAAATCAATGGATACTTAATAATCATTGATCTGTGTGTGTGTGTGTGTGTGTGTGTGTGGGGGGGGGGTTATCTCCAAAACCTGTCCCCCTATGTAATCAGCCATGATCATTCTTCCTGTCTGGGGTCTAACCCACCCCCCCAAGCAGCCCTAATCCCCCTGTGCCCCCTGCAGCAGCAGCTTCTTCTCCTCTCTCTGCACACATGGGGAATGGTTTCAGGATAGGGGTGAGGGTTGGTAAATATGTCCTCTTTCTTCAGTGAACATAGTGAGTGATCGGTACCAATCGCTCACTGTGTTCAATTCATACAACTTCCTGTTCATTCATCTATTCCAGTGGTTCTCAACCCTGTCCTCAAGTACCCCCAACAGGCCATGTTTTCAGGTTTTCCTTCATTCTGCACAGGTGCTTTAAATCAGAGTCAATGACTTGGTATTTTGGACAGCTATTTTATCTAAGAGAAATTCCCAAAACATGGCCTGTTAGGGGTACTTAAGGACAGGGATGAGAACCACTGATCTATTCAACAGAATTGTTAAAAATGTTTAAAAGTAGTAGAAAAAAAAGGCTCATTCACACAGGTTCTCTGGCCATGTGGATGAGCGGTTTGCTCATGCAGCCAGAGCCACAAAATGCTGCATCACCTCCCCACAACCCTGTGCATTGCATGTGGTTGCAGGGTAGTTGCAGCACAGATCTATCAAATCTAATAACAAATCTAATAACAAACCTAATAAATCTATCAACTATTTATACTTTAATTATTGAGAGTAGGTGCGAAAATTGGGACAGGCTTGCAGGGGCCCCAGTGTATTACTTTTCCCGGGGGCCCATGATGCTGTTAAGATGGCCCTGCCTAGGGGGTGGGGCTCATCCGGTATTGGTTTTCACCGACCACAAGAACCTCGAATACCTGCGGACGGCTAAGAGGTTGAAACCCAACAGGCAAGGTGGGCACTGTTCTTCAGTCGATTCCAGTTGCACGTCACTTACAGGCCTGGGGCAAAGAACGTCAAGCCGGATGTACTGTCCAGAATGGTTCACGTCCCGGAGGACTTGACCCCGCCAGACACCATTTTCCCGGCTCGCAGCTTCCTCCTCACCCAAGAGGATCTGTTGACCCAAATCCGGAGATCCTGCGCTGGCTCTCACGAACCACCGGACCCTCGGTTTACCCGGAGAGAGGGCCTGTGGTGGTGGGGAAATAGACTTTATATGCCCCAAGAGCTCCGCCCGGTAGCCCTCGGACTCTGCCATGATAGCAAGTTGGCTGGGCACTTCGGGGGTCGTGAAATGACAGAGTTGCTTTCCCGATCATTCTGGTGGCCAAGGCTGAAGGAGGATTGCCAGAATTACGTGGCTGCTTGCCCTGTTTGCAGCAGAAACACGTCTGAAAAATTCAAGGCCTGGGGACTACTTAATCCGCTACCCGTACCAAAGCGGCCATGGTCCCAGCTTGCTATGGATTTTGTAGTGGAACTACCACTATCTTCTGGATGCAACACCATCATGGTAGTGGTGGCCCACTAAAAGGCACTCCCTCTGCCAAGGAAACTGCAGAAGCATTTATAAAGGAGGTGGTTCGTCTGCATGGAATCCCGACCAACGTTGTGTCTGATAGGGGTGTACAATTCACTTCCCACTTCTGGAGGTCTCTGTGTGCTACATTGGGTATTGAGTTGGCCTTCTCGTCGGCCTACCACCCCCAGTCCAATGGGCAGACTGAGAGGACCAACCAGACCCTGGAGCAGTACCTGCGGTGTTACTCCTCTTATACTCAAGATGCTTAGGTCTCCCTCCTGCCTGTAGCTGAGTTCGCCTATAATAACTCTGTCCATTCTGCCACCAAGCAGTCCCCTTTCTGGGCGAACCTCAGCTACCACCCTACTTTTCTGACTGACTTGGCCTCTGAGAGCTCCGTACCTGCGGTACAGGACATGAATCAATTCCTGGAAAGGAATAACAAACTCCTGCAGGAGACCCTTGCTCAAGCCCAAGCCACCAGCAAAAGGAACTATGACAGAGGAAGAAGGGGGGAACTGGAGTTGCAAGTTGGCCAATGGGTCTGGTTTTCTACTAGGAATCTGAGACTCTCCTGCCCTTCTAGGAAATTGGGTCCCAGATACATAGGGCCATTCCCTATTAAAAGGAAGATAAATCGGGTGGCTTACAAACTAGACCTCCCGGCATCTATGCACATCCATCCAGTCTTCCATGTTAACCTGCTGAAACCAGCTGTTCTGGACACCTTCCCTGGGCGTAGCTCGGCGCCCCCCAGTACTGATTATGGTGAATGGGGAAGAAGAATTTGAGGTGGAGACTATCCTTGATTGCAGGAAAAGAGGGGGCAGCACGCAGTTTTTGGTCAAATGGAGCTACGGACCAGAGGAGAATTCTTGGATTCCGGAGGGAAATCTGCATGCAAACAAGCTGATCAATGCTTTTTGGAGGAGACACCCGAGTAGGAGAACCCGTTTGGGCATCCAGAGGCTGCCCCTTGGAGGGGGGCAATGTTAGGAAAACGGCCTGTAAAACATCCAGGAGCGCTCCCGCATGCTCCCACGTGCTCACACGCGTTCACGCACGTTCACGTGCGCGAGCCCCACCGGAAACTGCGTTAAACTGCTCCTTTTAAGCCCTACAAGCCCTGCAACCAGTGCTGCCTGATCTTCAGCTTTCCTGAGACCCGTGCCTGGCTTGAGAGTCTGTTTCCTGTACCCGTGACCCCGGCTCCCCTTGGACTTTGCTTGAACTCTGCCTGCCCTGACCCCCGGCCTGTCTATGACTATCCTTTTGCCTGATCCATCTGTACCTCGCTGCCCATACGTTGCTGACCCTGCCTGTATGACCACTTCTGTCTTGCACGAGTTCCAGTGGACCTACACGCACCACCAAGTGTTCCTGTCCAACCCTCGTGCCCCTCTGTGCTCCTGAGCTCCCTGTTTGCTCTATTAGGGGTTCTCGAACCAGGGCCGCAAGAGAGGTAACCCCTGCAGAAGTCAGACTCATCCTCCAGGTATGTGACAGGGACACAAATGGTGAAAAAAAATCTGACAGGGGTTATGGCCCTCTCTTGCTCTATCCAAAATGTTAAAAAAAAGTTTTGCCTATAGTTCTACTTTAAGTCCATCTCCAGGCACATTTCCCTCAACCCTTTTTCAGCCTTACCAACTATGCACTGCATTTAAAATAAAAAGGTATTTTTTTCCAAAGATGCTTTTCACTCACTTGAGTCCATGCTCCATCCTTCACTCTGTAGTTCAGGCCTGCTACTCCTCAATAGTCTTCTGGAATCTAAGAGGAACCTGCCACTGGACTGCCATCGGGAAATGTCAAGCAATATGGGCACACAGATAAGGACCTGTTTTTTTTTCCAGTGATTTGCTGGGGAGGGGAGGGCGATTTTTTTCAGGGCTTTCTTGTCCTCAGTTTAACTAAAAATTGTTATTAAGTTGCTTCTGGTGCTGCATGTAATTGTCCTGTATGCTATTAGAGTAGAGGATCCTGATGCACCACAATATCAGTTAGCATTAGGTCTTAGATAAAAACTCATCTCTAGTTGAAAAAAATAACTTTCTCCACCCACTTTGCCTGCCCCTAACTAATCACAAGGTTTTATTTTTTCAAAACTTCCAACTAAAAGCCCAAATTACTTACCTAAAACCTTGGTCACCTGACAACTCCCAACTCTTCTTATTTCTGCTCTGTAGTGTGGGATTTTCCTTCTTGCCATGCCCACATCACTTTCTGCTAACATGGACATTGCCTATTGACTGTCTCAATTGTCTAACTTAGGGTCATCAAAGGGTCCTGAACAAAACTGGTCAGCAGCTTGATCAGATAAGTTTTATATTGCAGATTTTTCAAATTTCCAAATTTCCACACAAGCCAGAGAACAAAAGAGAAAATAGTTGACATAACCTTGTACAAATTGAATAACTGTAAACAGCAATATGAGGAGAGAAGGAGGAAATTAAACTAAAATAAGTGAGAATGGCATATAACCACAGTGTGTAGTAGAGCGGGTCTCAGATGTGTCGACAGCATCTGTCTTGAGGGATGGAATGTGGCCTGGCTGGTCCATACCCAACTGGGGAGGTTACCAGGAGGGATGGTGTGTCCCTATCCTTTTCCACCTTGTCTGGAATCTCTCCCTGCCTCTAATCTCCCTGCCTCTAATCATTGTCCCTGTCAAATGGATGGCCTGTCCCGACACTACCATGACACCAAGCTATGCAGTGGAATAACGTCCTTACAGGATGTCTCCAATTTACAAGCAGACCTCAATGCTCTGTTTAATTGTGCAACTGTGTGGCAAATGAGGTTTAATGTTGATAAATGTAAAATTATGCACTTGGGGGCTAAGAATATGCATGCATCATACATACTAGGGGGAGTACAACTGGGGGAATCTATTATGGAGAAGGATCTGGGGGGTTTTGGTAGATCATAAGCTCAATAATAGCATGCAATGCCAAGCTGTGGTTTCCAAAGTGAGCAAAGTCCTTTCTTGTATTAAGAGAGGTATGGACTTCAGAGATAGAGACATCATTTTGCCCCTGTACAAATCATTAGTAAGACTTCATCTGGAATATGCAGTTCAGTTTTGAGCACCAGTTCTCAAAAAGGATATTGGGGAACTGAAGAAAGTGCAGAGAAGGGCAACCAAACTATTAAGAGGCATGGAGGAGCTCAGCTATGAGGAAAGATTAGAGGATCTGAATTTATTCTCTCTTGAGAAGAGGAGATTAAGGGGGGATATGATCAACATGTACAAATACATAAATTATTCACTTTAAGGTCATCACAGAGGACAAAGGGGCACTCTTTACGTCTAGAGGAAAAGATATTTCATCTCCAAATACGAAAGGTTTCTTCACAGTAAGAGCTGTGAAAATATGGAATAGACCCTCTCCAGAGGTGGTTCTGGCCAGCTCAGTAGGTTGCTTTAAAAAACGCCTGGATTCTTTCCTTAATGTACATAATATAACTGGGTACTGACATTTTTAGGTAAAGTTGATACAGGGAAAACCCAACTGCCTCTTGGGGGATCAGGAAGGATTTTTTTCCCCTGCTGTAGCAAATTGGATTATGCTTTGCTGGGGTTATAGGACTGTGTATATGGGAATGTATGAATTTTTTTTTAATTGGTTGAACTAGATGGGCCTGTGTCTTTTTTTAACCTGACTAACTATGTAACTGTGTACCCATATGCAAAATGCGCACCAAGTCGGAAGCAAGGGTCTTAAACAGACTCTGCCGGACCCAAGATGGCCACCAGAGTCACATGGGGAGGCAGTATGCAACTAGAGAGCTTTCCCAGTGACCCAGAAAACCATAGAGGAACCATGTTTCTCTTGAGTTCCTCTACCCCTGCAATGCTGCTGCGGTTAAGTGCCATCTGCAGTGGAGAAAGTAGACTGCACCTGCTTACAAGAAGGCAAAAAAAGTATGCATGAAAAAAAGAACAAAAAGGGGAGGAGAAGGAAAGAAAAATTGCACAGAGCAGTCCTGATCCTCCTCTTCTCAGGTCCCCTTCCGGCGCTTCTGGTCCCTCCCTCCTGCCAAGTGCCCTCAGAGCAAACAGCTTACTATGGGGTCTGTGTCCATTCACACACAGAGCCGCGGCTCAGCCCCGCCCCCTCTCTCTCCTCATTGGCTCACTGGCTGTCAATGACTTCCGCCGATGTCTCAGCCAAAGAGGAGGGAGAGTCCTGTGAGAGCTGAGGCTCTAGTGCACATCGCTGGATCTAGATCGAGCTCAGGTAAGTATTAGGCGGGCCACTGTACACAGAAATTTTTTTACCTTTGTACATAGAATGCATGGAGGTAAAAAACCTTGAGCCTTTACAACCACTTTAACCCTCCTTCCTGTTACAATCCTGCAACATTGGTGGTCAGTGGGATTTTAAACCACTCAAAAAATCCCACAACACTGGTGGTCATCTGCCTATGCACCCTTTACAAAAATATGTATATTTACCTTTTTTCCAGGTGTCTTCAGTCTGGATCAGTGACGTCACTGGTCCTTTTCACCTTCTTCCTCCAGCCATGGGCGGATCCTAAATTCTGCAGACAGCAACACTATGTAATGACATAGTTCTGCTCTCTGCAGCATTTTCATGTGAGTCCAGTGCAGTGGGTGGAACCTTGACACATCATTGGGCAAACAGGAAGTACCATGAATGACTCCAGGCATCAGTTAACCTAAAAGAGGAATGTCTAAGCACCACTGGATCAGTAGCAGCAGGTGAGTGGGTAAAAGTAGCCAGATCTGCATTTGACAAAGGGCAGAAAATCTGAGCAAATCAATCTTTGCTATGATATGTCAAATTATCCTTTTCTATAGATAGTTTGAACATTTCCAAATGTATAATCAATCACAAATTGTTCCCATAGTGTAGCACTGCCCCCTGGGGAGCTGCTTAGAAATTTTGGTTCCTCTGTATCACCCTGACCTGTTGACCTCTCCAACCCCCCTGGCACTCTGGGTTCAGACATGATTTTAGATACACCTTGTACAAACACTATGACACAAGTAATAAAGATGTATTCTGGAATTTTACTAGGACAGCAGTAATATACACATAGGGATTCTAAATATCTGAGTCCTGGATAGCAATTCAGACCCAAGTGCAGAACTCCTTAAAGAAAAGCTTAGACCAGTTAATTGAACAGCTACAAGGTAAACGCAGGAGATAAATCACAAATACCTGCTAAGGAAAGGATTCTGACGCTATGATTACAAAGCTGCAGTATTAAAAGAGATTTAACACCACTCTAAAGGAATATCCCTGGCCGGCCTATACCCTCTATTTACCCTGAATAGGGGGACTAAATAGTATGGATAAGGAAAGGCCTTTTGTTTTGGGGAATGGTAACAGCAATGTCCAGAAGGCAGGCCTGCTTATTCTTCACCGGCAGTTGGAGCTCTTTTAAAGTTTGTATCCTAGTGATGGCACAATGAATTCAAAAAAGAACAGCCCAGACTGGTAAAGATGTTCCTTGGCTACTTTAGGGTATAGATGTCTATGTACAGTGTCTATGAGATATGTTTAAAGTGTTTCCAGGAGCAAGGTGTCTGTAAACAGTGTTCCTAAACAGGTGCTAAAGTAAGGGGTGGAAATGATGGGTGACAGCCCTCTCACCAACCAAAGAATCCCTCAGGAGTCTCCCAAACTGTATATTCATGCGCAGTGCACTTGGCCCTGAAACCAGAGATGCCGGACGTGACTTGACAGCAATGCTGGTGGCACCCGTCGAAATAAGTGATGCTGCGATGGTGCCTCGCCAGATGAAGTGATGCTGCGATGGTGCCTCGTCAACAGCAGTCAGGGTTGAGCCCTTTGGAACTGACCCGCGCCACTGGATCCCTCCATAGCAGGCTGCAAATGCTCCCTCCCCCAATGCGGGGAGGTGTACACTCAGCAAGGCCCAGGAAGAAGAGAACGCAGACTGGGTCTTGGATGTTGAAATTGCATTCTGGGATGTGTAGTTTAGCATTAGATTCACAGCTCCTATACACCTTCTGAGCAGACTACTAGTCCCACAATCCTCCTGGCCTGACGCAGACATATGAGGTCAGTTAATTAACACTCAGCACTAGGGAAACATAACAATGCATATAATGGTGGAGATAGTCTGCAGAGTAACATAGCCGTAGTCCGTTGTCAGCTGCTATAGCATTAGTCCCAATGTAACACAATAAAATAATATCCATGTATAAATCATAAAAACCTGACTTCTAAATACATTTCTGTTTTCACCCCAACCATGTTCTCTTTCTGGTGTGTCATCTTCTCACTTGTGGAAGTGTCCTGACATTGGAACTCCTAACCCCTCTGAGAGTGAAGATGAGATTTCCTAGAATATAAAGACAAAGCTTCCCAGCACAAAAAGGTTTAGGAAAAGCCACTTCAGGTCATTAAAAATAGTTTAAAACAACAGATTTATGTAGCATCTCATTGTAAAACAGCATTTCATTCTGAAGCTGACCTTCTGACAGTGGTCCTTATTCAATGTGAAATAAAATTTACAATGGAATATAATTACATGTTCAATCACAAATATAATATTGTAAACTAATAATATGCTTTTGCGTATTTTCCTTATAGAATACATAGCATAGCTCTAGTAATAGTATGTGTATTTATTAACTATTCATATACATCTGTAAATCTGTAACTTTTATGTTTTTAATATTTCTTTTTATTAACATACAGTTTGTATTTCCTGTTTTTACTCCTTCCATCATGTCATACCATAGTTACATTCAGGGTCAGGACAAGGCCGTAGGGGCAGGAGGGGCAGCTGCACAGGGTGCAGTGTTTTTATCTGGGGATAGGGGGGCACCATATGACCATCACTTACTGCTACTCTTTAAATGTCTGAACTGCCAAATTCTATGGAATGAGAAGCACCCATCTTGATCCGACTGTTGGGGTAGAGGATAAATACCCCCCGCGCACAACTACCCATCTTATGTGTGACAGTGGAATCCCTCTTCCGGTAAACCTCAGTGAACTGCTTTGCTTGGAAGGCAAGGCACAGCAGGAACAGAGCAGTGCATCTTCAATGGAAGCACCATCAACACAGCATCAAACACAACCACAACAAGTCAGGCACCAACATTAGAAAGAGGCCAAGGGATTACCTTCTCTTGTATGCACTGTCTTGCTACACAGCCCATTGTACCACCTCTCAGTCCACACCGAGGGAAGAGGGGGTGGGACACAGTTTGGTATTTTCACCTTGGGCACTGATTACATGGTAGGAAACTTACTTTATACTGTCTAGGGCAGTGTTTCCCAACCCAGTCCTCAAGGCACACCAACAGGTCATGTCGTCAGGATTTCCATTATTTTGCACAGGTGATTTGATCAGTTTCACTGCCTTAGTAATTACCACAGCTGTTTCATTTGAGGGAAATCCTGAAAACATGACCTGTTGGTGTGCCTTGAGGACTGGGTTGGGAAACACTGGTCTAGGGGGCCTCGAGTATGGTACCGGATATTACCTAAGGGTTGCATACTCAGTAATATGTTTCTCATAATATTTCATTGTTTGTATAGTTCTTCTTGATGGTTTATTTAAAAGAGACCGCTCCCAAATTCTAAGTGAAGATGAACTTAAAAAGTGAAGATTTTTTATGTTATGGGGAAATGTTATGAATAGAGGAGGATATGCCTCCATCCCTATTATACATACTAAAAAAGAAGGGGATTTGTTTGGGACAGCACAAGACATGGGAAGTCAGTAATAGGGAACAGGGGCAATGCTGGTGGCTAGACCTACGCACTGTCCATCTCCTTTTGGCACAACTTCCAGAATTTGGTTTATCGTAAAAAGACTGTGGGGCTCAAGGAGACTGTCAAAAAAAACTTGACATGCCAAAGACATGCTACAAGGGGTAGTCAAAAACTGTAGAAGTACTATAGGGGGCAGAAATTGCATACATGCTATAGAAGACAGTCCCACAAAACCACCAGCAACAGCAAACAGTCTCTTACTGTGGATGTTAAAGCAGTTAGAGACTTCTAACTTACTTCAAGAGATGGCTGTATGATTAGAAGAAGGTTCTCAGAAACTGTGGACATGCTGAAGGAGCATACCAGGAAAATGGCATTCTACATGCAGTACAACATGCTACAGGCGGTGGTCCGGTACTGAAATGCTGTAAAAGGTGGTCAGGGGCAGTGGAAATGTTGCAGCTGGTGGTCAGGAACTTTGAAAATGTGGCAGGCGGTGGTCAGGGAGTGTGGACATGCTACACAAGTGTTTAAAACTGGGGACAGGCTGCAGGAAGTGGTCAGTGACTTTGGAAATGTGGCAGGCGGTGGCCTGGGAGTGTAGACATGCTACACAAGTGTTTAAAACTGGGGACAGGCTGCAGGAAGTGGTCAGTGACTTTGGAAATGTGGCTACGGTGGTCAGGGAGTGCGGACATGCTACACAAGTGTTTAAAACTGGGGACAGGCTGCAGGAAGTGGTCAGTGACTTTGGAAATGTGGCAGGCGGTGGTCCAGAACCAAGGATTAACAGCATTAATGGATACAGCAATTCAAAAAAATACAATCCAGGGTTTTCATGGCATGTCACTCTTCTTTAATTAAAGTATAACTAAAGCCAAAATGTGTTTGTTAGTATTGGATAGAGTGGAGAGAGATTAGAACACCTGTTTACCATTACCTTTAAAAAAAAAGAACACCTGTGAGGTTTTTATTGCTGTCTGTGTCCCATTGGAGAGATTCATATCCTCGAAAGTGAAAGTAAAGAAAAATCCAAAATTTTGAGTTGTGTCCCCAGAACAGTAAAGCCTCGTACACACGATGCGACGGTCGTATGACCGGATGTCCAAAATCGTATGTCGGCTGTTGTGTCTCGCATACTGACGTGCACAAATCGATCGTACGACCAAGCTCAACGTGGTGATGTGCTATGAGCGTATAAAGAGGAAGTTCAGTGAATGTGATTTGTGAATTAGGAAAGTAGGTTTACATGAACGGACACTTCCGGGCGTTCCTGTCTTCTGAGCATGCATGTTTTGCTCGTACAACTTGTTGGACCAACTTCTCTGTACACGATACAACAGTCGTACGATCGCTTGTTGTACAACCAAAGTTTTCTAATCTGCTCATCCAACTTCTGTTGTACGACCGTCGTACGTTCTAATCGCGCGTACTAACGGTCGGATGATCATACAACAAACGGTTGTACAACCGTTTTCATACAAGCGTCGCACCATGTGTACAAGGCTTAAGGGATGGGAAATCTTCCAATGGGGACAATAGATCTGTGACCCTGGTGAAAACCAGGAATTCGTTATGGGACAGGAAATGAAGGGAAATCTCCCCAATGGGATGCAGATGGCAGAAAAAAAATAACATTATAACACTCCCTTACTCTATCCAAAATGCAAAAATGAAAGTTTTGCCCTTAGCTCTACTTTAAGTATAAGTTCACTTTCATCGACTTTTCCAAAAATCTATCTATGCAATCCATATCTTCTAAATAAAAGAGATCCTCCTGTTTCAAATGCCATAATTCTTCCCATTACACATGTAGCTGTGGGGGGGGGGGGGGCACTCCACAAAAAACGCTGTTCTTTCTATTCCCTTCCATACTGCCATTTTGCAGGTCTGGCTGGACCATACCATTGTGCACCCCCTAGTGGCTTTTCCTGGCCACTCAAACTGCAAGTATGCATAATGCACTCTCTCCTTCTCTAGCTGAGCTTAGCCACTACATACCTACAGTATCTCACAAAAGTGAGTACACCCCTCACATTTTTGTAAATATTTTATTATATCTTTTCATGTGACAACAGTGAAGAAATGACACTTTGCTACAATGTAAAGTAGTGAGTGTACAGCTTGTATAACAGTGCTGTCCCTTCAAAATAACTCAACACACAGCCATTAACCACTTGCTTACTGGGCACTTAAACCCCCCTCCTGCCCAGGCCAATTTTCGGCTTTCATCGCTGTTGCTTTTTGAATTACAATTGCGCGGTCGTGCGACGTTGTACCCAAACAAAATTTTTATCATTTTTTTTCCCCAAAAATAGAGCTTTCTTTTGGTGGCATTTGATCACCTCTGCGTTTTTTATCCTTTGATCCTATGAACAAACAAAGAGTGACTATTTTGAAAAAGAACAATATTTTTTACTTTTTGCTATAATAAATATCCCAAAAAATATATAAAAAAAAATGATTCATCAGTTTTGGCCAATATATATACTTCTACATATTTTTGGTAAAAAAAAAAAATCGCAATCAGCATATATTGATTGGTTTGCACAAAAGTTATCGCATCTACAAACTATGGGAATTGATTTATGGCGTTTTTATTATTTATTTTTTTTACTAGTAATGGCGGTGATCTGCGATTTTTAGCGGGACTGTGACATTGCAGTGGACATGTCGGACATTTTTTACACTTTTTTGGGACCACTGACATTTATACAGCTATCATTAATTTAAATAGCCACTGATTACTGTATAAATGTCAACGGCAGGAAGGGGTTAACACTAAGGGGGCAAACAAGGGGTTAACTGTGTTCCCTGTGTGGGGCTGGCAGGGACATAACAGATCTCACTGATCCCGATAACAGGGATCAGTAGATCTGTTATGTCCGCCCTCACAGAATTGAGAACCGCCGTGTTTCCATTGGCGGTTCCCCGTTCAGCCACTCTATTAGGCGATCGCGGGTCTCCAGCAGATATTGAGCCCAACCGAACCACAGGCACACCTACGCAGCGTGTGGCGGCCGCGAGGTGTCCATGGACATCCCGCCGGCAATTCAGATCCACGCTGTAGCCGTCTTTTGGGTATAGTGCAGATCTGTACTGGTTAATGTCTAAACCGCTGGCAACAAAAGTGAGTACATCCCTAAGTGAAAATGTCCAAATTGGGCCCAAAGTGTCAATATTTTGTGTGGCCACCATTATTTTCCAGCACTGACTTGACTCTCTTTGGCATGGAGTTCACCAGAGCTTCACAGGTTATCACTGGAGTCCTCTTTCACTTCTTGATGATGACAGCACAAAGCTGGTGGATGTTAGAGACCTAGCGCTCCTCCACCTTCCGTTTGAGGATGTCCTACAGATGCTCAATAGGGTTTAGGTCTGGAGACATGCTTGGCGAGTCCATCACATTTACCCTCAGCTTCTTTAGCAAGGCAGTGGTCATCTTGGAGGTGTGTTTGAGGTCGTTGGAATACTGCCCAGCCGCCCAGTCTCTGAAGGGAGGGGATCATGCTCTACTTCAGTATGTTAAAGTACATGTTGGCATTCATGGTTCCCTCAATGAACTGTAGCTCCCCAGTGCCGGCAGCACTCATGCCGGCCCAGACCATGACACTCCCACCACCATGCTTGACTGTAGGCAAGACGCACTTGTCTTTGTACTCATCACCTGGTTGCCGCCACACACGCTTGACACCATCTGAACCAAATAAGTTTATCTTGGTCTCATCAAACCACAGGACATGGTTCCAGTAATCCATGTCCTTAGCCTGCTTGTCTTCAGAAAACTGTTTGTGGGGTTTCTTGTGCATCATCTTTAGAGGTCATCAGAAGATGCTTCCTTCTGGGAAGACAGCCATGCAGACCAGTTTGATGCAGTGTGCGGCGTATGGTCCGAGCATGTGCACTCAACTTCTTTGGTCGACCATGGCGAGGCCTGTTCTGAGTGGAACCTTTCCTGTTAAACTGCTGTATGGTCTTGGCCACTGTACTGCAGCTCAGTTTCAGGGTCTTGGCAATCTTCTTATAGCCTAGGCCATCTTCATGTAGAGCAACAATTCTTTTTTTCAGATCCTCAGAAAGCTAGTTGCCATGAGGAGCCATGTTGAACTTCCAGTGACCAGTATGAGAATGAGAACGATAACACCAAATTTAACACACCTGCTCCCCATTCCCACCTGAGACCTTGTAACACTAATGAGTCACATGACACCAGGGAGGGAAAATGGCTAATTGGGCCCACTTTGGACATTTTCACTTAGAGGTGTGCTCACTTTTGTTGCCAGCGGTTGAGACATTAATGACTGTGTGTTGAGTTATTTTGAGGGGACAGCAAATTTACACTGTTATACAAGCTGTACACTCACTACTTTACATTGTAGCAAAGTGTCATTTTTTCAGTGTTGTCACATGAAAAAGATATAATAAAATATTTACAAAAATGTGAGGGGTGTACTCACTTTTGTGAGATACTGTATATACTGTACCTACACTTAATATGTGTATCAGTACTGTATCACATTCACATAAAAAGAAAAAAGTCTGTATGAACAAAATAAGTAGTACTGTGCAATGAACATATTTACAGTGTTGTCAGCCTTTTTGAAACAGTAACCAAAACAGCAAAATACACTCATAGGAACATAGCTGGATTGTCTTCCAAAATGCAGGATAGCTGGCAATTATGCCAAGAAGAGGGCTGGTCAGGACTCTGGTGAAGAAAGGAAATAATCATAGATTTGTATTGGAATTATCTGGGATTAAAACTACTGGGTACTAGAATTCAATTCACGGTTCTGGCATAGCATAAGATAACAGGGTTGGAGGTAAATTTGGCTAGGACAATCAAGAAGTGGATTTGGGAATATAACATATACAGAAATGAATGTTCATTTACACACTGTGCTTACCTCACCTTTATCTGCAGATCCTTAATTGGTAGATTGGCAGAAAGTTGTCTTCCAAATAAAGACAAAAGGATTAATTTATGCCATGGCTGACTTCAAGTCATGAAGATATTAACTATGCTTAAAATATTATTTGTTCTTCATTTGTGCCTGCTAATCTGTGAAATGAGAAAGGCAGCATTTATCATTTTCTAAGACATCTCAATTCTCTGACTCGTTCTGAAGAACAATACTGTTCATTGTCACAAAAGATGACAAATGAAAGGACAATTCTTTATAATCCCTGACAGTGTGGAGGCCCTGCCCTCGTGGTAGAGACCAGATAAATGTAGAGTGAGAAGCTGGGGCACTGGGAAAGGGTGGAGAACGCATGTGATAAGACTGTATTTGGACAGAAAATGCCAACATTGTTCTCCAGTGTTCAGGCAAATTTTTCAAGGTTCAAATATCACTGAAATCCAAAAAAATGATCCTTACATACATTTCTCATTATCTCATGATATACACAATATGATAAAATAGGGCTAAATTATGGCATTTAGGTGTTTCCAGTGTAGTATTTACTCCAAAGGGAGCATTGTGTTAACGACCCTCTAAGCCGTACTGCACTGTCTGACACACCAAGTCTGAAAGAAAGGTTGTTTATTTGGACGCCACATCCATTAAAGCAAACAGCAACAACAATATTAAAAAATGATGGCAAACAATGGCAATGTCAGTTGCTGCACCAATAACACAAATTTCATACAAAATGTTATATTAACCTCCTAAAAAGGGTACCGGAATCCTTGTTCAAGTGGGTAGGGGGCAAGCTTTATACCCCCTAGGCCAAGACTTAAGTGTGTGCCCTAAATGGGAAAGATATACACTCCATGGCTATGAGTCTCAGTCCCTTATTTTTGCCCTCCCTTAGGTCAGAGTTAAATAACTGTTAACATAGAAACATAGAAAAGTGACGGCAGAATAAGACTGAGTAGTCCATCGAGTCTGCCCCTTTTTTTTTGTTTCTCTTTTTTTATTGTTTTGTTTTTTTGTTTTTTTTTCCCATTAACCTCGTTGTCTGACTGTAGATTTATGTTAATCCCAAGCATGTTTGAAGCCATTTACTGTTGACTGTCTCACAACCTCTGTTGGTAGTTTATTCCAATCATCAACCACCCTTTCAGTAAAATAATACTTTCTAAGATTAGTTTTGAACTTCCCCCCAGTTAGTATGAGGTCATGTCCCCGTGTCCTTGATTTTGGTTTCATATTGAAAAGACTGCCCTCCTGAACCTTATTCACCCCCTTGATGTATTTAAAGGTTTCAATCATGTCTCCCCTCTCCCTTCTTTCCTCCAGACTGTACTTATTAAGTTCCTGAAGTCGCTCTTGATATGTTTTATCTCCCAGATCTTTCACCATTTTTGTCTCTGAACTCATTCTATCTTATCAATATCTTTTTGTAAGTGTGGTCTCCAGAACTGGACACAGTATTCTAAGTGAGGTCTCACTAAAGATCTATATAGAGGAATCAGAACCTCCTTCCTCCTGCTGGTGATCCCTCTACTGATACATCCCAGAATTCTATTTGCTTTTCCCACTGCCTGGTCACTCTGTTTGCTCATTTTGCAATCATCTGAAATAAGCACCCCAAATCTTTTTCTTCCGTAGTGCTGGCTAACACTGTACCTCCAATGCTGTACTATCTAAGGGGATTCTTATTCCCTAGGTGAATTATTTTACATTTAGAAATATTGAACTGCAGTCTCCACTGCTTTGAGCAATCTTTCAGCAATGGCAAATCATGTTTCATGTTACAGACACCTCCAGGGACTCAAAGCTACATAAGATCACTCTAAACAGAGTTTTTGTATTTCTAATGCTAAAAGGGGGATACTCCTTGGAACAAATCCCTTGGGGTCCCAGAAACGGGTGGTTCTCCTTCTGTTCTCAGCTGCATAACAGCTGGGGGGAGAAGAAGTAGCAGCACACTGAGCTTCCTAGTGAATGGATGTGCAGCGGGGGCGTGTCAGGACAAGAATGCTCATTGTAGGAGAGCAGGCTGAGTTCCCAGCACAGCTAGGGAACTGACCACAATGTGCTCTCCTGCTTAATGTGGTCAGTTTTTAATAGGAAAACAGAGGTACTGGCAGGATCACCGGGGATTTTTACACAAAGGAAGCAATACAAAGAGAACAGGATACTTTCTCATACAAATACATTGCACAACAGGCACATACAGTGCCTTGGAAAAGTTTTCATACCCCTTGAAATTTTCCACGTTTTGTAATTTTACAACCAAAAACATAAATGTATTTTATTGGGATTTTATGTGATAGACCAACACAAAGTGCCACATAATTGTGAAGTGGAAGGAAAATTATAAAAGGTTTTCAAAATGTTTACAAATAAATATGTGAAAAGTGTGGGGTGCATTTGTATTCAGCCCCCCAATTCAATACTTTGTAGATCCGCCTTTCTCTGCAATTACAGCTGCAAGTCTTTTTGGGACATTAACGTCTCTTTCCGCCTAGATGTTTCATAACTTAACCCCCCGACTTATGTTTACGTGGGGTGTGAAAAGTGTATAAATAAACATTTGTAAAACTTTTGGAAAATATTAAAAGGAAGGTGAAGTGTTAATACACCGTGAAACACAACCAGATAGTGTATTTTAGGGTTATTTTATGTAAATACAAAAACCAACATTTTAATGTTTTGCACCTTTTAAAGTTCCCCATACTTTTGAAAAGGTTCCGTGACATACACGGACAACACGTTACATAAACATACTCTTTCATAGGACAAGAGAAACATAACGAAGGAAACACACT
>BLSH010054853.1:14592-31959 GCA_018402905.1 Glandirana rugosa | reverse complement strand
TAAATGCATGGTGGGGGTTGCCAACTGTCACTAGGCAGCGCTGTGGGCATTGCACATCGCCCACAGCGCTGCAGCACCTCCTCTCTGCCCCCTCTCTCCTCTCACACTGCACCGATCGGTGCGGAGAGGAGAGAGAAGCCGGCGCTACCGCCGGCTTGTTTACATGTGATCACGCCGTCATTTGACGGCACGATCACGTGGTGAAAGGCCGCTCACAGCGGCCATTCACCACGATCCGTGATCAGTCGGGTCCCCCGGACCCGACGGTCACGGATGTTCCCGTGTGCGCGCCCCAGGGGGCGCGCGGGAAGCGCGATTCTGGGAGGACGTCAATAGACATCCTCCCAGAATTAAGCAACCGCCCTGTAGACGTCATTTGTCTATGGGGCGGTTGTTAAGTGGTTAATTTACAACTCCGGTCCTCGGGACCCACTAACAGGCCAGGTTTGCAGGATAACTGAAATACATCACAGGTGATATAATTTACTGCTCAGTGATTGCAGTATTCTAGTCTGCATCTCCCCAAGGTAATACATAAAATCTGGCCTGTTAGTGGGTCCCGAGGACCGGAGTTGAAAACCACTACCATAAGGCAAGTAGGCCTACCTGTACACAGTTGCCCTAGGACTTATACCCAATGCTATAGTGCCTGGCCACCACGCAGGCGCAGGCGTGATCTGAGCAAAGCAAACAGGTACTTACGGTACCTATGGCAGACAGGCAGATTGGTTCAATGACAGTCCAGGTAAAAGGCAGGCAGAGTTCTGGGAGTAGTCGTTAAATAATCTGAGGTCATACAAAGGGAAATCCAATCTAGCAGGGCAGGCAAACAGGCAGCTTGATCAGGTATTACACAGTCTATCACATACGTGAGACTTAAGGTTTGGCAGGCTTTAATCAGGTCTGGTCTCCACCCAGACCCTGGCCACAATCAATCACCTTGCAGGTGGACAGACAGACAAGGAGAATGCCAAAGACAAAACTAGAATTCTGGAACCAGCAGCTATGATGAAGCAGGAGCGCATACGCTCCTGACAGCATGGTTTTGCAATGTGTTACAAGGTCACTTGAGTGAATGGGCCCTGACATGTTTAATTGACTTGCAGTTGACTTCCTTCTGACCTGCATTAGACCTACTTCTAGCAGGGTTTGCATTGCCATAGATTTGTTTGAGAATACAAAACCCATTTGAAGCGATTGCAAGCCCACAAATGCAATTAATCAATTAAACATGTAAATATATTGCAGCACTTGCAGGGAGACCTACTTAATCGAAACATAAATGAGTTCATCTTCCATCACTGTGCTTTAAACAAAATACAATACAACATCTGAAGCAGAGGGCCAAATCATCCACTACCACCAAATTTAAATTAAAGGCTTACTAGAAGGTATTACCCCAGAGCATAGAGGTCAAAATTTGCTGAAGTATGATTCAAGCCCCATACAGCATTTAGGAATGGACCTCAGCCATTTCTTCAACCTCCAATACTATCCACAAAGTAGAAAAAAAGCTTGAATCACAGATCATCCCAGATCGTTTTATTAAAACTCACCAAAAACGCTTCTTTCAAATTGAATACATTAATTGAATAAATGGTTACTGAACTAGTTTGCTATTTATAGGCTAAGTTAACTTTTTCAAGAAGATATGTAGCAATGGAGACCCAGTAGGTAAAAAACTGTGCAACTTTGAATGCTGATTAATGTAATTCCTATATCTATATACCATTTGTGCCACACCCTGATGCCCTGCCAAAAAAAACGTCATAATTAGGATTTCCCCGTCATGTCTTGTTACTGGGGCACTCTAGCCATTGGGCACCAACCCCCAACATTACAACCCACTGCTCTCTCTCCCTTGCCAAAGCAACACTGATTATATCTGCGGTTGCTATAGAGGTAGAGAGAGCAAACCTCCGCTGTGACAGGTAGAGAGAGCATGACTGCAGAAGTAGCACAGTTGTGGTATTGCCAATTGCAAAAGTGCGCATTTGTGCGGTTTTGGCAAGTGCAGAAAGACGCATTCTTGTGGTGCTCTCAAGTGTAGAGTGCATGTAGGTGTTGGCTACTGCAAAAGTGTATAGAAGTACAGTGTTGGCTAGTGCAGAAATCCACAGAGGTGCAGCATTGGTGAATAAAAAAACGTGCACTATTGCAGTGTTGACAAATGCAGAAGTGTATGTTGGATGAATACAGAAGTGAATGCTGGCCTGTGCCAAATGGCCGTAGCTGCTATAGTGAGGGGAAAAAGTATTTGATCCCCTTCTGATTTTGTGCGTTTGCCCACTGACAAAGAAATGATCAGTCTATAATTTTAATGGTAGGTTTATTTTAACAGTGAGATACAGAATAACAATAAAAATACCAAGAAAAACGCATTCCAAAAAGTCTTACATTGATTTGCATTTTAATGATTGAAATAAGTATTTGATCCCCTATCAATCAGCAATCATTTCTGGCTACCAGGTGTCTTCTATACAGGTAAGGAGCTGAGATTAGGAGCACTCTCTTAAAGGGAGTGCTCCTAACCTCAGCTTGTTACCTGTATAAAAGACGCCTGTCCACAGAAGCAATCAATCAATCAGATTCCCATCTCTCCACCATGGCCAAGATCAAAGAGCTGTCCAAGGATGTCAGGGACAAGATTGTAGACCTACACAAGGTTGGAATGGGCTACAAGACCATCGCCAAGCTGCTTGGTGAAAGGGTGACAACAGTTGGTGCAAATATTTGCAAATGGAAGAAACACAAAATAACTGTCAATCTGCCTTGGTCTGGGGCTCCATGCAAGATCTCACCCCGTGGAGTTTCAATGATCATGAGAACGGTGAGGAATCAGCCCAGAACTACACGAGCAAATTTTGTCAATGATCACAAGGCAACTGGGACCATAGTCACCAAGAAAACAATTTATAACACACTATGCCGTGAAGGACTGAAATCCCGCAACTTCCGCAAGGTCCCCCTGTTCAAGAAAGCACATGTACAGGCCTGTCTGAAGTTTGCTAATTAATTTATTTATTTTATTTTTATTTATTTCAGGTACTTATATAGCGCTGTCAATTTACGCAGCGCTTTACATATACATTGTACATTCACATCAGTCCCTACCCTCAAGGAGCTTACAATCTAAGGTCCCTAACTCACATTCATACATATACTAGGGCCAATTTAGACAGGAGCCAATTAACCTACCAGCATGTCTTTGGAGTGTGGGAGGAAACCGGAGTACCCGGTCGAAACCCACGCAGGCACATGGAGAACATGCAAACTCCAGGCAGGCAGTGCCGTGGTTGGGAATCGAACCAGCGACCCTTTGGCTGCCAGGCAAAAGTGCTACCCACTACACCACTGTGCTGCCCACTGAATGTTTCACAGGAGAACTGGGTGAAAGTGTTGTGGTCAGATGAGATCATAATCAAGTTCTTTGGCATCAACTGTTTGGAGGAGGAGGAATGCTGCCTGTGACCTCAAGAACACCATCCCCGCCATCAAACATGGAGGTGGAAACATTATGCTTTGGGGGTGTTTTTCTGCTAAGGGGAAAGGACAACTTGACCGCATCAAAGGGACGATGGGCGGGGCCATGTACCATCAAATCTTGGGTGAGGGCCTCCTTCCCTCAGGCAGTGCATTGAAAACGGGTCGTGGATGTAGGTATTCCAGCATGACAATGACCCAAAACACACGGCCAAGGCAACAAAGGAGTGGCTCAAGAAGAAGCACATCAAGGTTCTGGAGTAACTTAGCCAGTCTCCAGACCTTAATCCCATAGAAAATATGCAGAGGGAGCTGAAGGTTGGAGTTATCAAACATCAGCCTCAAAACCTTAATGACGTGGAAAGGATCTGCAAAGAGGAGTGGGGCAAAATCCCTCCTGAGATGTGTGCAAACCTGGTGGCCAACTACAAGAAATGTATGACCTCTGTGATTGCCAACAAGGGTTTTGCCACCAAGTACTAAGTCATGTTTTGCGAAGGGGTTAAATACTTATTCCACTCATGTGGAATATTCCAAAATGTGTTTTTCTGGATATTTTTGTTGCTATTCTCTAACTGTTAAAATAAACCTTCCATTAAAATTATAGACTGATCATTTCTTTGTCAGTGGGCTAACGTACAATCAGTGGAGAATCAAATACTTTTTTCCCTCACTGTATGTTAGTAAGTGCAGAACAGCGCATTGCAACTGTGTTGGTAAGTGCAGAAGTTCACATCGTTGAATTTGTGATATTAGTTAAAAAGAGCACATCAGTGCAGTGTCAGCAAGAACACCTTGGTGCAGTATTGGCAAATGCAAAAATGCACATAACTGTGGGGTCAGGTAGAACAGAAATATGTGAATGTCTGGTGTTAGCGAATGCAGAAGTTTAAGTCATTGTGGTACTGGTGAGTCCAATAGTGCTTGGCATTGCTGTGTTTGTAAGTGCAAAGGTGTGCGTCATTAAGGTGATGCTGATGTCAAATGCAAAAGTGTACCTTTGTAAGTGCAGAATTGCACGTAGTTGCAATATTAGAGTGCAGAAAAGTCCGTTGTTGCCTTGTTGAAGAGTGCAGAATTGCATTAGGTGCAGTGTCAGCTAGCACAGAGGCAAACAGAGGTGCAGGGCCAGCTTGTACTGAAATGCATGGAGATGTGATGTTGGCGAATGTAGAAGTATTTGGAGGTGCGGTGTTGGCTAGTACAGAGGCAAGCAGAGGTGCAGGGCCAGCTTGTACTGAAATGCATGGAGATGTAATGTTGGTGAATGCAGAAGTATTTGGTGGTGTGGTGTTAGTAGTGCAAAAGTGGGCACAGGTGTGTCCTTGACAAGAACAAATGTGTGCGCCCTGTGTTGTTGGCAAGTGCAGAAGTTGGTGGCTGTGCACTGTCAACTAATGCAGAGCTGCAATATGGTGTCAGGGCTGCAAGCAGGATCTCGTGCAAGGGTGCAGTGGTGGAGGGTGGGATTCTGTCAAAAGATAATCCAATACACATAAACATTTACTAAAGCAATTACCTCTAGATAAATGTTTTACTAAGTGTAAATTTGCATTGAGCCATATGGCTAAATGCACATTGTAAGGCCTAGTTTACATTTGTGGTAGCCCTTGTTGTCCCTCTGAAAAGCGATCCACAGTGGATTGCCTTCAGAAGGCGGTTGACAAGTGGCTAGAAAGCGATATATATCACTTCCTTAGCTGGTTGCTAGGATGATGGCACAGCAACCAATGATGCTTTATGGCATGACTGCCAGTGCCCTAGTAACCAAACACACTATGCATCATTGGTTGCTAGGTTGCCGTCAGCTGGGAGCCACAGCATCATTGGTTGCTAGGATGCAGGTGGTTTGGCAGCACAGCATCATTGGTTGTTATGGTGCAGGCAGCCCAGGGGCTAAATGTATTTACCCAGCTGCCAGGGCCCGAGCAACAGCTCAGTAATATTGCCCTGTATAAAAAAAGCAACATTACTGAGCCACAGTGAGGATATCCCAACCTCAGTGCTGCCCCCTACCAAGTGCCACCTCATTGGCAACACAGCCCTGTCTCTAAGATGTATAAAACACAGTTTTAGGTCCAGCCACCCATGCAACCACCCAGATACCAGCTTTCTGTCCAGGTGTTATAAGCTTCTTTCTGATTGGCTGCTGTAGAATACTGCGCGTCACAGAATTTCTCATCACATCGCTGACAATACAAAAAAAAATACAGTTACAAATACTCAAAGAAGAATTATTATTGCCTTGTAAATAAATCATTTTGCATGAGAATCTTAAATTGGCACTGACAAGTTGTATATAAACACTTCTAATTGCTTCCTTCCATCAGATTACCAAAACATCTTCCTTCCTCGTCTCTTCATTGCTTTTTCTCAGTCTAAGTTTTATGTAGAGAAGGGCCTCCATCTGCTGGCCAAATGACTACAACTGCAGATCCGTCTAGGGAAAGAAAATGACTAAATTAACAAGGATTACTCATGAGCAGAAGACAGGACGGTGATCATTTGATAAAATTCTAGTTATAGTGCGGATCATAAAGGAACTTTTATCAATATATTAATTAGATGTCTAATGCATCTAATTGTGACACTAATTTCAGGTCCCTTTGTTTTGTTTTGGAACCAATGGAACATTTGGAATGCATTGTAATGAGAATTACTTGATTACTAGATTAAGTTTAACTCTTCTTTCTCCTGTAGAGCAGGACCTCCTTACTGGTCCCGCTGTTTAATCCAGGTTCTGATCCCAATATGGTTGAAAAAAACAGCCAGTCACTGGGTATTTTCAGCCAGGTGCACAAACTTGAAGGAGGACACTATCTAGCAAACGGTTAACTGTAGTAGCAATAGATCTCCTATACAGAAAGTAGCAGCAACTCAGTACAGGGGGCTCCTACCATGGAAACAACCCTGGCAGCAGGTCTGGAACAGTCCCTTTAGCAAAAAGGGGCACAATGGCAACAGCCTATTTGCCTTTAGTAAATCAACCCAATTGTTTATTTCCACTGATGCTTAGACATAGTCTGCCGCTGCTAAAGTCTGAAGGACAGTAAACTGGCCCTTTGGAATCTTTGGAGACCCCTGTTATAGAGCACTGAGTTACATGACAAATAATTTAGTTTTTTCACACTGATCAAAAAAAAACTAAAAACTTACTGTCAATGTGAAAATAGATCTCTGCAAAGTGATTTAAATTAGAAACAATGAAAAAATAAAACTATTTGCATAGGAATAACACAAATGATTATAGTATAAATACATGTGTATCTGGATATCACAGTCCTCCAATCGGGATTTCTGTCCCAGCTAGCAGGTAAGTACCTGTCTATAATCAAGTCTGTAATTATTAAGAACAGCCAATTACAAATATAAACAGTAGAGGGCAGCAGATCCCTATATATTTATTTTAACAATTAATGCATATGTATAATGAGTTTGGAATCTGATTTTTATTGTATTCTGTTTAACCATGATTAATAAGGTGCTTTTACAAGATGTAGATTCAATAATAAAATAAATATAAACAAAATAAATAAAATAAAATTCTCCTTTACTGTAACAAGTTGACATTTATTTGTTCCAAGTAACCAGTCTACAGGCTTTCATTGATGAACACCATTTTTGGCACTGCCTGTGGTGTCAGACTCAACCATCTGAAGCAGCTTCCAACAACTTTTGGTCAAAAGTGTTCTTTGTGAAACTCGAGAATCTGTTGCTAGCCCACCATTTCACTCCAAATGACATGGCATTTCTCTGTGCTCAACAATTACAGGGCCCATGCACCCTGTCTCCAGAATAACTATCACCCCAAGCGTCTGGCACAAATAGCATACATGCCTTGCCCAATGCCCAGCATAGGCTAATCTGAGGATCAATAAATGTTTATGCTCCTCTGAGCAAGATTTACTTCACCCTTTTTCCATTCCACAACCATTCTTTTTTAGTTTCTTAATAGAGCTGACATGGCAATTAAGATAATGGTGTAGAGAAGCTGGTTTGGAATGCCATGGAGCTACAATATACATAAAATGCAATAAACACAAAATGATTATCATTATACTGGACTGCTAAGGGATTAATATGGGTGCGCTGGGCTCTGATGAAGGTTTAAAAGCAACTCTGTATCCCTCCCATCCTACCACTTCAATGGAACACTAGATCTAGGCCTTGTCCACTTCTGGCACCAAAAACATGTCTTCTGAATTACAAACATAAGTGGTTCTTCATATGCATAATCATTTATCTACCCCTTCGCTAGGCCAAACTGTAGTTAATCAGAGCAGTACACCATTCACGCAAACAGTCTTGGACCCAATCAAGAAATTAGACCTTCAGTTGGATTAAGATGACCTGTGGCGAATATGAGTAGTTATAGTAAGAAAACAAATTGTAGCTGATGAAATTATTATAAATTTTAGAAAAAGTGGCCAGTTTCTAGCTAATTGTTATTAATAATTAGTGTTGAGCGAACCCGGACTATAACGTTCGGGTCCGTACCGAACTTTGGGGTGTCCGGGACCCGGACCCGAACACGGACATTTCAAAAAACTTTGGGGTTCGGGTTCTGGGAGTTGATCACGCATGTTGAATAGCTGCAGGGCAGCCAATCAACAAGTGTTTCACTGGTTCGCCCTTAGAATCCATCACAGCCATGCCTACTAATGGCATGGCTGTGATTGACCAGTGCATCATGTGACCCAGCCTCTATATAAGCTGGAGTCACTTGATGCTGCAGTCACATGCTCTCTGAGACTCTGAATAGTATAGGGAGAGGAAGCTGCCAGCGTTTTTGTGACATTTTAACATCTGATCCTGCATCCTGAGATTACTACTACTGTTGCTCTGAGGGACAGATTGCAGAAATTTGAGATTTCACATACTGCTGCTTTGAGTGACAGATTGCAGATCAAACTCTGCATAACACAACGATCGCTACGATCGTACACAACAATCAGATTGTGGGAGTAATTTGTGATTTCAAATACTGCTGCTTTGAGTGATAGATTGCAGACCAAACCCTGCCTAACACAACGATCGTTACGATCGTACACAACGATCAGATTGTGGGAGTAATTTGAGATTTCACATACTGCTGCTTTGAGTGACAGATTGCAGATCAAACCCTGCATTACACAACGATCTGACTGCACTAGGTAGAGGCTTCTGCTTAGAGGGACAGATTATTGTTCAAAAATCATTGCCTACTCCTATAGGGCCAGGTTCCAGCTGTTGCTGTAAGTGACAGATTATTTATTGTTCAAAAATCATCTCCTAGTTCTAAAGGGAGAGCTTCCAGCTGTTGGTGTGAGCGGTGCATTTCTTGCACCAAAATAAAAAGTCCGGCTACGTTGGTGTTTTCAAAAAAAAAAAAAAGGTATTAATTGGTATTAATAAATACTTACATAGGGCTACATAATACATTTGCGGGCACAATGAGGAGAGCAAATAAGGGACGTGGTCATGGTGATGCTGGTGCTGCTGGTGTTGGTGGTGTTGGTGAACCTCCTGTTGGAAGGAGAGGACGTGGTCGAGGTGTGCCATCTACACGCACAAGGGAAACACCTTCCTCAGGTACCCAACAGAACCTTCACTGGTATATGGTAGGCCCGAATGCCCCTCAACGATTGGTGAGGACAGAACAAGTACAGGCGATAGTAGATTGGGGTGGCTGACAATGCCTCAAGTTCCTTCACATTTTCTCACTCCCGGTCCCTTGATGAAAGCTCAGAGTGTGCACCTGAACCCCATGGCCATCCGTCTTTCACCTCAGCCCCTTGTAAATTAGCCAAGCAGTTTGAGCCCCAAGTCCTGTAAGAGACTCTTATGCTTTTTGATGACTCTCCTGGTGTGCTTTCTGTGGGCCATCCATATAGCGCTGCCCCAGAAGTGGAAGACATTGAGTGCACCGATGCCCAACCACTTCTGTTGCAGGATGAGGACATGGAAGCACCAGCGCAGCACATCTCTGATGATGACAAAACACAGGTGCCAACTGCTGCAGCTTGCCTCAGTGTGCAGACTGACAAGGAGGGCAGTGGTGAAGGGTGGGTGGAAGATGATGTGGAGGATGATGAGGTCCTAGACCCCACATGGAATGAGGGTCATGCGAGTGACGTGTGCAGTTTGGAGGAAGAGGTGGTGGGCGCACAGGCACCAGCACAGCAAAAGAGGAAGCAGGTTGCAAAAGCGGAGCGAGCGTCCCCTAGACAGCAGGCCTGCTACTACCCACCGCACCCAGGGTCCTAGCACACCAAAGGCAGCTCAAAGGCGTTCCCCCACGTGGCAGTTCTTCAGACAATGTGCTGACGACAAGACACGAGCGGTTTGCAAGCTGTGCAATGATAGCCTGAGCCGGGGCATAAATGTTCTCAACCTGAGCACAACCCCCATGACCAGGCATCTAAATTCAAGGCACAAGCTGCATTGGAATAATTATCTCAAAATCCAAGAAAGGTCTCGGCCTCCTCCTGCTTCCTCTTCTGCTGCTGCCTCGGCCTCTTCCTCCACCTCTACAGTGACAGTGTCACCTGCCACCCAGCAAACAGACGATATGACAGCAACGCCACCATGTCCGCCACTGTCCCCAAGCATTTCCACATGGTCCCATGGAAGCTTACAGCTGTCCATCTCCCAAATACTGGAGAGATAGAGGAAGTACCCCCCTACCCACCCGCGATCCCTGGCCCTGAATGCCAGCATTTCAAAATTCCTGGCCTTTGAAATGCTGTCATTCCGTCTGGTGGACACGGACAGTTTCAAAAACCTGATGGTGGTGGCTGTCCCACAGTACGTGGTTCCCAGCCGCCACTACTTTTCCAGGCGAGCCATCCCTTCCCTGCACAAACAAGTCGGGGACAAGATCAAGTGTGCAATGCGCAACGCTATCTGTCAAGGTCCACATAACCACTGATACATGGACCAGTAAGCACGGGCAGGGATGCTATATCTCGCTAACTGCACACTGGGCAAATGTAGTGGTGGGTGGGCCTGAGCCGGCTAGCCATTTGGCACATGTCCTTCACCACCGAGGATTGCAGGGCATTTCTCTTTGCCTCCTGTTGCCTCCTCCTCCTACTGCGCTTCCTCCTCCTTGACCACCTACTCATCCGCTCAGCGTAACACCTTTACCACCAACATCAGCACATCCAGGGGGAAACGACAGCAGGCTGTTTTAAAACTGATATGTTTGGGGGATAAACCCCACACTGCGCAGGAGCTGTGGACGGGCATTGAACAACAGACCAATGAGTGGTTTTTGCCACTGAGCCTCAAGCCCGGCCTGGTGGTGTGCGACAATGGCCGAAATCTCGTAGCGGCTCTGGGCCGAACCGGTTTGACGCACATCCCTTGCCTGGCACATGTGCTGAATTTGGTGGTAAAGAATTTTCTAAAAAACTACCCGGATATGTCAGAGCTGCTGCATAAAGTGCGGGCCGTCTGTGCGCACTTTCGGCGTTCTCACCCTGCTGCTGCTCGCCTGTCTGCGCTGCAGCGGAACTTCAGCCTTCCCGCTCACCGCCTCATATGCGACGTGCCCACAAGGTGGAACTCCACCTTGCACATGCTGGAGAGACTGTGCGAGCAGCAGCAGGCAATAGTGGAGTTTCAGCGGCAGCACGCATGGGTCAGTCGCTCTGCGGAACAGCACCACTTCACCACCAACGAGTGGGCCTCCATGCGAGACCTGTGTAGAGTATTGTGGTCTTTTGAGTACTCCACCAACATGGCCAGTGCCGATGACGCTGTTCTCAGTGTTACTATCCCACTTCTATGTCTCCTTGAAAAAACACTTCGGGCCATGATGGAAGAGGATGTGGCAGAGGAGGATGAGGAGGAGGAAGAGGGGTCATTTCCACGGTTATCAGGCCAGTCATTTGCAAGTGGCTCGGAGGGTGGGTTCCTGCACCAGCATAGGCCAGGTCAAAAATATTCAAGCCAGGGCACAGTTCTGGAGGACGAGGAGGATGAGAAAGATGAGGAGGTTGAGGAATCGCAGCAGGGTGGCACCCAACGCCGCTTGTGGGCATCACTGGAGCGTGGCTGGGGGGATACAGAGGACACAGATGATATACCTCCCACAGAGGACAGCTTGTCTTTGCCTCTGGGCAGCCTGGCACACATGGCTGACTACATGCTGCAGTGCCTGCGCAATGACAGCCGAGTTGCCCACATTGTAACTTCTTCTGATTACTGGGTGGCCACCCTGCTGGATCCCCGTTACAAGGACAACGTGCCGTCCTTAATTCCCTCACTGGAGCGTGAGAGGAAGATGCGCGACTACAAGCGCACACTGGTAGAGGCGCTGCTGAGGGGTTTCCCAAATGACACCGGGGGCTCAGTGGAAGCACAAGGCGAAGGCAGAGGAGGAGGAAGAGGCCACCAACGCAGCTGTGCCACCGCCAGCACCTCAGAAGGCAGGGTTAGCATAGCCGAAATGTGGCAAAGCTTTGTCAGCAGCCCGCCACAACAAACAGCACCACCAGCCGATAGACAAGGTCTTAGCAGGAGGCAGCATTTCAGCAACATGGTGCAATAGTATGTGTGCACACGCCTACACGTACTGACTGATGGGTCTGAACCATTCAACTTCTGGGTCTCCAAATTGGCCACATGGCCTGAGCTTGCCCTTTATGCCTTGGAGGTGCTGGCCTGCCCTGCAGCCAGTGTATTGTCTGAACGTTTGTTTAGCATGGCAGGGGGCGTTATCACAGACAAGCACAGCCGCCTGTCCACAGCCAACGTGGACAAGCTAACCTTTATTAAAATGAACCAGGCATGGATCCCACAAGACTTGTCTGTACCTTGTGCAGAATAAACATTTAGACCGGACTCACACAGCCATTCATATACTTGTTTTTTTGAATAGGCCTCAATATTTTGGGGGCTACCCCAATTCTAAACAAACAAAAAAAACAGTGTTGGTTACCTCCTCCTCGACCACCGCCACTTCCACCTACACTGCCACGGTCACGGCCTAGTCAACCTCTAGGCTCCTACTCCACATCCACCCCCCTTCCCATTTTTTTTTATTTGATTTTAATTTATTTTCCCTATCCCCATTTTACTTCCTTTTGCAGCCCTCTAGCACTTGCCAGGACTTTTTTACAGCCATTTTTGTGCCTAAAAGTTCGGGTCACCATTGACTTCAATGGGGTTCGGGGTCCGGGATAAAGTTCGGGCAACGTTTGGTGCCGAACCCGGACTTTTTCCCAAAGTTAGTTCGGACCCTCCGAACCCGAACGTCCAGGTGTTAGCTCAACTCTATTAATAATCTAAGCAGACCTAGAGTAAGTGGCAAGAGGGAGTGTTCAATGGTCAGTTAGCCTTTCTTATTTGGGGCTCATTGAAACCCTGTGTAGAAGTTGCTAGGAGCTTTACATGAGAGCGTCATAACTGGCTGATCTACCTATCAGTGGAGCCTGCATAATTCTGGCACCAATATAATTTAGATGCAGCAGAGTGTCCCTCTTATCTCTCAAGTAAGTAAACTCTTACAACAAAACTCTTCCCACTGATCAATGACATAAGGAGCATTCTTATACTGACCACCGATGTGGAGGCATTCTTCCTACTAACCACCAATTTAACGAAGAGTCTTTCTATTGGCAGGGCCGGATTAAGAGCATCGTGGGCCCAATGCTGAGGATTTTGGTGGGGCCTTTTTATGGAAATAAATAAAATGAAAATGCAAACAATTTTTTGTTCAAACAAATGAAATATGCTGCCGTAATTTACATATCAGTCATGTGTACACTGTATACAGAGCAGGGCGGGGCAGTATTAGTGACTCACTCACACCACTGGGCTGGGCCTATCCTAAGGAAGGGGCCTGGAGCTGCAGCTCCAATAGCCCCTATGTTAATCCGGCTCTGTCTATTGGCCACCAATGTAGGGGGCTTTCTTCCCAATGACCGCCAATGTAAAGAGCATTCTTCCCACTAACCACTAAAGAAAGGAGCATTCATTCCACTGACCATCAATGTAAGAGGCATTCTTTCCAACGACAACCAAAGTAAGGGGCATTATTCCCACTGACCACCAAAGTAAGGGGCATTCTTCCCACTGATCACCAATGTAAGAGAGACATTCATCCCACTGACCACCAAAGTTAAGGGCATTCTTTCCACTGTCCTCCAATGCAAGGACCATTCACTTCACTGAACTATGTATAATTTGCTTTAAGAAATCTACATCTTTATTTAGAGGGTATTTTTTGGGCTGGAGAGGGGTGTACTTAACCACTTGCTTACTGGGCACTTAAACCCCCCTCCTGCCCAGACCAATTTTCAGCTTTCAGCACTGTCGCACTTTGAATGACAATTGCGTGGTCATGCTACACTGTACCCATATGAAATTTTTATAATTTTTCCGCACAAATAGAGCTTTCTTTTGGTGGTATTTAATCACTGCCGGGTTTTTCATCTTTTGCTAAAAAAAAAAAAAAAAAAAAAAAAAAAAAAAAAAAAAAAGAACAAAAATTTTGAAAACAAGAAACTGTTTCATATTTTTTATAAAATTTTGAAAACAGGCAATTTTTTTCCTTCACTGATGTGCGCCGATGAGGCTTCACTGATGGGCACTGATAGGCTGCACTGAAAAGCACTGATGAGGCGACACTGATAGGTGGCACTGATAAACACTGATGAGGTGGCACTGATGGTTGGCACGGATGGTTGGTACTAATGGGTGGCACTGAAGGGCACTGATCGGTGGCACTGGTGGGCATTGGTAGGTGACGCGGATAGGCAGCACTGATCGGTGGCACTGATGATGCAGCACTGATGGGCATTGATTGGCAGCACTGGTGGGCAAAGGTAAGTGGCACTGGTGGGCAAAGGTAGGTGGTACTGTGGGCACTGGTAGGTGGTGCTGTGGGCACTGGTAGATGACACTGGTGGGAACTGGCAGTTGGTACTGGTGGGTAATGACACGTGGCACTGGCAGGGGGCTCTGGTGGGCACAGACGAGCCATCCGTGGCTCTCTGTGTGAGGGACCAATGTTCCTCTGAAAGAAGCCAGTGATCCGCTTCTATTTAGCGTGAGGGAAAAAAATACAGATCACCGATCTTCTGTTTACATCACGGATCAGAGGTCATTGGCTGACAGCTGATCACGTAGTAAGGGGGCGTGACCTCCCCCTTACTCCGATCCGTGATCAGCCGAGTCTCATGGACTCAGTGATCACAGTGACCCGCAGGGAAACGCTGACAGCGCATGCTCTGGAGGACATACATGAATCCCGGCAATTCAGGTCCACACTGTGGAGTCCCATTGCACCCTTAAAAAACACCAAATAACACCTTGAAGTCTACTGTATATCTAGTGTATAGTGTAAGGGTGTATATCTTTTCATTTTTAGTTTTGGATAAAATGGGATACCCCCTGTCAAGTTTTTGTTGTCTGTGTTTCCATTGGGGAGATTCACCCCTCTGTTTGTACTGTGTCCATTGTCACTTTTTTGGGTGTTTAATGCGTTCACTACTCTAGCCAAAACAAAACAAAAACAGGTTTTGGCTATACATGCACTTTAATTTTGCCTTTTCATTGAATCCAATACATTTCACAAAACTCTCCTGATTTTTTATTTTTTTTTTTAAAAGTTGTGAGAAACTAAAACTGTAAATTTTGCTCATCCCTAACCACTAATGTAATTGTGTACTGTACTGAACACCTGAGTAAGGGGTCACTCATTTCTACACTGACCACTGATTAAAGATTAGAATCCTCTCCTGACCACTACCTAAGGGGGTACTTCTCCACTGACCACCAACATAAAGGATACTTCTCCACTGACCACCAACATAAAGGATACTTCTCCACTGACCACCAACATAAAGGATACTTCTCCACTGACCACCAACATAAAGGATTCTTCTCCACTGACCACCAACATAAAGGATACTTCTCCACTGACCACCAACATAAAGGATACTTCTCCACTGACGCCAACATAAAGGATACTTCTCCACTGACCACCAACATAAAGGATACTTCTCCACTGACCACCAACATAAAGGATTCTTCTCCACTGTCCACCAACATAAAGGATACTTCTCCACTGACCACCAACATGAGGCTGGGTTCACATATGAACCGCATGCGGCTCAGAGCAGGGGTCCGGTGTGTCCTGGTTCACCGTTTCAGGTCCGATTTCAGCGTGAATTTTGGGCTGAGTTTGGACCTGAAACGGACCAAAAGTCACACAGCGTTTTTGTGAAAAACACACCGGACCTACTGCAGAGATATGGGATCCGGCTCCATAGAGAACCGGTCAAAATCTCCTGCTACTGCGAATTGGGTGCGGGGAACCCGCATCCAATTCGCAGTGGTGTGAACCCAGCCTAAAGGATAGTTCTGGACTGACCACCACCATAGAGGATACTGATACGGATCCTTGCTGGGTGCAAGAACATTGACAAATGGGAAGTGCTCTCTTGCACCTGGGGGGGGGTGGCTGATGATATCAGTCATTTGTTCAAAATTACACCCCGAGCACCTTAAGTAAAGGCACAAGTTATTATATGTGTACTATGCGCTGATGATACAATGATTTTATGCAGGGATTCACAGAGACATCAAAATATTTTCTCCAAAGTAAAATAAGTTTAGAAAGGCTGTCCTAAAGCTTTATTATAATTATAATGTATATAGGTGTGTGGTATTAATGTTATTTGCTAGGTACAGACAAACAAGAAATCTTTAGCTGCTAAGAGTATGGGCCTTTTCACTGTACCATTGAAGGGGTTGGAGTAACCCCTTGGTAAGCTTTGATCCCAGCTCAATACATAAATATAGCAGAATATACACTGCTCATTGGCCCAGAAGCATGGGGGCTAAATAATTCATGCAGGTAGTAATATCACTGACCAAATACACTTGGATAAAGTGAATATTTACACCTTTTTGGAACCTCTATGCAATCACTGTGAAAACAATTAGTATTTTGAATAGTTAGAGCAATTACCTTTAAGATTGAAGAGGCCGTGCCCCCAAAGAGGTTGTACTGGAAAATAGCCTCCAGTTCTACCGTGTGGCATTGCATAGTGAAAATAGCTTTTTTTTCAGAAATCTGATGCTGATCACATTGTTTTGTTTATAAAAAAAAAAGTAATGTGACCACCATGTCAGCACTAACATTACGATCACATGGTGGTGTTTACAAACAATGGGCTAGGCTTGGTCTTGCAGTTAGTACCAATATTGTGTTACTGTTTAACCACAACAGTACCTGGCACGAAAACCCCCTTCCTGTCCAGGCCATTTTTCAGCTTTCAGCGCTATCACACTTTGAATGACAATTACTCAGTCATGCAACATGGTACCCATATGAAATTTGCGTCCTTTTTTTCACACAAATGGAGCTTTCTTTTGGTGGTATTTAATCACTAGGAGGGGGTTTATTTTTTGTGCTATAAATAAAAAAAGATTGATTTTTTTTTTTAAATAATGCCTTTTTCTTAGTTTCGGTCATAAAATTTTGCAAATTAGTAATTTTTCTTTGTAAATGTTGGCCAAAATTTATACTGCTACCTATCTTTGGTAAAAATAACCCAAATAAGTGTATATTATTTTTTTTTTTTTTAGTTAGAAAAAAATAAATATCGTGTTTTTTATTTGGGGGAGGATCACTAATTTATGGTGGTTTTCTTTCGAGGTAAACACACTTTTTTTCCTGCGTTTAAAGTATACCCATGGTACAACGTACTGACTCATTAACAGTAAGTTTCACACTATCGCGACTTTCGACTTTTTACCGGACCTGTCCTTCCCCCAAAAGCACGGTCCATGACAACACCAATTTGTCATTGTGTTATAACCATGATTGACGTTCTGGTTCGGATCGGGTAACAAACATTTGTGGTGGTACACTAGCATTACAATCAC
>BLSH010054794.1:1680235-1691080 GCA_018402905.1 Glandirana rugosa | reverse complement strand
TTTTTTATGCCCCCCCCCCCACAGTTGGAAAGGACTCCTAGCGAACACATTTAACCCATTTATCGCCCCTGATGTTAACCCCTTTCCTGCCAGTGTCAGTACAGTGACAGTGTTTTTTTTTAGCACTGATCACCATTACTTGTAAAAAAAATAATGAATTAATAAATTAAATCTATTCCATGGTATCTTTTGCGCAAACAAATCAATATACACTTTTTGGGATGTTTTACCAAAAATATGTAGCAGAAAACACATTGGCCTCAATAGATGAATACATTAGATTTTTTTAAAAAAGTTTTTAGTGGGAATGTTTTATAGCATAAAGTAAAAAATATATATATATATATTTTTTTTCAAAATTGTCCGTATTTTTTGTTTATAGCGCAAAAAATGAGAACCGCAGAGGTGATCAAATACCTCCAAAAGAAAGCTCTATTTGTGGGGAAAAAAGGACATCAATTTTATTTGCGTACAGAGTTGCACGACCGCGCAATTACCAGTTAAAGTAACGCAGTGCAGTATCACAAAATATGGGCTGGTCATGACGTGGGGGTAAACCTTCCGTGGCTGAAGAGGTTAATTACCCTGATAACCGTAAACAGGACAAATAGACAGGTGGCTAAGCTCCTAAATGGGGGAACAGACCGCAATAAAAAAGGACAGGCATTACAATTCCTCTCTACTCTGTCCAAAACTGAAAAAAAAAGGTTTTGCTCTTAGTTATACTTTAACCACTTCAGCCCCAAAAGGATTTACCCCCTTCCTGACCAGAGCACTTTTTGTGATACTTTACTGCGTCACTTTAACTGACAATTACACGGTCGCGCAACGTTGTACCCAAACAAAATTGACATCCTTTTTTTCCCCACATATAGAGCTTCAGCTTTCTTTTGGTGGTATTTGATCACCTCAGCGGTTTTTATTTTTTCCTGCTATAAACAGAGCGACAATTTTGAAAAAAAAATTTTTTTTTTTTTGCGATAATATCCAAAATAAAAATATAAAAAAACCTAATTTATTCCTCATTTTGGCCGATTATGTATTCTTCTACATATTTTTGGTAAAACAATTGTAATAGGCGTATATTGATTGGGTTGCGCAAAAGTTATCGGGCTTACAAACTATGGGAATAGATTTATGGCATTTTTATTATTATTATTATTATTTTTATTATTTTCTTTTTACTAGTAGTGGTGGTGATCTGAGATTTTTTTGCGGGACTATGATATTGCAGCGGACAGATCGGACTCTTTTGACACTTTTTTGGGACCACTGACATTTATATCTGATCTTTGATCAGAGCTTAAAATAGCCACTGATTACTAGTGGTGCACCAAATGGAAATTTTGGTGCCGAAACCTAAAATGCACTAAGCCGAAAATGACAGTTTTTAAAAAATATTTATATTTTTATATACAATTGTCATATGCAGCCTACCTGTGCCTGGGCACTGACAGGCAGCACTGATTGGCATTGATAGGTGGCACTGACAGGTGCCACTGGATGGTACTGGCATGTGGCACTGGATGGTACTGGCAGGTGGCACGGATTGGCACTGACAGGCAGCACTGCATGGTACTGTCTGGCACTGGCAGAAGAGATTAGAAGATTCACAATGCTTGTACGAGCCGCTCTGTGCATGAAACGGTCAGCTAATTACACTGGAATGCAGAGAAAGAGGGAGAGAGCTGTCAGATTTTCACGCTGAGATTGGAGGTGGGTGGGACTGAACAGCTAACACCCGCCCAGCCCCTTTCCCATTGGCTAGAGTTTGATAGCTGTTCGGTCCCGCTCACCTCCCATCAACTTGAAGATCTGACAGCTTTCTCTCTCTATCTCTCTGCATTCCGGTGTAATTAGCTGACAGTTTCATGCACAGAGCTGCTCGTACAAGCAGTGCACTCTGTGCATTGTGAATATTCTAATCTCCCACATCCATTGTGGGGTATGTGATGCACACATACCCTCGCAATGGACCCTACCCGCCCCCTTTTCGGCCGATACTGAAACCGCTGATTTTGGCTGAAAATGCAGAGAATTTTTGGCTGCCGAAATTTCGGTGCATCGCTACTGATTACTGTATAAATGTCATTGACAGTGAAGGGGTTAACACTAGGTGGCGATCAAGGGGTTACGTGTTCCTTAGGTAGGTGTTTCTAACTGTGGGGGGAGTTTAGTAACTGGGGTTGGAGAGAGAGAGCTGTTCCCAATCACTGGGAACAGCAGATCTCTCTTCACTTCCCTGTCAGAACGGGAATCTGTTTGTTTACATCAACAGATCCCCGTTCTGGCTCTTTGTAGAGCGATCACGGGTAGCCGGTGCACATCGCACCCCCTGGTCACGCGCATCGGTGCCAGAGACACGCGCCCCATACAGTCTCTTAAAGCTCCGCCGTACAACGACGGCGATTTGTGCAATAGAACAAGTGGCTCTAAAGGCTTAAAGTTATTGTAAACGATCACCTTGTAAAACAACCCATTCAGTTTAAAGTAGAAATGAAAGGCAAACGTTTTTGTATAGATATTAAAAAAAAAAAATTATAAATACTTTTTTTTTTTTTTATAAATGGTCACATCCCATCTGTTCACTGCTGCATAAGAGCTGGGGGAGGAAGAGAAGCAGCAGCACACTGAGCTTGCCATTGTAGCGGGGGCATGCCAGGACAAGTCTGATCATTGGAGGAGAGTTCACAAAGTTTCCAGCATAGCTAGAGAACTGACCACGGTATGCTCTCCTGTTTAGTATGGTCAGTTTTTAATAGGAAAGCAAGGAGACTAGCAGGAACACCAGGGATTTCACATAAAGGTAGCAATACAAAGAGAACAGGGTACTTTCTATTACAGTACATGATACAACAGGCACATATCGGGAATATAAAGTGTTGGGGTAACAAACGCTTTAAGGGTTTACCTTACTGCATTCTATACAAGAGTTTCCTATGGGGACAGAAACGGAAGAGGAGGAGCCAAGAGTGCCGACAGGGAATTTCAAAAGAGGTGTGGGGTCGATCTGTGCAATTGCATAGAGAAAGTAAGTATAACAGGTCTGTTTTAATTAAAAAAAAAAAAAAATGCCTTCAATAATGGAAATCTATCATGCAGTGCGTTTTGTTTTACAGATTATATATGTAGTGACTACATGAAAGAATACATTCAGCTTTTTGAACGTGTTCCATGTTCCACCTATGTTTAGGATGGAACATGTTTGAGCAGCTGCAGCCTCTCCCCCTCCCTCCTTGTGGCAGTGAGCTGGGGATCTTCTCCTTGTACTTGGTGCCACAATTCCAAGAGAGCTGGGCGCTTCATTGAGTTCATGGATTCTTCCTGTCAGTGAAAATTGCCTGCCCGTGCGAGCTACAAGCAGACAGCTTACACTGACAGTCTGCCGGAGAACTACATGGCATCCGTGATCTATTGATCACTGGTGCAATGCTTTCCAGGCTCCTAAAACAAAAAATAGTTTTTTTTTTACCTGCAAATATAAAACATAAAATTTGTGCAATGTGCATTTGTTTTTTGTTAAAAGGTAAACTAATATAGTTGTATAAAATCTTTCATTTTTAATTAATGAGATCACAAATTCATATTAAAAATATGCGTCTGGGTTTTTCGTTGAACTATTGTACAGTGTCCATTAAATAAGCCTATAAATAATTTTTGTGTGTTTGAATTAACACGTGTAATGTTTTTTGTTTTTTGGTGGTTATTGCTTAAAATTATGTTTCTTTCTTTCAGACATTTGACAAAATTTTAATTGCCAACAGAGGAGAGATTGCGTGCAGGGTATGTAACTGTATTGTGTTATGACCTCTTCATATGCCATAACTAGTTAATTTTTATACAATACACTGTGAATCTGAAAACATACTGCCAAGTCTGACCTTGTTTTGCTAATAGGATTAACATATATATTTTCTTCTGGTGGAATGTTATCCAGTTCATATAACTAGTGGAAACCACTCCGCAGGTGCACAGCTGGAATTTGTTAGCGCAGTATACACATCACTGTCCAGGTGACCATGGTTGTATCAGAAAAGGCCATGGGCTTGCATGCTGGCTAGCAGCTCACGCGAGGAACACTGTTAAATATATAGAGTAAGAATAACACATAACATAAATGCTTTAGCAAAATAAAGGCAAATCTATACAATTATCTAGTTTATATTCTCTCTATTCTGGGAGAAGGTTGCCACCATCCCTAATTAGAAATAGTATAATCCCATTCAACCTCTTTCGGATTTTGAAGGCAACCAAACCAAATGAAAAGTATCATGTTTTATTAAAATTCCATATTTTATGTTCAAGTTAATAAAAGGATTTACAAAAATGTAAAACCACATAACAGCCACTATTGACTTGTATACAGTTAACATTTATTTGCATATACATGCTAGGTGTTACTCCCCAAGACCATTTGCATTGTGTAGCTATAGTGTAAAGTTATGCGTACAATCCTCACAAGATGGGTGCCCTATCTATTGTGGAGATGTAGTGGTCTTTGCATGGGATTGTTTCTGTCCTCTGTGAGATATGGAGTAGGGTTGACACATTGAAAGCAATAGGAACTTTCTGTGAGGATTGTAAGTATAATATGCAATATGATTCTTTTATATGATGTTTAAACACATGTTGTAGATGGCATATTATGGGGAGTTTTTATCTTGCAGGGTGTTATCTTTTATATCCCCGAAGAAGAGACTGATCTTGAAATCTTTGGATTCCTGACACCATTAAGCAAGTTACTCTCCTAAACACTATAGCTACAGAATGCATATGGTCTTGGGGAGTACCACCTAGCATGTAAATGCAAATGAATGTCAACTGTACACTAGTCATTAGTGGCTGTTATATGGGTTTACATTTTTGTAAATCCTTTCATTAACTTGAACATTAACCTCTCTGGCGGTATGATTGTCAGATTTTTGCATTTCAAAGTGGTACATTGTTTTGCATAGAGATTTGGCGTTTTATATTGTAGGCCTGTAATTCCTAGGAATAACTCACTTAAATCTTTCCAAACAAGAGTCTAGTAGACATCCCGGGTATTATAAAGTTTGAAACCACAAAATCATAAATTATAATATAACTATAAATAATTATCAAAAATATTAATAATAATATTCAATAATGTAATCAAATCAAAACACTGAAATTTGCTCATTTGTAGAATTGTTGCTGTCGTCATTTTCAGTGTCTGATGACAAATTTCCCCACAAATCAGTATCACTCAATTCTGAAAATGATTCTTATTTACTATCACCATTTTCTAGCTGGTCAAAAAACGCTTTTGATGTAAAGGGACGCTTTTTGGATGCCATGGACATTCTCAAGTTTCCAGGCAGAAAGAATGACAAATATAAAAGTGCATGCAGGGCACTAGGGACAAAAGGGGTGTGAAATGATTTGCTACATTAATGTAATCTTTCAGATTACAGTGTACTGTATGTGTTGTATGCGTTTTTACTTTTTGAATTTTGCTGCCGGGCTCTCGCCCCCTCCTCCCCGAAAGGTGCCATATGTGACACCTGAGGGGGGGGGGGGATACGATTAGCGGAAGTTCCAAATGTGGGTGGAACTCCGCTTAAAATGGTTAAACTGATCTCATGTACACACCAGAGTTTATTCCTATGATAAGTAGAAACATTGTATCACTTTGGTTCTTTAATCGGCCTTTTTCTCAGACTTGGCAGGCTGCCCAGATTTTCATCTTACTTGTTCTAATAGGAGTGACTCCAGTCGCTCCGACTTAGAAAAGAGTTCCTGTGGGGCGACTTCAGGCGACTTGCATTGACTTCTATTACTAGTGTACTAGTACAAGCAATGTACACCCAACTTAGGACACTCTACATGTATTTAATACATATATAAGAAAACAGTACAGCATACATATACATTATATACAGCAGAGAGAAAACCCCCCTCTATTACAGACCGTACACCATGCAATCCGACCGCAAAATCTCTGCGCAATCCCCTGCAGGTTTGTACAGACTGTGCATTATGTAGACCAAGGCCTCATACACAAGGGCGTTTAAAGAAACGAGCTGTAACGTCGATACCAATGCCATCATCGTTATGCATTGACGTCAATGCACGGTTTTTCCACGCTAGCTTTCAGCTGCGTTTCTCTGCCTCTATTCAAAATCAGTGGTTCCCTATGGGAGCCCATTGATTTGAATAGAAGTCGCACCAGAAGTCGGATCATGATGATCTGACTTGCGGGGTGCGACTAGTGTGCTGAGGATCTTGAAGGGGAACCCTGCAAAAAATCAAGAAAATTATTGCGTGGGGTCCCCCCCCCCCCAAGAGGTACCAGACCCTTCGGTCTGGTATGGATTTTAAGGGGAACCCCCACGCCGGAAAAACAGCGTAGTACCCCCCCCCCCCCCCAATTCCATACCAGACCTTTATTCGAGCATGCAGCCTGGCAGCATAGGAAAGGTGATGGGGATGAGCGAGCGCCCCCCCTCCCCTCCTGGACCATACCGGGCCGCATGCCCTCAACATATGGGGTGGGTGCTTTTGGGCTGGGAGGGCCCTACGTCCCCCACCCCACAGCACCTGGTCCCCATGTTGATGAAGACAAGGGCCTCTTCCTGACAACCCTGGCCATTGGTTGTCGGGGTCTGCGGGTGGGGGCTTATCGGTATCTTATCCACGCTAATTTTTTTGCATTTTTTTTTCGGGGTTCCCTTTCAAGATCCTCAGCACACAAATTGCAACGCAAGTCGGATCATCATGATCCGACTTCTGGTGCGACTTCTATTCAAATCAAATGGGCTCCCATAGAACCACCTGACAAGGCTTAACGCTGAGTAAACAACGTTGAGCCGCATTTTTGAGAGTTTTGCCGGCTCAGCATCAAAACAGCTCTAGCGTTGCAGCTTCCAGATGTGCTGGTCCTGCGTTTTTTTTTACAGCTTAAGAACACTGATGCCACTTACAGCTCAAAAACGACTGTGTGTGTATAAGGCCATTGAATAACATGGAGAGGCGTTCTTAAGCTGTAAGAACAGCTCAAAAACGCGGCGTTAAAAACGCCCATGTGTATGAGGCCTAACCTATAAAATGCTCTCAATTAGCAACTCGTCAGACAAGCCAGAGAACTACATAGTAATTGGTGGATCTTAACCCCTTTGGGCCTAAGGGTAAAACAAATATTACTGCCTAAGCACAATTTTGCAACTTTGACATGTGTTGGTAAAACTGTACATATTACAACTACTTTGTGCATCCAGGTGTATTGTAACAAGTTTTTTCAGGATTAATTGGACTTTCATTTGGTGTTAAATAGTAATGAATATCTCCCTGTTTTTTTTTTTTGTTTTTTTTTTATTATTATCATCAAAGGAAAACTGGCCCTAAATAGTAAAAGAGAACTTTTTTTCTTAATTTAGCTGTATATTTCTTGCTTCTACCATAACCTTTCACCAAAGAACAGCCCAAAATACATTTTCCTGCTCCCATCAATTGCAGCGATACCACGTATGAATGTTAGTTGTTGTTTGTACCCGTAGTACAGTTTGGAAACAATCGTGCACGTCTTGCTTTTTTTTTTTTTTTTGTTATCCTACCTAAAACTCACTGATATTAATTTAAAAAAACAACAAAAATACTGACTTTGACCATAACCAAAACACTAACCCTGATCAAATATCGATCTAGGTTTTTTTTTTTTTATTCTACTTTTCTTTTCACAGTTTTTTTTTTTCTTTTTTTGCAAGGAGAGAGAAAGAGATGCAATGTATCTCTCTACTCCATTCAGAGAGAGAGAACACAGGGACAGACAGGGCTTCACATTGACTGATCACTATGATAGCCAATCAGAGCCTATCACATCGATCAGGTGACCTGGAAGTTCTGGGTTCTGATTGTTAGTACGGTGCCTGGGGCTCTCGGTGAGACCCCGATCTCTGTGATGGGAGCGCCGTGTACAAAGACATATATGCAAAGCTGGCCCACAGTCCAGTGGAGGTCGCATATTTGCACACGCTCGACACAAGGGGTTAAAGGAGACTATAAAATCTGATTTTACAGTGTATGGTCAACTTAGTGATATTAAAGAAGTTGTAACCCTAAAAAAAAAAATAAAATAAAAATAATCCTGTTTCTTTATAGCAGGTTAAACCACATAGTGTTCTTATTAATGGATGTTCCGATAGTGAGTCCAGCACCTCTAATGGTAGGAACAGCCTGAACGTTGTCCACCGATGGGATTCACTTAGTATAGATAAACCACCACCAGAGACACACACACCTTGAAGTGTTGGGAGCGGGGGAAGGTACCCTTACCGGAAATCTGGGACTCACTATCTCTAGTAAGTCATGCGGGCTGGCAGATACAACCCTCTGCAGGGTATATGTACAGACTTTATCCCCTCTCCAGGCTATCCGGCAGATAGACACCGAACAGAATCTTCAAGCCAGGTTTCCAAAGTTAGTAGAGGGCGAAGTCAGGAGCCAAGCAGAAGGAAGTTTATTCCAATAACCGTCCGAGTCAGTAAACCAAGGCAGGGATCCAAGGGGTATTCCAGAAGGCGGCATCAGGGACGGCAACAATGGTCAGCATAATGCAAAGGAGTAGTCCAAAAGCGTAGTCGGGAACAAGCAGAAGTTGGCAACCAGAAAAACAATATGATACGCCATCAAACAGTAAAGTCAGAGAAGGATTACTGCCAGCCCCTCTGTTCTACCAAGCTATACTACACAGTGTAAATGTTTGTATAAAATAATGCCGCTACAGTAAATACCTTATTTCAGATCTATTCTGTTCCATCACGTGACCTCCTGCCGCTCTCCTCCCCAATCTAAGGGCTACAGCGGGAGGGGCCGAGTGGAAAGCACAGCGGTCATGTGACTTCCCCACTAACATCAGAGAGGGATCTCAGCCCCTCCCTCTATAGCCCTTAGATTGCGGGAGGAGAGCGGCCGAAGGTCACATGACCAAACAAACAATCTGAAATAAGGTATTTAGCGGCATCATTTTATACAAACATTTACACTGTGTTAGAGCTGCACGATTAATCGTACTATAATCGCGATCTCGATCCACCCCCCCTACGATCGTCATTACAGATTTCCACGATTTTCAGTGCAGTCAATGGGACACTTGGTGATCCGACTTGCGGGCGACTTGCAAGCCTGAAGTTGCCCATTGCATAGAATGGAGGCGACTTGTCTGTCGCCTGTGTTAACTGGCTCTACTGTGATCCAACTTGGGGGTGACTCAGCGAGACTTGCAAGTTGCCCAGGGATGGAGGGAAGCGACTTGTCAGGCGACTTGACAAGTCGCCTATGTGTCTGTTACCCGGCTCGAGTGCTTGAGGATGCTGGCTGACATGTCCTGAAAAGCTGTCGGCCGCGGTGGAGCCAGCGTGGAACGCTAATGGCGCCGATATCAGGAAATGATGTCAGCAGCAGAGCCAGAGGACGTGGTGTGGTCGGATGGGCGGTACCACGTTTCTTCTTCAGAGAGGCCCCGGAGAAACCGACTGCACCCGAACCCTGCTTTCACAACGGAAATGTGAGCTGATCATTTTTTTTTGTTTAATCCATGCAGTTCACCTGATATATTATATGTGCCCATGACATAGAAAGAGGGTAACCCTAGTCCTCCCTATGTCACCATGCATAGATCAACATTTACAATGAAAAATATATATAAAAAAAAACTATATATATATTTCTTTAGTTTAAAAAAAAAAAAAAAATATATATATATATATATATATATATATATATATATATATATAATTATATAATATATATATTTTTTTTAAACTAAAGAAATATATATATAGTTTTTTTTTTTTTTAATTTTATATATATTTTTCATTGTAAATTAATTTTAAAATGTAGATCTGTGGATGGTGCATGGTGACATATGGAGGACTAGGATTACCTAGGATATATATATATATATATATATCTCTCAGGGCTTAGCACCATGGCGAGTACAAAATGTGGCGCAAGTTAGCGCAATATTGCCAGGCGGCCGGCAGGTGTTCTGACCATTTTCTGATGCGGAGGCTGAGGAGGGGCAGCCCCATCAGTGTCCCAGCAGTGCAGCCCTGTCAGTGTCCCAGCAGTGCAGCCCCATCACTGCACATTTATAAACCTAGTGGTGATTAAAAACCACCAGAATAAAGTGCTGTCTCAAGAAATTATACAAATGTAATTTTGGTACAGTACAGACAGTGTTCCATGACCGTGCAATTGTAATATTCCCACTGTTTTAGCCCTTTAGTTCTCCAGCGCTAGGTTGTGTGATTTAAAAAAAAAAAAAACACAATTTGTTTCATTGCTTTAGTTGCAAGTGTTTTTACACTAAGGCGGATGACAGTGTGCACTCTCGTTTTGTTCTCTCTATGGGTACATACAGACATATGTCCAGTCCACACACCCAGTTGAATTTTAAGCGAACGAGAGCTGCAGCAGCACCTTTGTGACTGGAGAATAACAGGACTCTTTAGCCCAGCTGGGGTCTTCTGCATCAGCACAATCGCTGGTGCCTGGTCTGCCTGCCTGGTGGTTGTTTTAGTTGGATTTTCTAATCTAAGTTCAGCCAATTATATTTTAAAGGACACTCAGTCACAGGAGACAACTGAGAACTATAGTCTTGTCTGTTCACGATCTTGCGATAAACACAATCATGCCTTGACAAAGTTGATGTCACATCAGGTATTGCACGAGCCAGATGTGCTTGTGTTAACTGCATCAGAACAGCAGATGCGACAGTCGAGAAGTTTGAAACAAACAGAAACTAAACAGGAGTAGAATGAGTGAGGCAGAGCAATGCGCAAGTGAGTCCGATAAAAACCCAGACGTTGTGTAAGTACCGAAAAA
>BLSH010054794.1:1645450-1653640 GCA_018402905.1 Glandirana rugosa | reverse complement strand
TTTTGAGTGTTGCAAAGAGGTCAACAGGATGCTAAAAAAGTGTCAGTACTCTGTAATTTAAAGAGATAAAAGGCACACTCTGGCATCATTTCAGAAGCAGTGTACCAATGTAGTTCCCTGCTCTCATTATTACTCCTTTGTGTATCACCGAGAAAGGGATTCAGCTGCTGGAAGGTGCAGGGCAATAGGTGGCCATGGAAAGTACTAAGAGTTCTGCCAGTGTGATGCATTTTGGTAACAAAGGGGCTGAAGGTAAAGATTTACAAATGAGGGGCGCAAGCTACCTTTATAAATGGACCTTGGAGATTAATTATGAGGCAGAAATGTGTTTAAGAGCTATTATTTTGATTGCTGCCATTAATAGGTTTCACTGTGTGTATTTATATCCATTACAGTAGTTTTGGGTTATGTGGGGCCAACTAGAGTAGAAGACAATTGCATGTATTTTTTAACACCCTGTTTTTATGTAAAGAATAAATTCACCTTTGCTGTGAAAAGGCCTGTGAAACAGTTTAAAGATTTTTAGAATATTGATAAATACAAAAGATTTTGATGTTTCTGACTTGTGTTAGTTACTTTCGAACTTGACAAAGAGGGGCAGTTTTTAAAGGGGCAGAATGCGGTGCATGAAAAGCAGGCATGGTCGTATGGGTGTGGCTTACAGGTTAATATTACAAGAGCTTTCATAAGCATCCCACCTGGTGTTGGAAGATTTATCATAATAAGGACAGAAACACATCACTGTTTATTAATAAACTTATTTATGTATTTGATTAGCTAGCCGGGTCGGCAACCTGTGCACCGCGATGTACCAGTCGATCGCGGCTAGATGACTGGTAGATCGCCTGGGCTTGCCAACCTGCGATCGCATGCCATGCATGAAGCGCACTGGGAAGCATGGGAACTACTTGCCAGCACGTATCTCCAGCCTTGGAGGGAGCAGAGCCATGGTTGCAGCAATTCCGTGGGGCATCGGCCAGCTGCATAAGCTGATGTCTCTTCTAAAGTTCCGGCAGGAGTGCCAGCAGAGTGATATCATCAGTACTCTGCCTCTTATTCCTGTTAGCTGCAGGTTTCTCAGCATGAAGCCGCACTACTGAATGCAAGGTCCGTGTCACTGGGCTTAAGGATACTGGACTAGCATTTTTATGGGCACAATAACCTCTTTAAGCTAGTGTGCTCATATAGCTGCTATTGTGCATCTATATGGGCACAACAGCAGCAATATGGGCACAATAGCATAAAGTTGTTATTGTGCCCATATAGATGCACAACAGCGGCTAGTTGAGTACAACAGCATAAAGAAACTGCTAGTTTGCCCAAATAGATGCTCTTGTGCCCATATTAATACACAATAGCAGCTATATGGGCACAACAGTGGGTTAGCTGTGCTTTAGCAATAGACTATCCTGTGGGTTTGGTGTGCTTTCTGAAAGCACACCAAAATTCTTGAACACTTTGCAAAGGTTATCTCGCTGATAGCAGGACCCTGTGCCCGGTGATCTTTGATTTCTCCCATGTTGTACAGAGTTCAGCCCAAAAATTACCCTCTGTCCACTAACGCGCCCCCCCCCCCCCCCTATCGGTACTAACCTCCCAGTACGTACCGCTGCAACAACAAATCCCAGTCCCTCCTCAGTACAGATAATCCCCACAGCACAGATCCCCTATTCCAGCTTCTCAGTACAGCCCCCTCCCTGCCCACCAGTATAGACCACACGCCCCTCCCATCAGTTTTGATGCCTTCTCAGCAGCACTGGGACTGTTGAAATTAATGTTTTGTGTATGAATGTACAGTGGGGAAAATGATTTGATCCCCTGCAGATTTTGTAAATTTACCCACTTACAAAGAAATTAAAGAGGAAGTGAACCCAGATTGAGTTTACTTCCTCAATATAACCCTGTAAAGTAGAAGTATAATGGGCTACTATGCATCGCATAGTAGCCCATTATGTGCCACCTACCTGGAAACTAAGCCTGCGGCATTCCAGTGAGGTCCCTGCTCCAGGCCGCGTCCATCTATTGCCCCTCTTCCTTCCGGGCCGCGAATCCGGCTCTGTGACTGGCCAGAATCACGTGACGTCACTCCCGCGCATGCGCGCGGGAGCCGCCAGTCACGGCACAGGGTCAGTGGAGAAAAGGCACGGAGGCCGTTTCTTCACTGTGCATGTGCCGACATGCGTCGGCACATGCAAAACACTGCATATCTCCTGAACCGTGCAGGTTTGGGAGATATGCAGGGCACCTACAGGTAAGCCTTATTCTAGGCTTACCTGTAGGTTAAAGTGGTTGTCACAGGTTGACAACCACTTTAAGGGTCTATAATTTTTATCACGGGTGTATTTTAAATGATAGAGACTGAATAGCTACCTAAAATAAAAAAATAAAAAAACACGATACAAATGTTTTAAATCGAGTTGCAGTTCAGTGAGTAAAATAATTATTTGATCCCCAAGCAAAACATGATATAGTACTTGGTGGAGAAACCCTTGCTGGCAAGCACAGAGGTAAGACGTTTCTTGTAGTTGGTGACCAGGTTTGCACACATCTCAGGAAGGCTTTTGGTCCACTCTTCTTTACAGATCTTCTCTAAATACTTAAGGTTTCTTGGCTGTCTCTTGGCAACTCGAAGTTTCAGCTCCCTCCATAAATTTTCTAAAAGTGTTACTAAATCCAGCAATATAAAAGCAATTCATCCCCCACAGTGCACCCAGCTTATAAATAGTTTTTTTATATCAAAATACTGCTGCTATATACCTTTTTTTCATCTGTATATTGCGTTCAGGTGATAAACTGCAAGGATCCAGGATTTCCCCAGTGTTCATGTAGGAGGAGTTTTCACTCTCCTCTGATGAAACTTCCTTTGCATCAGTGACCCTTCACCCACAATCTAGCCAGAGCTGATTGGTGCTTTGCCAATGACATGCTGAGTTCACAAACAATCACAGCCTCTAGAAATCACTGCAGCCTTTGTCCATGTGCTTTTATGGGAGGCGGATCTTCCATGAATCAACATATGCGATATCACACCCACTGTGTTCTTTTTTAGTTACTGGGCTGTCACTTAAGATCTGTATACACACACACATGTGCAATGTAAATACTATGTGACCTGAAAAACTCAACTGAAATAGGAAATCTCCAACACTGCATAAGAGACCGAACAGAGCATGTGAAAACTTACAAACCTGCCTGCTGTAGTATAGCCTTACACACATAGACAGTGCAAGAAGGAAGTATCTGGCCATACAAGATCAAAGAGCCTTTGCTATTCTGCATATACAGTCTGATTTTACTGTTGTGGGTTTAGTAACACTTTAAGGTACGAAGACTGGCTAGGCCACTCCATGACCTTAATGTGCTTCTTCTTGAGCCACTCCTTTGTTGCCTTGATAGTATGTTTTGGGTCATTTGTCATGCTGGAAAACCCATCCACGACCCATCTTCAATGTTCTTGCTGAGGAAAGAAGGTAATCATCCAAGATTTTACAATGCATGGTCCCATTCATTGGCCCCTCAATGCGGCAAAGTTGGCCTATACGTTTAGCAGAGAAACAGCCCAAAAGCAACATGTTTCTACCTGCTTAACTGTAGGGATGGTGTACTTAGGGTCATAGTCAGCATTTTTCTTCCTCCAAACATGGCGAGTTAATGCCAAAGAGCTCCATTTTGCTCTCATTTGACCACAACACTTTCTCTCAATCCTTCTCTGAATCATTTAGATGTTTTTTGGCATGACTGTACATGTGCCTACTTGAGGAGGGGGACTCTCCATGTTTGGAGCAAGAAAAATGCTGACTTTGACCCTAAGAAAACCATCACTACAGTCCAGCGCGGAGATGGAAACATTATGCTTTGGTGCGGTTTATCTGCTAAAGGTACGGATCAACTTTGAGGGGCCTTCTTCTCTCAGCCAGAACACTGAAGATGGATCATGGATAGGTCTTTCAGCATGGCAATGACCCAAAACATACCGCCAAGGCGACAAAGGAGTGGCTCAAGACGAAGCACATTAAGGTCATGGAGTGGCCTTGCCAGTCTCCAGACCTTAATATATTTATGGAGGGAGTTTAAACGTCGAGTTGCCAAGCCATAGCATAGCCAAGAAACCCTAAGGATTTAGAGAAGATCTGTAAAGAAGAGTAGACTAAAATACCTCCTGAGATGTATGCAAACCTGGTGACTAACTACAAGAAACGTCTAACCTCTGTGCTTGCCAACAAGGGTTTCTCCCCCAAGTATTAAGACATGTTTTGCTTGGGGATTTAATTTAATTTCAATTATTTTTATTAAGGTTTTAGCATAACAAGCAAATACATATAAGTGCAGCCACAAGTTCACCATTATTATACCAACATTACATTGATAGCTTATTATGGACTACTTAGTGGAACTGGGATAGGGCTGTTTTGCAGCATTGCAGAGTCCAATGTAATTTAGTGAACTCGGGTACAAAATAGGGTTAAGGGTACGCCAAGTAGGGGAAGAATGGGACAGGATAGGATCTACTACTTCTGTTCTAATGGCTCGAAGCATCATTGTTTGTAACACGTATCAAGAATGTGGTGTATATGTTGAAATATTTATCATACTAGTTCCAGTGGTTTGGGTTTTGAGACCAAACTGTCCATTTGTTTTCAATTTTGGAAATTGAGGTGAATCTGAAAGCAAACCATTTTTCCATTTCATATTGAAAATTGAGATCTGAGATCACGTTAAGAAGTGAGGGGGTTCTGTCTGACTTCCAACATCTAGTAATGTTAACCTTTGCAGCATATAGTAAATGTATAATGACCGTTCTAGAGTTTATGGGAAATTGTTCAAGCCCTATATGTAACAGGGCTAGTTTGGGGTCTGGTTGGGTTATGAGCCCTGCTATTTCTGAAATTAGTGTAAAGATTTTATTCCAAATGGGTTTTATGGACTTGCATGACCATAAAATGTGAGTCAGGGTCCCAGTCTCTCCGCAAGATCTCCAGCATAGTGGGGAGTGGGTCGCATATATTTTTGAGAGTTTTTTGGGTGTCAAATCCCATTCGTGTATAATTTTTAAGTATGCTTCCCAATGATTTACACATCGAGAGGCTCTATAGAAGAGCGTGAAGGCTTTCTTCCAGTCTGATTCTGATATTTTTTGTTCTAAAGTTGTTTCCCATTTGGACATTGATGGTGTGAACCTAATTGACATTTGATTTGATATGTAGGTAAAAGTGAGAAATGCCCTTGCGTGGGTATTTAGCTGCCTAGAGAAATTGGAGCGAGGATGTTGGCAGGTTGGATACTAGGGGAAGTTTGTGGTCTAATATACACTGGCGTATTCAGAGGTATGTGAAGTATGTGGAGGGGTGGAGATTAAATTTGGCTTGGAGATATGGAAATGAGGCTATTTTATCATGTAGGTATAGGTCCTTTAGGTAGGAAATGCCTTTAGTCTTCCATGGATCTAGAGGTAGTGGTTCAGTTAGTCCCTGTAGTACGTCAATAGGGATTGGCATGGATTTCTTAGCTGTTGTTGTACTTGATAGGAAATCTTTCCATGCCTCAAGAGAGGCCACAATACATGGGTGTTGTGTTGGTTTAATTTTTAGGTTTAGGGAGTGTAAAATCAGAGTCTTTTGGAGGGAGAGGGGTTTAGCTACTATGGTTTCCATCTGGGACCAGGTTTTCTCTTTGGAGGGGTGCCACCAATAGAAGATTTGGTCTAAGAGTGCTGCTTGATGGTAATTCTTTACGTGTGGTAGATTTGCACCCCCCTCAGCAGCTGATCGATATAACAGGCGTGTAGCACACCTTGGCTTCTTGGACGCCCAAATGTATTGATTTACTAGTCTCTGTATCCTTTGAAGGAAAGTTTGCGTGGTTGGAATTGGGAGTGTCCTAAAAATATATAGCATTTTTGGGAGTATAAACATTTTTATTACTGCTAATCGACCTAGTCTGGAAAGACCCGCAGACCTATAGGAGAGCAAGTCTTTGGAGGTATTTGAAGTAGAGGAGTGTAATTAAGAGCGTGAATTTGTTTGATGGTGGGGGGTAATTTAATACCCAAGTACGGGATAGAGTGATTGGTCCATGTGAAAGGGAATTTTTTGGAGATATTTCTTTGGGTCTGAGCTGGTGTGTATAAATTTAGTATCAGGGATTTGTGTTCATTCAATCTGTAGTAAGATGTATCAGCGTATTGGTTTAAAGTTGTTTTATGGCGGGGAGGGATTGTGTAGGGTTTGTGATCATTAATATAATGTCGTCTGCGAATAAAGTTACTTTGTGATCTGTGTCTCTGAAGGGGATACCTGAAATCCGTGTATTTTCTCTAATTTTGGTGGCCAAGGGTTCTATGAGAAGGGCAAAAATGATAGGAGAAAGGGGGGCATCCTTGCCTCGTACCGTTTGTGATGTCAAAGGGTTTCGAAAGTGTTCCGTCTACCAGTACTCTAGCAGAGGGGGAAGGGTAAAGGGAGAGTATGGCTGTCTGTAACCATTCTACGATTCCAAATTTTTCCATAGTTAACCTCAGGAATCCCCAGTGTATGCGGTCAAACGCCTTCTCTGCGTCCAAGGAAAGGAGCAGCAGAGAAGGCGTTTGTTTTAGTTCCACATTGTGTATGAGGGAAATAATCCTCCTGGTAGCGTCAGGTGCCTGGCGGCCGGGGATAACCCCCACTTGGTCTGGGTGGACCAGGGAGGGAACTACTGTTACTAGTCGTTGTACTAATATTTTGGCATAGATTTTGACGTCTGTATTAATTAAGGAAATTGGTCTGTAGTTTTGGACTTGTTCCAAATCTTTTCCATGTTTTGGGTATGGTTGTTATTACCGATAACATTTCTTTAGGAAAGGTTCCAGAGGTCGCGACAAAATTGAATAGGTCCGTAAGGTGTGGAGAAAGAGTAGTGGCAAAGTGCTTATAAATTCGTTAGCATATCCATCTTCTCCTGGTGCTTTGTTTGGGGGTAAGGTTTTTATTACTTGTTCTATTTCTGCTGGTGAGAAAGGTGCAGAGAGTTTCCAATTGGCTTGGAGATAGGGCGGGGAGATTAACTGATGGTAAAAAGGCCTGGATGGAATCTGGGGTAGGTTGAGGAGTGGAAGTGTCATCTCTTAAATTATATAAGGCGTGATAGTATTCATTAAAAGCATGAACTATCTCTAGAGGGATTTTTTACTTGGGTGGATAATTTTTGTTATTACAGTTTTAAGGCGTTGTTTCACAGATTTGGCTAGTTTGGCTCCTGCCTTGTTACCTAGGGAGTAGAAATTTGCTTTAGTTATTTTGAGTTGCGTGGCATACTCATGTGAAAGAAGGGAGCATAATTTGTTCCTTTCTTTAACCACTTCCCAACCGCCTGCCGTGTTTTCACGGTGGCAGTCGGGTTGCTGTGCGCGAATCGCTATAAAAACACGGCGATCTGCGAACGGCCACTAGAGGGGCGCGTGCGCCCGCCGCACCCCTGAGGAGTGTGCCCGCGGCTCGGGCGGACCCAATGTCCGCCGGCGAGCCGCGATGAGCGGCCACAGGCAAAGAGCGGGGGAACCACCGATGTAAACACGGCCGTTCCCTGCTCTGTTAGTGCAGGCATGGGTGATCTACTGATCCCTGTCACTGGGATCAGTTAGATCTCTCATGCCCATGGTAGTTCAACCCCCCCCACAGTAAGAACACACCCAGGGAACACAGTTAACCCCTAGATCTCCCCCTGCAGGTTAACCCCTTCACTGCCAATGACATTTATACAATAATCAGTGGACATTTAAATCTGATCGCTGAATAAATGTCATTGGTCCCAAAAAAGTGTCAAAAATGTCCGACATATCCGCTGCAATATCGCAGTACTGCTAAAAATCGCAGATCGCCGTCATTACTAGTAAAAAATAAAAAATAACCCCAGAAATTCTCATCATCCGTAAACGCGGCCACTTTTGCGCAAACCAATCAATAAATGCCAATTGTGATTTTTCTTTTTATCACAAATATGATGAAGAATATAAATCGGCCAAAAAAATGTTTTTTTATATATTTTTTTTTTGGATTTGAATTTTAGCAAAAAGTAAGAAATTTGTTTTTTTTTTTTTGCAAAATGGTCGCTCTTCTTTTGTTTATAGCGGCGATCAGAAATGACGCAGAGGCGATCAAATACCACCAAAAGAAAGCTCTATTTGTGGGAAAAAAAGGACGCAAATTTTGTTTG
>BLSH010054794.1:1625756-1640545 GCA_018402905.1 Glandirana rugosa | reverse complement strand
GTTTGACGATTTGCGGTCACAGGTCACAAATTGTTATATATATATATATATATATAAAAAACCCTCTGTTAAACACTGGACACTGGCGTTTAGCAGTTTGGGAGACTTTAGTAGCTGTCGGCGGTTTTTCTGCCGCCGACATATAGGTGCATACCTCCCAACTTTCTGAGATGGGAATGAGGGACACCTATTAGAAAAAGTATGTAGGTACAGGCCACATCTCCTGTGCCACGCCCCCTTTAGGCCCGGCTCCACTTTAAAAATTACCGGTCAGCAGCTACACATACAGTAATTGCTGACTTTTAACTTTAGGACACTTGTCCTGGAGTCCAGTGATGTCGGCACCTCCCATCGGTCTTCGGATTGGGGGACGAGTGCTGCCGCCGCCATCGTGTAGCTGTTCGGTTTCATGGTTGGGTTCCTACAGTGCATGCGCGAACCGCTGCTCTCATTGGCGGAGGAGGAGGGAGCCCGGCTGCTGACGGCCGCAGCCCGAGCTCCCTGACGTGTGGAAAAAGACACCTGGTGTCCCCTTTCCCTCCACACCACACCACCCCCCCCCCCCCCGGGGTGATCCAACCAGAGGAAGTTCCACTTTTGGGTGGAACTCCGCTTTAAAGGAGAATTGTACAAAAAAAAATTGGTTAACTGCTAGCTGACCAGCCGCCGTAGTTGTACGGCGGCAGGTTGGCTCTCCTGCGCAAATTGCCGCCGTAGATCGGCCGCTCTAAGAGCTATAGGGGGTAAGCGAAGCGCTGGAGCAGATGCACGTGGTGTCCGCCGGCTACCCACGAACGCTCCACAGAGAGACAGAATGGAGATCTGTCAATGTAAACAGACAGATCTCCGTTCTGTCAGGGAAGTAGGGAGAGATCTGCTGTTCCAAGTAATCTGTAACAGCGATCTATCTCTCCTCCCTGTCGGGCCAGCCCCCGCACAGTTAGAAACCTCTACCTAGGGAACATTTAACTCCTTGATCGCCCCCTAGTGTTAGCCCCTTCCCTGCCAGGGACATTTATACAGTAATTAGTGGCTATTTTATAGCTCTGATCACTGTATACATGTCATTGGTCCCAAAAAAGTGTCAAGTGTCCGATCTGTCCGCCGCAATATCGCAGTCCCGCTAAAAATCGCAGAGCAACGCGATAACATTTGCGCAAACCAATCAATATATGCTTATTGCGTATTTTTTTTTTTTTTACCAAAAATATGTAGAATACATATTAGCCTAAACTGAGGAATACATTTTGGTTTTTTTTATATTTTTTTTGGATCTGTATTATAGCAAAAAGTAAAAAAATTGGGTTTTTGTTTGTTTATACCCAAAAAATAAAAACTGCAAAGGTGATCAAATACCACCAAAAGAAAGCTCTATTTGTGTGGGGAAAAAAAGGACACAAATTTTGTTTGGGTACAACGTTGCACGACCGCGCAATTGTCCGTTAAATCGACGTAGTGCCGAATCGCAAAAAGTGCTCTGGTCAGGAAAGTGGGTAAATCCTTCTGGGGCTGAAGTGCTGAAACCCACAAGTGCTTTCTTTTTATTATTATTTTTTTTTTTTTATAACCACCACGATCTTTATATTGACTTTTGGAATATTCAAATGCAGCAAATTATAAATTGGATGAAAGGTTTTGCACTGGAAAACACTTTGATACATAAGTAGTGCATTTTATATACAACTATATAGATCAGACCAAAATGAGGGACAAATGAGGAGGACAGAGGGACTTTGTTCAGAATGAGAGATAGTCCCTTGAAATCAGGAACAGTTGGGAGCTATGTAGGTACACCCTCTTATGCAAGCATGCACTGTATTCCCTGTGAGTCCAGCCAGCCTTCCCATCAAAGATTATTGGTACATTTATAGAAATGGTAATGGAACAAAACAAGTTTGTGAACAGTAAGATAACACACTTGAAAACTCCATATCATTTAAGCTATGTGAATCTCCCCAAATCCTCAAATTGTATATTTTATACACATATCAGATTTAAAAATATGGCTTCTTGCTTTTAGTCATATGTTATAACAATAAAGAATTCAAGTGAATTTATAACCATATAGAATGCAAGTGGATAAACTGAATTTATTTTTTTGGGGAAAATCTTTAGACTCCAGTGTCTAGCAGAAATGACCTGCTGTTCAGCAGATCAGGCTCCCGGAGTGGATTGTACTCTTTGCCTTGATATCCAGTAATGGTATCTTGCATACGCACTTGTGCTTGACTGACAGAGGCGATGTGAGTCATCACTTATCAAGATATTATCATGCTTGCCGCTGATAATTTCACCCTGCTGTCTTGGGAGATGGAGAGGACAGATATGATTTTGTGATGTTGAAGCAATTAGTGTTTGCTGCTTACAGCTGAACAAATTCAAGACTTAATGATCAGGTAAATTAAGATGGAGTACTTAAGTGGCAGCTAAAGTGTAGCTTCCTTTTTAGCATGCATTTTGTTTTTCTCTCACTAAGAAGTTAGTTAACTTGCTTTAAACCTATTTATTTTGTTTGTGGTCAATGTTCTGTGTCAATTTTTTTTTTTCTGTTTAACAAAAGTTAGATATTGCAGATGATGAATTAATAGGATTTACAAAAATACACATGAGTACAGCTGATGAAATGTACTATAATGGGAAAATCTAAAAGAAAAAAAGTTGGGGCTCATAACATTCGGCTCCCCATGTGAATGAGTAAAGAGGCCATACACTAGTAACATTTTTGTTTTGGATGTTTTTGCTTTTAGAGCGTTTGTTCGATTCACTAATAGTTGGATTTTAGGCTGAGAAAATTCAAAGGAGCAGGATGGAAATTTTTTCTCAAGCTAATTTATAACCGTGCATGTATTTTTCATTTGGGAAACTCCTTTCATTACAAAATGAAATGTTTAAAAGCAAATAAAAATTTGAAGAACTTTTAAAAGATCTTCAAATCCTTGAATGTAGTGAGCATTTTTATACAAATGTGTTTTTTACACATCCTTTTTGTTAAATTTTCATAAAAGCAACCCTACAACAAAACAACACTCTCAGTATCTGGCCCATAGCCAATATAAGGGCATCATGGAAACCATCAATAACCCAAGGTAGTTTTAGATAGCCAAGGGTGTTCAACAAAACATAACAATAGCCCAGGTGTGGCTCATTTACAAGAAGGGAACATTAAGATTTCATGCACACTACTGTTTTTGGCTTCAGGTGGGTTTGAAGAGGAGTTTTTCAGCTGTAAAAATGCTCTAACCATTAAACGGTGAAAAACTTGGCTTTTCAGCATTTATGAGCGTTTTTGAGCCATATGTTTTGTGGGAGTAATAGTTTTGCTAAAAAAGCACAGAAACTCACTTTTTTTGCAGCAGCATTGTATAGCTACAGCTACTGGAGTTTTTATAACATCTAGTGTGCATGAGGCCTTAAGCATAACAGCAATCCATAAAACCAGAAATAACCCCGGTTCCCAGTCCCCTCCCAGGACACCAGATGGGCAGGCAAAATTACTGGACCAGTGGACTCAAAAACCATTAGAGTTCAGTCACTATGGAGGGTTCTGCCAACAACTTTGCTCAAACTTTATCATACTACTTTGGGCAACCTCTATGGTGGTAAGTATTTCTGTACAAAGGTAATGTTTCCAGAAGAAAAGGTAGTGCTAGGTTTGTCTTTTTTCAAGATGGAGAAATGGCCTTTCTGGCATAAATTAGGAGGCAGCCAATCAACGGTCTCTCTGCCACTGTAGGGATAAGGTCCTCCACCAGGCCCAGTAGGCAGATCTTCAGGGACAGAGAGATAGAGGTACCTACTGAGTTAATGACAGAAACCACCTGTGTCCAGTATGAGCGAATACTACTAACAGTAATAGATTAGATTTGATTTGAATGAGTTTAGAGAAGCGGACTCTGACCTTCTTAGGAAGTGAATTCCATAGTTTTGGAGCATAGCAGGAGAAAGCTCTGTCCTCCATTGAGTGTAGGTGAGTAGGGGGGTCACACCGTAAACCAGAATTTGAGGAGTGGAGGTTACGAGGGGGGGAGTAAGTTGAAAAAGTTCAGAGAGATAACGGGGTGCCAAGCCATGAAGACCCTGGTAGGTGAGCAAGAAAATCTTAGTCTATGTGAAACCTGACGGGTAGCCAGAACAAGGACTCCAGGATAGGGGTAATATGATCACTTGTACCGGACCTAGTCAGGATTTTGGCTGCAGAATTTTGAACATATTGGATTTATAATGGATTTGGGTACTAGGAGAGCATTGCAGTAGTCAAGTCGGGAGAACACAAATGTATGGATCATCTTATCCGCTACAATGTATGATGGCATGAGACGCAGCCGAGCAATGTTTCTCAAGTGGGAAAAAAAGATGTTCTGAAGGTTATACTAGCATCAAATATCACCCCTAGATTTTTCAACTTGGACTGATGCTCAAGTACGTTGCCATCTATAGATAAGCTATTAGGACTGGCCTTCCGTAATTGATGGGGGGTGCCAATAAGCCTGACTTCATTCTTGTCACAGTTTAATTTAAGGAAGTTATGGGCCATCCAAGTTTTTATATCACAAATTCAGTTAGATAGGACAGAAGCAGCCAGAATAGAATCTGATTTAGTGTGGATGTATATCTGAGTGTCATCGGCATAGAAGTGATACTTGAGCCCATGTGATCTAAGCAGATGGCCAAGTGGAAATGTGTAAATGCTAAAAAGTAAGTGACCCAAGATTGAGCCCTGAGAAACACCGTACTTGACTGGACTAGATTCAGACTTAAATCCACCAAAAGAAACAGTGACCGCAATCAGTGAGATATGACTTAATCCATTTCAGAGCCAATTCTGAGACTCCAAATATGGTTTTAAGGCGAAAGAGTAATATATTGTGGTCTACAGTATCAAAGGCAGAACTAAGATCTAGTAGAATAAAAATAGTTAGTGACCCAGAATCAGAGGCTAACAGAAGGTCTTTAGTGATTTTAATACTAATACTAGAGCAGGAGTAGACTATATGAATAAAATCTCCAGGATGATAACCACAGCACCAGCATTCAGGAGAAAGTGTGGGCCTCGTTTTATGTAATTGGTATGGAGTAAGATATGCCCTATGGATGATTTTCAACTGTGTAAGGCGATCTCGCAAAGAGACCAAGATTCTAAATGGGAAATCCCACAAATCATCCCAAACTTCTGAGTCTAACTCGGAGATGTTGCACACCCACCGTTGCCGGAGTAAGAATAGATCTGAGGAGATGTGCATAAAGGGCTGTTGTTGGTTTTTCTAAAAAAAATTGTTACGAAGTACTTGTTCTAAGTCAGATTGAACCACTTGGAGTGTACCAGAGGGGAATTGGCTCCTGAAAGCATGGGACAACTACAGATTTCTAAAGAGATAAGAAGGGGGAAACGTCATATTGAGATATAAAATAATCAAAGGGTCGCAATGATTGTTTGGACAGTATGTGTGATAGATCTTTAATCCCATACTTGGTCCAAGCCCCAGGCTCAGAAAGCATAAAGAGATGTGAGAGGCAGGGGTTGTGCCACAATGAGGCATTTGATGAAACAGCAGACCGTAGGAATCCTTCGCTCATGAGGCCCTCTTTCCAGGCCCTTAGGGTGGTAAGTATGGAAGGAGTTAATTCATAGGAAGCCTTAGGGCTTCTACAGAGTGCACCATCGCTGCCTCCGGAACCGTAGCTGGGTTTAACATGTCTGGGTTTAATCCCCAAGAGGTGGACACAATAAAGAGTCGTAGCAATAAAATACTTTTCTCTATCGTTCATTGACACACAGAGCTTCCTTATTCAGAACCATAGGGTTATACTTCCCCCTAAGGAGTAGGACACTAGGCAGAAAAAAGACTTGGCTACGCCTATGGGGCAGTCCTAGGTGGTATACAGCCCTCTCTCTGCTATAGGCCTTTAGTTATTTTCTGTCTAGTCAGGAGTAAGGACCTAGTTCCCTGCTGAGATCTCTAGTCCTGGCAATTTTTTTTGTTTTTTTTCTGGATATTTTTCCTGGTGAGATGTACAATCAACTGTCGGACTGGACGATGGGCTGGATAATTTCCCCAGTCTGGCCACTGAGCGCATGCAGACTGCAGCTATGCGCTAGGTTGGCCGCGACATCGCCCCACAGGACGGGGTCTGGTCCTGTGAGTTAAATGTTTCGGGAGGCCGCATACGACTGGGTTGCAGTGCTCCTCCTGGCCCACAGCCCCCACTACAATGACGAGGAGGTTCTGTCTGGAGCGGTGCCTGCTTGGTTCCATGGTATTCTGAGTACATGTCCCCCTCTTCCCTGGAGGGTTTGCAGTGGATGCAGGCCCCTCCCTTGGTTGGTCGAACCTGTAGGTTTCCCTTTCTTTCCTCCAACCCTTTCTCCCTGGGGTGGATGGCCCCTGGGGGTTCCCTGCTACGAGGTCTGTCCATCCTCCACCTCCCTCCCACCTCCCCTTTCCATAGTTGTAATGTGGTACTGTGGTTGGTGTTGGGGGATGGTGTCAGCAGGGTACTGGTGGGAAGGGGGTGCGTGCTGCCAAGGACTGTGCTTACCAGCTGGGGGTTCACCTGATGCCCCTGGGGCTCCAGTGGTCAGGTCCCTTCTCCCCATGTAGGAACATCCAAAATGTGCCTTTGTGGTCTCGAGACCTTTTGCTGAGCGTTACCCCTTTGAGGAGAGTCTCCTCAAGAAGTGGATGTCTTCACCTGTGGTGGATCCCCTGGTCTCTAGATTGAAAAAAGCAACCATAATTCTGGGTGAGGATTCCCTAGTTTTTAAGGATCCAGCTGACAGGAAAGCCGAGTCTCTGGGCCACACTATGTTCACTATTGCGTGTTTGGTGCTTAGGCCGGTTTTGGCCGTTGCCCTGGTGTTTCAAACGCTAACGGAGTGGGCGAAGCTGTTGTGCCGTGATCTGGAGGGTGAACAGTTTCCCCCTGCCTTTACTAAATTGGCGGATCAGTTGGTCCAGGGGCTGCTGTTTGTCTGCGACGCCTCTTTGGACGCAGCTCCCTTGCTCTTGAAGATGTCCCGTTTTAGCCGTGCGTAGGTGTGTTTTGTGGCTTAAATGTTTTTTTGTTTTTTTTATTTTAAATCAATGATTTTTATCCACCCTGCTGTGCTGTTGTTTAGGTCAGCATGTGGGGTTCACTATATGCAGGAGGTGATGGGTGCAGTAAGACCCCTTTCACACTTGGGCGTTCTTACAGCGGTATAGCACTAAAATTACTGCTCCAATAACGCTCTAAAAATTATCTTCATGCATCTCAATGGATACTTTCTGACTGAAGCGTTGCGCTAGCGCTGCGCTGAAGAAAATCATGCAAGCATGATTTTTCAGGAATGTGGGGAGCGGTGTATACATCGCTCCTCCACCGCCCCTGCCATTAGATTGAATGGGCAGCGCTCGCGTAGCGGCTGTACACCACCCCGGGAGCGCTGAGCGCCGGCACTTTTAACCCCTGTTTAACCCCTTGTCGGGGGTTAAAAGTGCCGTGCTGCCGTCCGAATAGCCGCGCCATAGCGCTGCTATTACAGCGGTAGATCGCTGCTAAATTAGCAGCGGTTTACCGCTGACGATCAGGCGGTGCCAGTGTGAAAGGGGCCTAATAGGGAGAGGAATAGGAGTGATGTATATAAGTTGTGGGGTAAAGAGTAAGGGCAATTTGAGGACAAAACACTAATGTGAGAAGGAAGAGTAGAGGGAAGAGTGTGGGAATCATACTTCAAATGAAATGTCAAATGTTGGTTTGCTTGCCATCTTTCCAGTGTGGAGCAGAGTTCTTATTGCTTTCCACTGGCCACTGGATGGTGCTCACTTTAGCTGTGTTGCACAGTTCATGGATTACTGTTCCAGAAGCAGGTGTGAGAATGTAGTCAAGCAACTGATGAGCAGACAACATAGCTAAATGCTGCACCATCTGGGGGCAAGCTCCCACCCTAGAACATGCACATATAAAGTCTACCATGTTTCACTTTTGCAGTCAGCAGGACCACCCCTGTTATGAAGAGAAGGAAATACTAATAATGCAGCTGCATCTATAGTGAAGTACTGAGTATAGACACACATTTTCAAAGTATGACAAAAATATTTCGACAATACTATACTGCTTTAAGCCTTTTACTGCTGGCGATTGCAGGGTGCGCGCACTCCACAATCAGACTGTCCGCTTTCTAATGAAAGAGATCCCCGAAGTCACAGAAAACAATTTTTGCTCCATTAGTTTCAGTGGAGAGCAAATTATTATGCAAATTCTATTTCAGTGTCACAAAGATTAAATATTTAGTTTTTCAGTTTAACTCATGGATTTGGGGAGGATCTGTCCTGGAATTTTTGCAGAAAGGAGGAGAAGAGCGGGAATTTCAAATCCCCAGACTGCTACATTGGCTGCGGGTGCTGACAGTGCATCCTCTACAGATTAGATTACACTTTTGTTTGACCGTCTAAAGTATTCCCAAATCCAGTTGCAAAGTGATGCACAAGCCTCATAAAGCAAACCAGAAAATCTTCCTTTACCTTCCCTGACCAAGCCAAATCCTCTTTTACTTGCGGCTCACATGCCCCCCCAGCCCCTGCAGACATGTGATGATGTATGCAATTTGACCACAAATATTTTTCCTGGAAGATAACACATAGCTTACTAAAAACTATTTACACACACACAGTTCAAAACCCCAATTCCATCTGATCACACAATAAAGTGACCAGGGGCTCTTCAAACCATCACAGTCTAAGTGTCAGTGATTTTGGAAGGGTCTTGACAGAGTAGTATCTCCAAAAGTCCAGGGGTGTATGTCCCCATCTATTTTTTATTTCCCGAAAGAATAAAGTGGTTGTTAAGCCACATGTATAAAATGCTCCCATCCTCTCTGGATTATAACAATAAGTTACCCTGTGTCTGTGTTATATCATATATATGCTTATCTGTACTGATAAAACAGCATCTTTTTTTATGATCAGTTGCCTCCTCTCTTCTCTCCTCTGCCAGCTGACGTCAGCCGGGGAAGAGGAAAGACAGAGCTGAGGAGTCACATGACAGCAAGAAGACTCTGCGTTATAAGTACAGATAAGCATGTTTATGATATAACACAGAAACAGGGGAACTTCTTGTTCTAATACAGATGAGATGGGGGCTTTTAATGTTAATTATGATCGCAGCAGGAGTGGGGTTGATACTAGCAGAAACTCGGAGGGGGGGGGGGGGTGAGGAGGGAGGTAGAGAACATAGTTGACAGAGAGCAGTGCTGCAGATGACAGAGGCACGTACTGACTCCGGTGTCACAGCTCTGCAGCTATGATATTTCGGAGTCGGCATACAGGGGGATGGTAGAACCAGGCAGGATCAGACAGGTGATACAGGGGGCCACATGACACAGCACAAGCACTGTGCTGTATAACATACTTTAAGGGAACAGGATCTGATTTTTTTTTTTTTCTTGGGTTAAACGCTTTAAGTGCCTTGCCGTTTTTGGTAACATGATATAATCTCATCAGATCCTCTGTACACCACTTTGGAAAGCTATGTAATCTAGACCCTGTGCCTGTTGTTCCAAAGTTTTCAATTTTTGCATTATTGATTTTAAAATTTGAGGAGTGGCCAAATATATACAATTTTTGCATCATTATCGAGAGTTTTCTAGGCGTTATGTACGTATAATTAAACATTTGCAAAGGCAACCAGTTTACGTCCAGTTTGTCCTATGCATGTGCCTGAAATGTCATTATTATTTCATAGTGTTGCCAAGGAGGCCAACAGGTGGATAAATACAAGTAGAGGAGACAACAGATTTGAAATAACGCCATTAATTCTAACTTTAGCTGTAGGTTGTGCATATAAGGCCATGGTCCTGAAAGGCATGTTTGGGCCCAGATCCATTTGTTTCAAAGTTATGAGCACGAAGAACCAGTCTACAAGACTGAATGCCTTTTTGGGATTGGTCTATAGAATTGGAAAGGATAATTCATGTAACTGAGTGCAATGCATCATTAGAGTTGATTGAAGAGCATTATCTTGGCCTTGGACATGGACAACTTAATCTGGGTGAATCTAAAATGGAAGAAGTGGTTGGAGGCATGAGGCCAGAATTTTTGCATATATTTTTATGTCGATATTGATCAGGAAGATTGGCCTGTTACTCTTTCTGGATGTATGTGCTAATTTGGATTATATAGTGGATATAAAAAGTCTACACACCCCTGTTAAAATATCCGGTTTCTGTGATGTAAAAAAATGAGACAAAGATAAATAATTTCAGAACTTTCACATTTTAATGTGACCTATAAATTGTACAACTCAATTGAAAAAAAACTGAAATCTACAAATAAATGAAAATAATGTGGTTGCAGAAGTATGCACATCCTCTTATAACTGGGGATGTCACTGCCTTCAGAATTAAGCAATCACATTCAAACTCATGTTAAATAGGAGTCAGTACACACCTACTGTCATTTAAAGTGCCTCTGATTAACCCCAAATAAAGTTCAGCTGTTCTAGTAGGTGTTGGCATTTTCTTAGTCGCATCCTACAGCAAAAGCCATGGTCCGCAGAGAGCTTCCAAAGCATCAGAGGGTTCTCATTGTTAAAAGGTATCAGAAGGGTACAAAAGAATTTCCAAGGCATTAGATATACCATGGAACACAATGTAGACAGTCATCAAGTGGAGAAAATATGGCACAACAGTGACATTACCAAGAACTGGACGTCCCTCCAAAATTGATGAAAAGACGAGAAGAAAACTGGTCAGGCAGGCTGCCAAGAGTCCTACAGCAACACTAAATGAGCCGCAGGAATATCTGACAAGTACTGGATGTGTGGTGCATGTGACAACAATCTCCCGTATCCTTCATATGTCTGGGCTATGGGGTAGAGTGGCAAGATGGAAGCCTTTTATGAAGAAAAACATCCAAGAGTTAATAAACTCATCTGAAGTCTCCCAAAACCATGTGTAAAAATGTGTTCTGGTCTGATGAAACCAAGGTTGAACTATTTGGCTATATTTCCGAAAGCTATGTTTGGTGCAAAAACAACACTGCCCATCACCGAAAGAACACCATACCCACAGTGAAGCATTGTGGTGGCAGCATCATGTTTTGGGGCTGTTTTACTTCAACTGGAACAGGGGCCTTGGTCAAGGTAGAGGACATTATGAACAGTTCCAAATACCAGTCAATATTTGCACAAAAAAAAAGAGGATACTAGAGGAAGGATAAGGTTTAGATGCTGCTTCTAGGTAAGTCTAGATCTCCTCTTCACACCACTTTGCATGGGGAGACTTGACAATGTCTATAATAGATTGAGAGATGTAAGCAAAGTCCATACTTCTGGGCCACTGGGTTCATGCTGTAAGTGTACTAATTTGGCCAGTTAACAGTATTTGTGTTGAATGGAAAAATATCTTTTTAACAAAAATGCTTTTTGCGATCTATTGTACCTTAGCACAGACTGCAGTCTTGTGTGGGGATGTGCTGTGGTGGCATTCCCCATTTACTGTTTTATCCTTGACTCCCTGCTGGCTTTCTGCAAGTTTCAAGACAGCTGGGGCAGGATTTAAAGATGTCTATTCTAGGTCTGGAGCAGCAGTCAGACTGTGTTTGGTGATGGGGACCATTCCACCCCCCAGTTTTAACATCTTCCACCCTATCTCTGCAAATCTCCTGAAGAACAGTATTCTCCGGCTCAAAATCAAGGTCTGGCATCCTCAAGGTCTCTGCAGGGACATACTAAGTAGGCCTAGACCCACATTTCTGTGCATCAGTAGCCATAACAGGGCTCTTTATTGGGGATGTCTATCACAGTAGCAGTATTAGGAGGTACAGAACGAACAGAAGTGCTAACTAGAGGTCTGATCAGTCTCCTCAGATGAGGTCATTTATGATATTCCGACAAGTCCATCCTCTGTACACTGCTTGTAAAGCAGGATGTGTCAGCCATGGGAGGCCTGAGCATACTCTGGTTTGCAGATGGTAGGATTGAACAGGGGAAGCTCATGGAGGAGGAAGGCAGTGTCACAAATTCCAATGTGGTGTTTCCAGTTCCAATCCACATTTAGGACACTTGGTAATTTTTCAGGCAGAACTGATAGCAGAAGGTTCATCAAGCACCAGCAACAGATCCAGGCTCATACTCTACCGAGGTATACAAGGCCAGGCTTGCCTGCTCTGTTCCATTCTCAAATTGGTGTAAATCATTGTATTCCTACCAAACAGTAGCCACGTTGATGGTAATGCCTGTGGCAGTCTTTCTCAACTTTCCTACTCCACTGTTAGAAAAAAAAGAGGATGAAAAACACTGCATGAAAGCAATGGCAGTATATTGGAGGTTCACTCTCTTGCTCAAAGCTCTTTAGTGCCAAGCTTTCCTGCTAGTAAGTTAAGTGGTAAGTCTACCAATTAGGAGTACAGTACTGAAATAGGAGTGGGAATACGTCTTCATCGCAGGGCAACTGTGTACACAGTCTCTAGGCATTTGGTATCTGTAGCTTTGCACATTTCTGGCTAAAGGCAATCTTCTGTTAGTCTTATCCCAACAGGCTTTAATAAATATCAGTAGCAGTGCTTTCAAATGTGCAAGTAATAAAACAATACCATCAGTGATGTTTCAAATGTAAGACAAGTTCTACCTCTGTAATATTTCCAAATGTAAATACTTTTTCAATGTGAGATGATCCTCATCTTGCAGTGATTTGATCCCCATGCTGTACAGCACTTGGGTAAAAGGGGATCTTGAGCCTCAGCTAAGGAGTTCTTGCATTTAGTATCCTGATGTTCTTAAAGCTTTGGGGTCTTGCAGATACTTGATGGATTCCCATTTAGGACTTTCCTAATCTCTAGAACAGTGTTTCTCAACTCCAGTCCTCAAGGAACACCAACAGGTCATGTTTTCATGATTTCCCTCAGATGAAACAGCCGTGGTAATTACTAAGGCAGTGAAACAGATCAAATCACCTGTGCAAAATAATGGAGAACCTGAAAACATGACCTGTTGGTGTACCTTGAGGACTGGAGTTGAGAAACACTGCTCTAGAATACAGATCACTTACTTGCTTTGGAAGGAAGTAGTTCCACACTTGAAGGTAATTTTCAAGGCTTTACTTTAAACTTTGTAGAACATCAGGCCCAGTGGGGCGGAATATCCAAAACTCACACAGGGCTCCTGCTGCTTCTTTGGTAGCAGTTGATAGGGTGGGTCTTTGCATCCAGAGTTATCACACAGAACTTCTTATGGTTCACATGAACCCTCAAAACAAGAGGATTTGGTGTGATTCCATTCCGGTGATGACTTTAGCAAAATCATCTTAGGCCCACATGGTCTGCATTTTTTTTTTTTTTTTAGAGGGGTGTAATACCCTCTAGGCCCAGGTTCTGGCCCTGGGGCCTAATATCGGGTACACAGCCTACACTACAATAACTCTCTCTCCAGAGGGAAGGCTAACTAAGGACTTCTTCTTCCCTGGAGGGGGGAGGCAAAAAGGGACCCTTCCAGAACATTGTATCTCTGTGGCCAGGTAGGTACCATGTTCCATATCTGGTGGCGATGCCCCAAAATCAACAGATTATGGATTCAAATCTTTAAAGGGGTTGTAAAGACAGAAGGTTTTTTGTCTTAATGCATTCTATGCATTACAATAAAAAACCACCTGTGTGTGGCAGCCCCCTCCAGCACCCCCTAATTACTTATCTGAGCCCCATCTCTCTCCAGCAATGTCCACGTTCCCCTCAGCCAACCAGGACACTCCTCTTGATTGGCTGAGACACAGGAGCGGCGTCATTTGGCTCCTGCGGCTGTCAATCAAAGTCAGCCAATCGGGAGAGAGGGGCCGGGTCGGGGCTCTGTGTCTGAATGGGTACACGGAGGTCTGACTTGGCTCGGGTGCCCCCTGTAGCAAGCTGCAGGCTGAGGGGACACTATTGGAAGAGGGGCCAAGAGCAATTAAGAGGGTCTTGAGAAGAGGAGGATCCAGGCTACTCTGTGCAAAACCAACTGCACAGAGCCGGCAAGTATACCATGTTTGGTAATTTAAAAAAACAAAACAAAAACAATAAAAAAGCCTTTACAATCACTTTAAATTACTCTGTCATGGGGTAAATTTGCCTAAGCCACTGGAATCTGCTTTGCCCTACAAATATTGATATCCATAAATATCCAATGTGTTTTTAGTGTTCTATATAATTTTAGCTGCCAAAATTGTAATTGCAAGGAGCTGGAAACAGTCAACTGTGTCTATTGAATACATTAAACATAAACTGGATTGGATTATGGTTAATGGCAAACTCACATGTATGCTCAACAATACACAAACTAAATTTGATAAGACGTGGGACCCGTGGATATGGTTCTTATCGCTGGACTCGTGAGACCATGGGGTTTCGACCCCTTTCCCTTTTTTTTTTTTTTTTTTCTTTCTTGCATCCCTTGTTTCCCTCCCTAACCCTTTTCTTCTTTGTTTTCTTTCTCTACAATAGAGCCATCATAATAGTTGTAAATGCAGGATTTTTGGTCGTCTTCCATCCTCTCACTTAAACGTTTTGGAGTGGTGAACAGAGTAGGTCCATTCCATTTAAGCCCCGGTTCACACTAGTGCAACTTGAGTTGCATAGAACTGCATGACAAGGGAACTATTGTTTCTCTTCCGTTCATTGACAGACGCAGCCTTCTTATGACACATGGGGTTATGCTCCTCCTACTAGGAGTAGACTAGGCAAAAACAAACAAAAGCGTAGGTTGGCCCCTCCCAGGGGGCCGTCCCCACCTCAGCATATAATCCCCCTGCCCTGTACAACACATCAGTTTGATGAGGATCATCC
>BLSH010054794.1:1591568-1602857 GCA_018402905.1 Glandirana rugosa | reverse complement strand
TCTAGGCAGTAAAAAAAAACAAAAAAAAAACAGCCCAAAGCACCCAAAGTCCCCATGTTGAGGGCATGCTGCCTGGTATGGTCGGGGGAGGGGTGCTCCCTCGCCCCCCCCCCCCCTTTTCTTGACCTGTCAGGCTGCATGCTCGGATAAGTCAGGTATGGATTTTTTTTGGGGGGGCCCACACCATTTATTTATTTTTTTGGCGTGGGGGTTCCCCTTAACCACTTCAGCCCCGGAAGGATTAACCACTTTAGGACCAGAGCACTTTTTGCGATTCGGCACTGAGTCGCTTTAACTGACAATTGCGCTGTCATGCGACGTTGTACCCAAACAAAATTTGCGTCCTTTTTTTCCCACAAATAGAGCTTTTTTTTGGTGGTATTTGATCACCTCTGCGTCATTTCTGATCGCCGCTATAAACAAAAGAAGAGCCACAATTTTGCAAAAAAACACAAATTTCTTACATTTGGTAAAATACAAATCCAAAGAAAAATATAAAAAAACATTTTTTTCCATCGATTTTGGCCTATTTATATTCTACCTCGGTAAAAAAAAATCGCAATCGGCGTTTGGTTTGCGCAAAAGTTGCCGCGTTTACGGATGATGAGAATTCATTTCTGGGGTTTTATTTTTTTTTTTATTTTTTACTAGCAATGGCGGCGATCTGCGATTTTTAGCGGTACTGCGATATTGCAGCGGACATGTCGGACCATTTTGACACTTTTTTTGGGACCATTGGCATTCATACAGCGATCAGTGCTATAAAAATGCACTGATTACTCTGTAAATGCCATTGGCAGTGAAGGGGTTAACCTGGAGGGGGCGCTCTAAAGGTTAACTGTGTTCCCTGGTTCCCTGGGTGTGTTCTAGCTGTTTGTGGGCTTGGCTGGCAGGGGGAGGGGAGTGATCACCGCTTCCATATACAGGAAGCCTGTGATCACAGCCCTTCCCCCTCTAACAGAACGGAGATCCATGTTTACTTACACGGACCTCCATCCTTTCACTGCGGGGGGTGGGGGACATCGCGGGTAGCCGGCGGCGATCGAGTCCATCCTACCCGCTCCCTGCCCCCCCGAACACAGTGAGCGCGCACTTACAGTGAGGGATATCGCAGCTGCCATCAGACTGCGGTTGGTGGTCGGCAAGTGGTTATAATCCATACCAGACCGAAGGGGGGGGGGGGACCCACTCCACTCCAATTTTTTTTCGGGGCTTCCCCTTCAAAATCCTCAGCACACAAGTCCCGCAAGTCGGAACATCATGATCATCACGAGGCTTAATGCTGTGTATACAACGTTAAGCCACGATTTTGAACGTTTCGCCTGGGTCCGCATCAAAACAGCTCTAGCGCTGGAGCCTCAGAACGCGCTGGTCCTGGGATTTTTTTACAGCTTAAAAACGCCTATGCCACTTACAGCTCAAACAGGTCTGTGTGTGGATGAGGCCATTGAATAAAATGAAGAGGCGTTTTTAAGATGTAAAAACGTGCCTGTAAAAACGCCCGTGTGAGTCCTTAAAGTAAGACAGCGCTGAAATCTAATAATTTGCCTGGGCAGGAAGGGGGTGAAAGTGTTCTGGGTTGAGGTGGTTAATACTACTTTTAAATCTGCACATGTCAGCATCAAAATGCAAACTTTCATCCACAATTCACCTGCAAACATATTTTTTTATTTAAAAAGAAAAATTGAATTACTAAGATATAGGTTTGCAGCTGGTATGTATAAAAAAAAACAAAATCGTCCATTTGCCTATGTGTGTGTAGTCAGTCAAGTACTGGAAGACTTGGCTACTTTTCAATATTTTTTCCCCCACTTTTACTTTTCAGTACTGTCACATAGTTTAAAATAGTTGATGTTGCGGTGTTGTAATGGTAATGCAGCAAAATATTGTGCTTAGGTACATATTGATCTGAACATTTTTGTTTCCTATTGTATGCATTTCAGATTTTAGGATAGCTATTTTTTTATTTACATTCTGATTCTGTTTTGTTGTGAATGGATAAATTGACAAGTCAAAAAGAAATTAAACCTTTTCCATTTGAAGTAGACTGTATTTTCAAAAAATTTTAATAAGCATTAAAATATTACTTGAACTTGACACAGTTGTACTTCGTTTCTAGGACAATGCTGTAGAATATCAAAATGTTGTTTTTGTATTGCTGAATGATATATCTGCTAATTTTCCTCTCATTTCAAGCTGATGGTAATTACTTTTGGTGTGAGCATCTGTCAACACGGAATATTTGTCTCCTCAGGTTCATGTGAAAATGGCGGACGAAGCAGTCTGTGTTGGCCCTGCTCCCACAAGCAAAAGCTACCTCAACATGGATGCCATCATGGAAGCCATTAGAAAAACTGGGGCCCAAGCTGTGAGTTTGAATGGGTCTATCTGCTGCAGCTGTTTCAGATCTAGAAGGCAGAATAGACAGAATTTGTATTAAAAAAAAAACAAAACAAAACAAAAAAGGACTGAATATTCCGTTCTTGTTTGGTTCATGTCACATGAGTTAAATGTGGCCGAAATCTCTACTGGAAATCAAAGGCTTTTGAAGCATCTGGCAAGGCTGGTGGCAGTTCCTGCAGGTGGCTGCTGGATTCAGAAATCACACCAGGGAGCAGCTTCAGTTCATTCCCAAATATGCTGGGGGAGGAAAAAAATCCCAATTAGTTTTAACCCTTTCTGCTGCACTAATTCCTTTTCCTTTGTGGGAAAATAAAAGGAAAAAAATGCACTCAAACTATTTTTGCACTGTCATGCTTTCTTTATTTCACATAAAATTATACGGGTGTGCTGACAAGAATCAAGATAAGCAGTTTGGCTATTTGTTAATACAAAGAAAACTTCAATATTTTTTTCTTTGATTATTTGTAGTTATTTCCAATTTTAATTCTGTAAAGTGCCTAGGTTTTAGTAATAATTCATCATTTCCATTCTATATATGTTAGTTATTTGTGTCTCACCAGCAGTGGTGGTGTTAAATGTCTAATCACACCATTGACCGAATGCTTATTATGATTACACCCTCTATATTTATTTTCAAGGTCCACCCAGGATATGGGTTTCTTTCTGAAAACAAAGAATTTGCCCGTCGTCTGGTAAGTCTACTACTGCCTTTGTGGTGGCTAATGAATCTTTAAGATAAGCGGTAGAATGGGAAGCTGTAGTGACTTTATTCAGCAGAGAAAGGTGTCTGATTATGTCTGTGGCTAATAGTACTGTTTTTAAGGCCCATTTGTAGCTTAACCTCGACTCATTACTGTATATTGTCTATTAAAGAAAATCCAAATTGGCATGAGATCATTACCATAGTGCGTTTATTTTCTGAAAAGGTTTTTTTAATTGTACTACATATGGTCATTTTATATTTTAATATTTTTAATGCTTGTGTGCATGCACAGGCCTCGTATAACTGAATGGCAAAATGTAAGATTTTTATTTAATGAATATAATAAGTAGTATCACTGTTGAAGATTGACAGATTACAAATACTTTTTTAATTGGTTGTAGTTAACTTTACACAATTGCATATAGCAGTTAAAATTTGCATTTTTTAAAAGAAATAAATACTTTGGCATTTTTCTTGTTCTTATGATTTAGTGCATGTGTAATTATTATTATTTTTTTTTAATGTTCCCACGGGGCTTTCCCATTTTGTGTGACTAGCTAGTGGCTTTTCATAAAGCAGAACTGCATTAATCTGAGATGCCGCAACCAGAATTACATATTTATTTCAAGAGGTAGTTCAGAGTCCTAATGGTTTTTGACAAGATTTCTTAAGTGGTTCTTGATCTGAAAACTACGAATGGGAAATTACCCAAAATAATGTCTGCCTTGTAGGGTTAACAGGCTATTACAGTTGTATAAACGGAGACATTGGGGGGTAAAGTGAATGGTCTCTGGGTCGCACATGGTCACCAATGAAGAAAGAAAAATTTGAACCTGTATTTGCAATTAAGCTTGCTGATTGGTGTAAGCTGTCCTTGTTCTAAGCTATCTAGTCAGTTCAGATCTACAAAACTGTTGTTTTGCCTGACATTTTCTTTTTTTTTTCTTCAAACCTAGAATGAAATTTGTGTGTAAAAAAAAAAAAATGGATATATTTATTTTTAATGGCACATCATGTAGAACAGTTTTAATGGTAAAAAATAATCTTATGGTTTGCATTGCCAAAAATATATTTGATTTAACTTATGAACAAATTATTTATTCTAAATCTGACACTGTATATTTTTGTTGCTTTCCTATTTTACTATTTTAATGCAACATTATAGGTTATATAAATTACAAACCAATTTGTTTGTGTATGCATGTGTTCTAATGATAGACCTGTCAATATCAGATATTTGATGACTTCATTCAGTTGAAAATATTATATTAAGACAGTAGTAGCCTTAATGTGATTTCGATTGCAAGTTGGTTGTATAGTTTGTTATATACCATAGCACAAAAGCTAACTTTCAATTGTCATTTACCCCCTTCCTGACCAGAGCACTTTTTGCGATTCGGCACTGCGTCGCTTTAACTGACAGTTGCGCCGTCGTGCGACGACGTACGCAAACAAAATTGACGTCCTTTTTTTCCCACAAATAGAGCTTTCTTTTGGTGGTATTTGATTAACCCTGACATTTTTATATTTTGCGCTATAAACAATAGAGCGACAATTTTGAAAAAATATATATATATATATTTTTTACTTTTTGCTATAATACATGTCCAAAAAAAATATAAAGGAGTCCAGAAAATGCATCAAAAACACATATGAGTTTTAATGCATTTTTTCAACGGAGCATTGTGAATGGGCTTTTTTTCTTTTCTTCAGGGAACAAGTTAGGAAGCAGAATTTTACTGGTTACTATCGGAATGAGTAATTGGAGGTATAACTTTCACAGGTATCTGGTGACCATCATCTAATATAGCCAGAAAAGTTTTAATCACAGTTTGGGTTTTAGCACTTTCCTATCTAGTTCGCACAGTACACATTACACCTTCCTCAGGTGGTATAGGAGAATAATAGAGCAACTATGCCCTTCAGAACATTATTGAATACCTCATTTTGTTATAACAAATTTGATCCCAAAGCAATTGAATCAGTCTGTGTTCACATTTGTAACAACAAAACTCAGTGTCACTGGTAAGGGTTTTTAAAACAAACTTAGTGGTATACTCACATGCTTGTGTCATAGCAAATGTAAGTTCATTTTCCTATGTTTGTTTTTTTTTTTTTTTATTTAAACAGAATCATTTTTATTCATCTTTGATAGACAAAAAACTGTGGTAGTGAACATTTGTGGTACATAACAAGATACAGTATTCATACATTTGTACATAAATTGTAGAGAGCATTCCACACGACGTCAATAAGGCTTACAAGAGTCACAATAGGAGTACCATACAGAGTTGTCATTGCAGTAGGTGGTGAGGTGGGGGAGGGGAAATTATGTAACACCAGAATTAGGAGATAAGAGGAATCCCAAGAACATCACATCAAGTGGGGCAATAGATCAGGGGCACAGATAAGAAGATAAGATTTCAGCCTGCCACTTCAGCATAGGTGGGTACACATTAGTCCAAATAATAGAATAAACAAATAATTCAATATTGTTATGGGAAATTTCTGGCTGTGACTCTAAAAATGAAGGTTAATTTTGCAATTGCAGTAACAGATTCACAGGTCGCAATCACTGTGTTTTAAATTGTCTGTTCTAACAAAATGCATTACATGATCTTTCATACAAAGCTAAGAAACGGGTGGTGTGAGATGTTGTTGAAAATTAACAAATAGAAATATATTATTAAAAGCTAGCAAATAGAACAATTGCAAAAGAAAAACCTTGGGAGGGGAGGGGGTAGTAGAGACAAAGAGAGCTTCCGGATAGGGATGCACCAAACTTTCGGCGGCCGAAAATGGTGTTTTCAGCATATTGCCGAAAGAAAAAAAATGCTGAGACCGAAAGGGGACGGGGTCAGCCCCGGGTGTCCGTGTGTATGGAGGAGATGAGTGTTACATTGCACAGATAGCGCGGCTTGTAAGAGCCTTTCTGTGCTTGAAACGATCATTGTAATGTCACTGCTTGCAGAGAGACACACAAGCTGTCAGATTTAATTGCTGATGTTGGGGGGTGGGACCGAACAGCTAACACCCGCCCAGCCCCTATCCCATTGGCTGGTGTTTGCTAGCTATTCGGTCCCGCCCACCCCCGACATCAGCAGTGATTTCTGACAGCTTCTGTGTCTCTCTGCAAGCAGTGACATTACAATGATCGTTTCAAGCACAGAACAGTTCTTACAATCCGTGCTATCTGAGCAATGTAACACTCCTTATCTCCTCCATTCACAGCACGGTTTGTAAGAGCCGTTCTGTGCTTGAAACGATCATTGTAATGTCACTGCTTGCAGAGACGCACACAAGCTGTCAGATTTCACTGCTGAGGTCGGGGGACCAAACAGCTAGCAAAAACCAGCCAATGAGATAGGGGCTGTCCCGCCGACCCCCGACATCAGCAGGGAGATATGACAGCTTGTGTGTCTCTCTCTTCAAGCAGTGACATTACAATAATCGTTTCAAGCACAGAACGGCTCCAACAAGCTGAGCTATCTGTGCAATGTAAGACGCTCCTCATCTCCTGTCAGTGCCATTCAGTGCCACCTGTCAGTGGCACCCATTGCCACCTGTCAGTGCCATCTAGTGTCACCTGTCAATGCCAATCAGTGCTACCTGTCAGTGCCACTTCATCTCCTCTCAGTGCCAATCAATATCGCCTATCAGTGCCAGTCAGTGCTTACAATCAGTGCCATCGATCAGTGCTGCCTATCGGTGCCAATCGGTGCTTCCAATCAGTGCCAGTGTCACCTATCAGTGCCTATCAGTGCTTCCAATCAGTGCCAACCATTGCTTCCCATCAGTGCCGCCTGTCAGTGCCCAGGCACAGGGTAGGCTGCATATGACAATGGTATATAAAAATTTTTTAAACACTACCATTTTTGGTTTCGGCATTCGGCTAAGTGCATTTTCGGGTTCGGCACCAAAATTTCCATTCGGTGCAGCACTACTTCTGGCAGAAGTTGTGCCTGTGTATTAAGTGAAGGTTACAGAACACATTTCAACAGTGTGAACAAGATAGTCTCTTGTGCTTAAATGAACAAAACCGTGAAAGTCCATGTCATTTCCCTCCTTTTGTTTACAAGTGGGTAGTCACAGAGAGGCACAGTCTGATGAGGAAGTTAAATAACTATGAGAAACATGAACATCACAATGTAAGCGCCTATGCTATGCCATATAAAAAAAACAAAACCTCCTAATCCCTTAAAGGGGTTCCATCCATCTTTAGCAATATCTCTGACCTTATTCTGTAGTTCTCTTATCTTCCCAAGATGCCCTTTAATAATGTCCTCACTGTCCCAAATATCACAAATGGATTTGTTGGAATCCATTGAGTATATTCTCACGTACAATTATTTCTCATTTATGGGAGATTTTTATAGACAAGTGAGAGGGGTGGCCATGGGAGCCAGGTTTGCCCCTAGTTATGCAAACCTTTTTATGGGTTATTGGGAAGCACAATGCATATGGACTAACAACCCATATGGGGCAAACCTGGCTCTATACGCCAGGTACATTGATCATATTTTAATCATCTGGGTTCCTTGCCCACTGTAGTAATAACCCTTTTGGCATCAAGTTCACACATATTATGGATGATTTACATTTGGTATTCCTGGATCTCGAACTTCAAGCAGATGAAAGTGGAAACATTTTATCTAAAACCCACTTCAAACTGAGTACAGGGAACTCCTGTTTACATGCAAAAAGTAATCATCATCCGAAATGGATCAGAAATGTTCCATTCGGACAATTCTGTAGATGACCTGCACTAGGAGATAGGATTACAAAGTCCAGGGAGCCATTCTAAAGAAAAAAATTGAGAAGGGGTATGGGCTAAGCCATATAGAAGAGGCATATAGTAAATATTGGGCACTATACAATGAAGGTGAACCCCCCAGATGTGATCCGAGTATATGAGTCTACATCTAAAAAGGAGGCCTATAACAGATTCCAAGGCGTTTGACATCCCGCATGTTTTGTATAGGAATTGGAGAATCCTGAAGACCCAGTTCTAGGAAAAACTTTACCATCTAGGCCAGAGATCATCTTCAGGAAACTGAGGAACCTTGGGGGTCTTATAGCACCCAGTAGAGTATGCAAACCCTGGAACAATCATCCTCTAAAAAGAGGTCCTTGGTCCACCATTTTTGATCAAAAGGGAAGCTACAAATGTGGAGTGAAGAACTGTGGGTCCTGTTCCTTTATGTGGCATAGAAAAAGGGAGGTACTAGGAGCAGATGGTCATACCCATACGATCAAACAGTTCATTAACTGTAGGACCACACATGTGGTCTGTGGCCTCCTCTGCCCATGTGGCCTGCTATACGTGGGACGAACGATGCGCCCACTCAGGGTGAGGTTTGGTGAGCATAAATGTAGCATCTTAGGCAAGAGGAATCTGACTAAAGCCAAGTCTAGAGACAACTACTCAGTCCCTCGCCACTTCAGGCAACAGCATAACGGTGACCCTTCAGGTTTGAGGGTCTTTGGTATAGAGGCCATAGGAGGGAACTTGGATAATGGGAGCAGAAACTTTGTCGGAGGGAGACATATTGGATCTTCACCCTAGGGTCATTGACCCCTGGAGGACTGAATGAAGATCTGGAGGTCCATGGGGTTGTATAAGAACCATAACATTGTCTCTTTCCCCCTTCGCTCCTTAGCCTGATCTGGTCCCTCCTCTTAGTTAATTCGTTATTTATATATCAGCCCCTTCGGGTGTCCTTTTTATGGCCTTTTCATTATCACAAGCATCATGACCAACCTGTCCATCCACTTCAATCGCTATACCTTTTTATTCCATACTATTTTAATTGAGCTTCAGTTCAGTCGAGGTTCGTGTTGTTCCTCCAGTAATGCTATTCTATATAGCCATGTCCAACAGATGTCAGTTTGGATGTGGCCTTTTTATCTGGGTGTGCACATGGGTAGGTGCAATTGTGCATGCATGTGTACATTTAATATATTATGTGCGTTTTGTACATGTGCGTGCGGTTTTCCGCATGCATGTGTGTTACATGTACATGCAAGCACATCAATAAGTATTTCTACACAACTCACCAATATTTAGCACATACAGTTATTTCATTCCTTGACCACAGATGAGATCTTGTCATTGGAATGAGCAATTTTAGGCGCCTTAGTGATCGAAGACACCTTTATATCTCTGTTCTTCATGTGCCTGTCTATTAGACCATTTAAAGCACCAATAAATAAAGTATTTTGCAATGACATGTGTGGGCCCAAAAAGGGGTGGCTGGAGTATGCACGTAATTCTACTATGAAGTGAGTGCACATTCTGTGTTGCCCTTCTGACCCATGTGGTTCATAGTATACATCATTTCTGAGGGAGTACACATGCAGAGGCTGGATCCACATGTATGTGTGGATCTGATGATCCACATATACATCTGGGGTTATATTCTTCATCCATCGTTTTAATTTGAATCATGACTTAATTGATGAATCCCACAAGTGTATTGTTCTTGTCATATACATCCAATCTAAATTAATGTCTGAATTGATATCTGTAGATTTATATTTATTTATCTATTGATCCGTCATATATTTTTATATATGTCTAATTATTATTTTATTTTTTTTCATTTATGATCCTTATTCATTTAATAATTTTTTTATGGGCATATGCAATGATGCGAGTTCTAGCAGCAAGAGCTGTTATGAACCCCTTGGGGACCCAGACACCGTCTTCACCTGGGTGGCACACAATTGGATACCCAGGTGTTGATGTGGTTTTTGCTGCAAGCAATGTATGCTGCAATCTATATTGTAATATTTGCATCTCCATTCATGTGTAAAATTGATAGTATGACTTAGGAGGATCAAGGTTCCATTATCATGCTTGGCTAAGTGATGCCTGACTATTATGATTTCCAGTGTTACTACTATCATCATCTTTTTGTAAGGTGCAGTGGGATATTTGATATACCATTGAGAGCCGTGAGGTCCTCAATAGGTTCCTGCAGCCACTGAGCATGGTACACCTTTAAGCCTGGAACGCATGTAGACTTCCGCCTTTGGCACATCTGGATAGGTCACACCATCAAAGACACAGTGGGCGGCTGTCAGACGGGGCCACCTGGAATGCAGATTGTGCTTCCGGCGTTTGGCTCTAGTGTGCGTTCCAGACCCTCCGACATGCGTGTGGGTGTATCTCAGGCTGCACACACTGTTGTGATGCCGGACGGGAATGAGACAGAATGTCTCCCTGCCGGCTATGGCACCTATACCTACATCAATGTCCCCTCTACGTTAGATCTGCCTATGGGGGTGAGTAGAGCCTTCAAGGGCATTGCCTACCCAGAAATCTGTGGTTATATGGTTCTATATAGTTATATATGTATACATGGGTCATTAGAACATGAGAGAGAGCGTGCAGCTTATTGTACGAACATATAGGCATTCGCAGGATGGATATCATGTTACATACTATGCAGTGGGACTGGACATGGTTAGAGAAGCACGCCCGGAATTGGGCCGGGCTCCGTAGGACTACCCTCCCCACTGTTATTTTTGGGTCTATAAATTTGTGATCTTGACAGAGTAGGTTAGCTCCGAGGAAGAGGTTCATACATCGAAACGCGTCAGCCAGCTTGTGAGAGACACCATCCATGTGGCATGTGTGACCATGGACACGAAGCTTTGTGCAATGCATGATATGCCTGTTTTACAAGCTTGTTTGTGATTGTGTGTTTATACTACCTTTCTTAATGTACATCTGAGGATAATGCGCTAGGCCAGTGAGCCATTGTCTTTGTGTTTTTGCTACAGTGTGTTTGGACTTCCCCAGTTCATCAGTGTCAGCAAGGCGACACATTATCCGAAGCTGACAAGCACTAGCTTTGGCTATCTAGTTGGAGAAGCTTTTCTCTTCAAGCGCAGGAAGGAGTATATGTTTGTTCTATATCAGAAATGTATATACAACAGTCAGTGTGAATAACCTTACACATCCCACCTTGAGCTGCAGTGAGATAATTTAGCGTTAATCTATGCTCTAATACTACTTTTTCAAGCTGAGCCATTTCTTCACTTAATAAACCTATATCAGTTGTAGTAAGGTTAATAATCTTGTTTGTGTGTTAGTGTTTGTTCGAACATTTTGTCCGTATAGTACGTAACGTGTTTCGAAGCACAGGTACCAGTGTGTACGGTGTACCTACCACAGA
>BLSH010054794.1:1536471-1559929 GCA_018402905.1 Glandirana rugosa | reverse complement strand
AAACTCCAGACTGCCTTTATCCATGTGGTGTCTTTCTCCTTCGACTTTAACCAGGAAGTTAGTTTACCATCTTTCTTGGTTGAGTGAGAGAACCACATCCCCTGGATGTTGATCTAACCTGGGTGACCTGCTTGGCAGCTACCTTTTTCATTCAGGAAAGCTGAAATCTGTACTTGGTTCCAGCGTGGCTTAAAGCAGGGCCAATCAGCATCAACATGTACAGTCATATCCTAGATTAAGACAATTAAAAGAGCCTACTCTCCACAAGACCTTCCTGTTTCGGATGACTTAAGAGCACATTCAACTAGGGCAGTGCCAGCTCAGTGCAAAGCTCAGTGCTGAGTGTCTCCTGAGGCTATTTGCAAGTCAGCAATATGGTCCTACCAGGAAACACCTTTATTACACTTAAAGTGAACCCGGCTCACGACAGTAAAATTTGGAAAATTCATGGTGCATAATTGCGCTTCTGATCATTACAAATTTTTTCTTGCACCCTCCCATATTGCGAGTTAGGTCCCTTGTGTATGCTGCCATGATGCACCAGGAAAACGGAAAATTGTCTACTCACCTTTCCGTAATTTTCCTTTCCTGGTGCATCTTCATGGCAGCATACAGATTCCCGCCCAAATTGGTGAGAGAGAATGCTGTGAGCCGGGTCTGTCTTTGATTTATAGTTAACCAGTTCTATCATGTTGTTGCCACAACCCATGTGTATGCTGCCATGAAGATGCACCAGGAAAGGAAAATATAAGGTGAGTATACAATTTTCAGTTTTTTTGCCTATCCCAGAATTTTGATATCTACTACTGCAAGATAGTACAGTTTGACTAGCTGATCTGCTATGCCATCACTTTAGCGAACTTATAGTACTTTTTTTTTTTTTTTTTGACGGAGTATTTAGTCGCAAGTAATCGTCGGTCGGTTAATTTGCCGTTTGAACGTTTAGATAGTCTATCTGCTGGTTATGTACGATGTCCTATTCCCAAAAGGGAGGGGGGTTTTTTCCTTTTTTTTTTTTTTTTTTTTTACCTTTTTCCCGCTGAATAGCTGTTTTTTATAGGTCTGTTTTATGTGTCTGGATGTTCCTTGTCGTTTCTTTGCTTCTATGATGTTTATTTCTCTCACGAGCCTTATGTAATCTATTTTCTCGGGGTTCTCATTTCTGCAGTTTTTAGTTCTTTCTTCTTTTAGATAGTTTTTTATTTTGTATAAGGAATATATGCCAGCTCAAAGCTCAGTTTAAACTGGTCCGCGTGCTATGTGCCTATTTCGACAACAGCAAGTGAGTATATGTTCTTTCACTGATTTATCTTGTTTTGCCAATTGGATCTTTGTTTGATCTCTTGGCTAATCTCAGTGACCGTGCTATTTACCTTTATTTGCAGTGGTTATAATCTTTGCTCAATACTTTCCCCCACACAGGACTCTGACATGACCTGTATTATACCGAAGGTACAGTTTATACTTGCTATGTGGTGTTGTGCTTTTTCTTTCTTCCCCTCCCGCTTAGCTTGCTGGCACTTACAGTATTTATACCTCTATTCCTTTCAGTACTTTAGCATCAATAAACAATAGGCTTCCATGTATAGAATTTCCCAACTCACCCCTCCACGGCTCCAGGACCCCACGCACGGTGTCTCCCAATTGTCTCTGAATACCGACTGCAGCAGAGGATGGCTTATTTATCAGCGGCTCACTCTCACCTTGCCACTGGCTCTTTTTAGTTGTAGGCGTTGGTGTTTAGTGCACTCTCACCGCACCACCTCCAGTGCAGATTCTTAATGATAAAGTCCCATCCCCACCGCTTGTCTTACCGTACGCAGTCTGGCTGCCGGTGTATTGGCCCTCTTGCCTTTCTCCTATTCAGCGCTCAAAAGGGTGCTCCCACCATCCCTCAAGCGCCTCCTGTTTTTATGGCTGTTGCCTGAGCCCTCCTGGAGCACACACACACCTCGCGCTCCCCGCGGACCCGCTACCCGATCTAATCCGGTCTCGGAGCTTGGGCTTCGTATTCCACTCTCTCTGCGGAGGCTTCCTCGGCTCACTTCAGCGGCCCGCCATCAGCACACGCCAGACTCTCCACTCCCAGCACGGGCAACCCAGGATAGTTCGGAGCGGAGCAGGGAATTAGCCACACCCACTCACATCCTGTTTCCGGTCACAGCCCAAAAAAAAAAAAAATAGGGAAGAGACAACATAGTAAGAAGCAGCACAGAGTATGGTAAAAGATAAAGGAAAAGAAAAGATGAGCCAAGCAGCAGCTAAACAGGAAAAATCTGTCCACTCACCGGCAAAGGGAAGACAGGCACCCGCTGCGCAAGTCAAAATCTTGGCAGGAGGGACGGCGGCCCGGAAAAGTCAAGGAACGGGGACAAAAACAGAGCAGAAAGTAGAAACGATGCAACCTACGGCCAAAGAAAATGTATAAGTAGAAACTGAACCAACTTGGGAAATATTAGAGGCGATAAATTCCTGTAAAACTATGATGCTTGGGATGAATGAACAGTTGAAAAGCCTTAATGAAGAAACGAGCCTGATAAGACAATGACACACAAAAAACACGAGAAAAGGTAACGGAAATAGAAGGAAGGATAAGTCAGATAGAAGACCTGAACCCGATTAAGAAAGCAATACAGGCACTGGAAAAGAAGGTGGATCCATACTTAAAGTGGATGTAAACCCGAAAAAAAAAATTAAAAAATTAATAATTCTGCCTGGTAGATTATAGCATGTCATATCATCTGTGCCTAGTCTTGCCACAAAGAGTTAATCCAACTGTGAGTAATGAGCTTATCTTTTTTTCAGGAAGAGAAATTCCGACTAACAGGGAAATACACAGTCGATCCGCCCCTTGCTCTGTGAGTGACAAGCAATTTTCTTATCTCCTTCACACAGCAGAGAAAATTTTACACTCCCCCCCCTCCCTCCCTCCTCAATGTCTCAGTATAGAGGTGGGCAGGGAGGCTTGTGACATCACAACTCCACCCACCAAGTTCCAGCAAACACAGACACCCTCTGATTTCAGAGTTTTACAGAGCTGTTAGTGCTTACAGGAAGGACATTTGTAATGTAGGGATAGATGTAGGGGGCTTGCATTTATATATACATTAATACTGTGTGATTAGTTTATACTGGGTGGGTGGTGGGTTTACATCCACTTTAACTAAAATTGAAGATATGGAGAATAGATTGAGCAGAAATAATGTGCGAATAGTCGGACTTCCGGAAAGATGTGAAGGGTCGACCCAATAGGGTTCAGTGAAAACTGGCTAATCGGGAAGGAAGCATTTTCACCCTTTTTTGCAGTAGAAAGAGCACACACAGTCCCATTCAGAGCCCCGCCTCCAGGAGGAAATCCCAGATCTCTTTTGATTAAGATGTTCTTCAGAGATGAAGAAATGATATTGCGGAGTGCAAGGGAGAAAGGCACAATAATGTACAACGGCAATAGGATCTCATTATATCCAGACTATTCACCAGAAGTACAAAAGAAACGTGCTAGATTTATAGAAATAAAAAAAAATTTCAAGAACTAAAGATCACATTTGCAATGCTATACCCAGCAAGACTGCGAATAGTGGTCGGGGGAGAACCTATTTTCTTTAACACCACAGATGAAGCAGTATTTTGGCTGGAAAAAAATGGAGGAAAAGTGCGGACGGTGGGGAAAATACAGAATTAAGCTGACAGTTGAGGCGGACCGCCTGGGCAATACAGTACAGACTACTAAAATATAACATATAATAGGAGAACGGAAGCAGGAAGCCACACAGAATTTTTTTTTTCTTTTTTTTAGTGAGGGTTTTTATTTTGTGTGTATTATTTAGATTAGACACAATAGAGTGTGTAAAATTACGAGGACATGGAGGGAGGGGGGAAGGGGGTGGGGGGAATGAAGGGAAATGGAACGGTGTGAATGTGGGTTGTTTTGGTCACAATAAAAGCCCAGTGGATGGACCCAAGCGGGGTCAGAAAAGTGAATTGGGAAATGAGATTGGGTTAGTGAGTAGAGGACTGAAAGTAAGGAACACAAATACACTACAAGTAAGAATGAAGTTGAATTTAAATTTGAATTTGAAAACAAACATGACACTGGAAGAAAACATAAGAGCACGGAATGAAACAAAGATAGAAAAAGATATAACACAGAGTAAACACATTAAAAAAAAAAAGATTAAACACGATTAGGTGGTATAAAGCACAGCTAAGGAAACATGCAGGTTGAACGGTGGAAAGTGTGCTCGTGGAATGTTAGAGGATTAAGTGATGGGAAAAAAAGAGGAGCAATTTCTGCAGCGATTGTTATATGAAGCAGCAATAGTATGCCTACAAGAAACACATTTAGTAAAGGAAACAACTAAATATTTGAAGCATAAGAACTTCCAAATACAATATCATTCAACCTACACCTCATACTCCCGAGGAGTAAGTATAATGATAAATGCAGAGGTTGCGTACTCTAGTAAAATGGTAAATGTGGGGACCCTGGTTGAATAGAACAAAGTAAGGGACAGAAGGAGGGAAAAAGGGAAGCAATAGGAAGGACGTGAAAAACAAGAACCAGAAGCTGAGGAACCTAGACAATGCTTGGGAGAAACCAAGGAGAGCAAGAGAAAAGAATGGAACACGGGTAATAGAAGTCTAGGCTAGTGCGTCAGTGCCGAAATAGTAATTTAAGCGAATCTACTGCGTAATGGAGAGAATGAGATGAGGAGGAATGAATGTGGATCTAATTTTATATTTATGGTGTTAATGTTAAATAAAGACTATTTGAATAGAAAACTTAGGAATGGGAAAGAAAGGGCAAAAGAAAAAAGAAACGCCACAATGATGTGGCGAAGCCAGAATCGTACATGAACGACAAGCTGAATATGTATATTCTAGGCGGTTTACTGATGTGGTAAAAAAAAAGTGGGAAAAAAAAAACTTATAGTACTCTGATAACCATTTGGCCCCTATTTGTGAAACCAGGATTGTTTGTATATGTACATATAATAAAACATATAAAATAACAATTTTAAAATGTATTGACTTAAATAAAATCATATGGAAGCTTAGCGAAGGTTTTAAAAGCCAACCCCAATTGATTGAACAGACATGTATGCACATTCTGATTGCCAAGGGGTCTTTCTTGCTAGAGGTATTTTTGTAAACATTCAAACTATGATTGTACTAGCCTGCATGTTTATGGCTATGCAGGAGGGAAGGGTAAAACAGCAGAGTATTCCTGATGCTGGCTTAACTCTCGGGAAAACAATACCAGTTAAACAAAATAATTCCAGCAGGGCAGATTGACCTTCCCTCAGTATCAGTTGGCGATGGGCTTTCTGCAAAAGACCGTTCTAAAAGATGTGTCTGTAAATGGATAAATTGGGTGATATTAATCTTATGTTTGTTGACACCTTTAGAATATTGCTTGTTTTTGTTATTTTCTTTTGTACTGTTGACAGAGAAGCCCTTACTTAAGTAAACATAACAATATAACTGTTTTATGTGATTTTATGGTGATTTTCCAGGTCACAAGATGGCAGTTTACATCTGTGTGCTAATGAAATATGAATACAATCAATGAAGACCAAGGGAGTTCTCCAGTGGGATGTTATAGTGCTGTGCTTTTGATATATATTTTTTTTTCTGTGCAGTGAGAGAATCGTGAAGTGGAGATCATATTGATTTGGGGTCTTGATATTGGAAATAAATCCAGTATGTTGTAGCATACTGTACATGAACAGTTTATGGTGGCTGAAGCACTGAGTTATTTTACACAACTATGCTAAATAAAAAGGGATTTTGTTTGAAGATGAGTTAAACTACTTTTACTTTAGAGAATGCCTTTTTGAAGTCTTGGAAAGTGAAGTTTAAATTAAACCTAGAAGATATGGTAATCGTGTCCTTCTCCATGGAATACCACCTATCTGCACATGTGTGTCCTTGCAGCCTGCTCTGCGTAATTTGAATAAGTGTTGCTACTTCAATCTTTTTCTGAAAAAAATGTTTGAAAGGTATTCTCCCAATACAATAATTGGGACTTAAGTGACCGTTTTAACAATTAGGAAACTGAAGTTTATATAAAAAATTTAACATTTTTATTGTACAAAATACATATAAATCACATTGGTGCATACATCACCATAAAATCACAGTACAGGCAGTCCTCTAGTTATGAACATCCGACTTATGAACGACTCCTACTTACAAACGGAGGGAGACAACAGGAAGTGAGAGGAAATCTCCCCCTAGGAAGGGAAATTCACTCCTGTAAGAGTTATTATGGGAAAAAGGTGTCTCCACTGATGCTTTATCACCAAGGTTTGTTTCCACAACAACCCAAAATTTTCAAAATCCAATTATCATTGGGACAGGATGTGAGGTGAAATCTTCTGAACAGAAACATAGACAGCAAAACAAACATAACAGGGGCGTTAACCCTTATCTATGCTATCCAAAATGCTTAAAAATATTTGTTTTGGCTGAAGCTACAAATGTACCTGTTCCGACTTACAAACAAATTCGACTTATGAACAAACCTACAGTCCCTATCTTGTTTGTAACCCGGGGACCGTCTGTACAGTGTTACTGGTGTTCTGTAACAAAAGCTTGAGAATGAGGTTCCTTCTATGATGTGTGCCCTACATGTTTCGGGAGAGTATTCCCTTTTTCAGGGGCGACACTGTACATCACAGATGAAGGACATCAAGATTATACAAAGAAGCGTCACACATTAGCTCTCAATGATGATTGACAATGTATCACAAACAATAGTCAATTAGCAGAATCTTACCAGTACATGCAAAAATCTGTACAATAGTAAAGAGCCACCATGAATTGAGGAGGAGACGACGGGTTCCCCATAGGGACTCCACTGGAGCTGACTAGCATCTCCATACAAGGATCTCCCAACAGCCGAAGCAAAAAGGGAGGGCCCACAAAAGATAATTGGTCATTAGAGGGACCCAGGTGAATACAGGGTATAAATAATAAAATAAATAAATAAGCCAGGGAGGAAGAAAGGGCTGTATGAGCCCAACTTATTATTGAACCATCCAAAAACATGGTGGTATGGGACAAACATCATTCAATAGTTGCACAGCAATGGTAAAAGTACGTCCTCAAAATATGAGGCCCTCAATAAGTCTAATTACCTTTTGTTATAGAGGATTCGGTACATGGAGTCCCTCACAGCATGAGAAGAATATGGCAGCTGCAAGAAAATGTCCCTCATTCCCATTTAAATAGATCGCCATGCATGCGACGTTGACATAATCGCAATGGCGACGGGGCCTTCGCGGCAGCGCATAGGGACCACCACGGGCAGTCTTATCAAAGGACATGTTGACAGGCATGGAGGGCCTGCACGTCTGAAGGAGTGATTGCGGGCTCAAACGAAGGGCGGAAGCGGCGAACGGGGGACATAATAAATAAAAAACTGAAGCAAAAACAGTTGGTAAACATAAACCAAAAATAGAACAGGACCAGCCCAGTGGTCCAATGTGCCAAGGGGTCCACACAAATAAGAGAAAGACAAGGTTCTGAAAAAAGGTTCTGAAAAAACACCCTCTTAAAATGCGGGAGAAGTGGGAGGGCGATGTTGGCCTACTTTTGGGTGATCAGTGAAGGAAGCTCTAATGTCAGTTATGACGAGTTCCTTAAATGTGATGCAGAGGTTAACTCCGTTGTATACTCTCTTGAGTGTTTACCTCACGCCTCATAGATTTCATGTTGTGGGCCTGCTACCTACTCCCATGTGCTCTAGATGCAAGTGGGATCATAGAGACCTTATACATTTACTGTGGAGGTGTCTCAAGCTACATATGTATTGGAAAGACAATCTGAACAGGGTCTTCCAATTTTCTTTATCCTTGGATCCCAAATCTTGCCTACTTAGCATATTGGATTAGAATTAGATTAGAATTTGACTGGGAAAATCACACTAGAGAGGCACTTGTGAGATCCTTATTCTTGGCGCACAAGCTTATAATGGTGCACTGGAAGTCAGAAAACCCTCCTACAGTCAGAGTGGATTGTTGCAGTGGGCAATTCTTTGCAGATGGAAAAACGAATTTACCAACATAGGGGATGTTCACGTAAAAATAAAAACTATGGGCCCCATGGTTGGATGTCCCTGGGCTTGCTCCAGCAGACCTAGTCATGGATAGGCTACTAGGACTGAATGCAGTATAAGGCTTGAATAGGGAGATCTACACAAATTGTTTTAATATCTCTGGGTCCGGGATAACAGGTTGTATGGAAGAGCTGTAGCTACAAAGGTATATTGGATGTGGACCAGGGTTCTACTGGCTCTGAATATTTCTAAACTTATACTGGAATGTACTGCTTGGCTATGTTGTACTGGTTTATTGTTTAATAAGGCTTTTTCTTGAATAAAAAAAAATTGAATAAGCGTAGTCCACTTAAAAGTAGTCTGTGGCAAGTCCCAGATATTCCACATTACCTTCAATTTGCTGTACAGGAACCATTGAGTTCACCTCAAGTTTTCTTTCAAGTGGCTTTTTGGGTATACACATTCAGATACGATTTTGGGCAGGCTGGATGTACCAAGTCGATCAATCAACTTGGGTAAAGGTAGCCTGTCAGATTGTCTTGCTATTATCGCTAGCAGCTTCTATAGCCACTAGTGATAATCGCTGTCTTCTCCCAGCTGGGACGGCTTCCCCTCCCCCTCCCCCCCAGGAGAAAGCCATTGCCTGGCAGGAGGGATTCCCACATCAACGCTGTCTGTGTTGATGGGGGAATTGATCAAATTTATTTCGCCCCATGTAGCAAAGAAATTGCTCCATGTATGGCCAGGCTAACTGTTTTGGGACCTTGTTGACCGTGTTATGTTGAAATGGTGAAAATAACACATTGATCTTGAAACATTCCTGTTTTTTTCTTGTGTGCTGTAATGAAAACATTGCAAAGTCCTCAAAATCTAGATTGAAATTTAGAACTTGGTTCAAAAACTGACCATATGTATACATTCAAAAGAGCAGATCAGTTCCTCTTAGGCCAGTATTGTATTTGCTGTAGCCAGACATTCTACTGAAATATGAGGGTCACAGTTTAGCAATATTCAGACTTTGATTTCTTGTCTCCAACCTTCAGTCTAAACTATACACTTGGCATCAAACATAGCTTCCCTGAAACTGCTCCCTTTCCAAGTGGTGGACTGTAGTCCCCTTCCCATCCTCAGAATGACTTATGCATGTACCAGGGCATTGTCGTATTGTGTCCACAAAGTAACTCTGGCAAACACTATCTGTCAACAGATGCCTTTTCAATCAGTTTCCTCCTAAGTCAGATATGCAAATATAGTGCTTGGGGGTCCCCTTACTCTGCCTGTAAAGTGGCGCTTCTGTACCATATATATATAGTAGAAACTGCTGCAGCAAAGCTGACATTTCTACAGAAAAAAAAATGACATTTAAATTGCCAGCAATGCAATACCATTTCCGGCAATAGGAAAATGTGAAAAAAGGGGAACCCCACACCAAAAGTAAAAAAAAAAAAAACGGTGTGTGGTCCACCCCCCATACCAGGCCAATATGCCTTCAACATGTGGGGTGCTTTGAAGTGGGGGGGGCTCTGCCCCCCTCCCACCCAAAGCACCTTGTCCCCATGTTGATGGGGGACAGGGGCCTCTTCCTGGCAACCCTGGGCAGTAGTTGTGGGGGTCAGCGGGTAGGGAGCTTATCGGGATCTGGAAGCCCCATTTAACCACTTGCTTATTGGGCACTTAAACCCCTTTCCTGCCCAGGCCAATTTTCAGCTTTCAGCGCTGTCACTCTTTTAATGACAATTGCGCGGCCATGCTACATTGTACCCATATGAAAGTTTTAGGATTTTTTTTCACACAAATAGAGCTTTTTTTGGTGGTATATAATCACTAAATATTAAGTGCTAATTCATATAACTATTAGTGTCTATAAATATTATATCATAATTGGTTTAATTAAATGAATAATATACCAAAAAAAAGTATTAAAATCCAATATAATGTATAAATTCACGACAAACTAAAAAATGCATCCAAATATGGAAATTCATCCAAATATGAAACATTCTGATATCAGAGTTAAATGACCTTAAAGTATTAGAAGTCCAATTAAAGTGACAAATAGTGCAAAAAATGTGCTTGAATAACTTTTATAGAATGTCTCTGATAAAGTTCAAATAAGGTGGCAAATCCAGGAGAGGTAGTAGTAGGTGCAATAGTGCAATAATAATCCAATCCTAGAAGGGGTTAAAGGTGCTGTGACATTGAAAGGAGGAATGGTAAGGTTGTATTTTTTATTTTTTTTAAGCCCGTGGTGTGTTAAACTCACCCGGTGCATAAAAAAGTGCACAACACAGAAGTGAAGACACAAAAAGTGCACTAGGTGTACACACGGTCCTCCTCCGAAGAGGAAGGACCTATACCCTGATTCCCCTGGGTGCAGGGCTCCTGACAGGAACAGAGGTACCGTGCACCAGGATCACCTAGCCGAAGCCAGGCGACCCCCGTTCTCTAGGCAGGCAGCCAGCCGAAACTGACCGCCACCGATACTAAGTAGGGCTCCCCTGAAGGAAGACCTCATGAGAGAAGGTGGATCAAGCCAAAAGGCCATACCGGCCTCCTTCCCAAGACGTTCAGTGTAGGCCCCAAGACCGTACACCCTACTAATCACTGGTGCAAAGTGTACCCACAACAATCAAAGTGACAAAACACAACAAACACTCAACAAAACATAAAAAGGTGGGGGAAGGATAGTGGAGAGGTGCAAATAGGTGCCTTTGTGCAGGACAAAGGCCGGCCTTACAACCAGGAATAAAAAATTCCTCTGGTCCTGGCCAAAAGGCCCGGCCCAAGAGGCAGGTGCTAAAAAAAAGTGTGATGGTGCAGTGACCTGGTGCCTAAACTCTAAGTGTTCCCTTTCCACAGTGAGTTTTTTCCACACTTGGACTGCCACTCCAAGGGCACATACACCACGGGCTTTTCTCAGCCGGCCGATCGGCCAGACCAGTGGTTCTCCATTCCCATCAGGAGGCGTAGGAATTTAGACAGCTTAGGGAGAGCCTTGCCTACAACTGGGGACAAGCCGAAGCCAGATTCAACCCAGGAGGAAAAAGGCCCTCCCACCGCCATCACCATTCCTTACCGATTACATCAGGAAAAGGCTAGTCCCCCCGGGACTAAAGGGGACCTAAATGCCTTAACCATCAAACTGATAAGAACAGATACTACACTTGATCTTAGCCAAAAGGCCAGAGGAATGTTAAGGTTGTATGCTCACCAGATAAAATGGATTCATATAGCTATACAGCTATTGAATCAGACAGGCTTGTAAGGGGGTAACCCCAAAGGGAATCCAACACAGTGAGGTCCAGAAGTAATAAATCAGCACGTCATCACACTGCCATTCCACCTCAGATATGGAATCCCACAATATCCAAGATATCCGTTAGCAGATAATGAGTGTATGTAAGGATAAAAAAAATTCCACATAGTGTGACTTCCAATAGCAATTTTAATTAGAGTAAAAAAGTGCACACTTACAAAAGATACAGAAACAGCTGGCACAGCAATCAGAACATAAAACGAAAACTCCGATGGTGTGCAACCATGGCAATATAAATGTATATAAGAATGCCATCCTATGAATTACCATCAAGATGTAAAATCAGCAACAGCCGGGTACTTCTGCCCGTTGAATTAAAAATGGTGTCGGAATGCGTTCCACGCCTCACCATGGGACACCAGGAGACCTATAGGATAAAGGTAATTGGATATTAGGTGGACGTGTCGTCGTTTTACGCCTCGCCTAGACAACGTAAATGATAAACAAGTAAAACAAGTCAGATGCCTGACGGACATGACGTCATCCATACCAAGCCTTAATATCGCCCTCATACCGAGGAAGGGGCGGAAGTGACGTCAAACAAATACCATCTCCAAGAAGGAGACAGGGATTAAGCATCCACCTGGTGAACGAACGCGAAACTTCACACCGCAAAAGTTACAATACTATATTTAAAATCGCATTGCGCAAAACGACCTTTAGTACTATTAAGTAGATGAATAGAAATCAACACATACTATCTCATCAAAGGCACTAATGGGTAATTATATATATATATATATATATATATATATATATATATAAAAAAAAGTCAACCTCAACGCCATCTAGTGTTAAAATTGAATAAATCACTTTGATGTAAATACAGTATACCCAAAGTCAAATATATTCAGATCATCATAAAAAAAAACTTTTAAGATTAACAAATTAACCGGTTTTCAACTAATAATTTGGGATAGAGATAAATGCCATAAAAATGAATACCACATTATAAAAAAATATTGAATAATGAATAAAAATATAGCACTAATAATGGGTATCATGGTATAGGGTAACCCAGCAGATATCTTATAATAATAATAATAAGGCCATACAGCCAGCCCTCCTGCTCGGCAGGTGCCTGGACCCCCCTTTTGACATGATGGGGCCTGGGCCCAGTACAGGAGGGCTGGCTGTACTGCCTTATCAGCGGCCCTGGGTTCTATACACGGTACAGATGCGTCACTTTACAGGCAGACTAAGGGGACTCCCCAGGCACTATATTTAAAAGACTTTTTCATTTTTATTGTTCCACTGTAAGCAAATCACTGCTCCATTAAAAACAGTTTTTTTAAAGTTTTTTTTGCATTGGTACATGTCCCCCAGTGCAATACCCTGGCCCTCATACCCCTTTTATGGCCAATAACTTGCATATAAGCCTTCAAAATGATCCCATGGGCTTCAATGGGGTTGGCGGTTTGGGTCCGAACTTTTGCTATGTTCGGGAGTTCTGGTGCGAACCGGACAGGGGGTTGTTCGACCCATCTCTACTTATAGTTACCACATCACAAATATGTGAATATGGCCTAAAGTGAGCTATGGAAGACAAGAGGTGGCACAGCTGCCTATATCTCTGAATTTATAGATCAATATTTTTTTTATTGAAGGTAAATGTCTATAATTTTTTCCATCATATGCTTAGTGTGGAGCAACACGTTTTGTGATATACTTGAGCAATATATGTAAAATCAGCTTGACATTTAAATATTCTTATGCATTCTATATATTTAATACTTTAGTTCTCTGATATGTCTTTTCCTGCTGATAATTTAGGGCACTCTAAATGTAGGGTAATTATTATTTTAAATGGAGAATGTTTTAAAAGAGGGCTTTCCCACTGCTAATCTAATTTTAATTTCAGGATTGCCAGTTTTTTTCTTCCAATTAATATGGAATGCCTGCAGGCTGTATTATAGAATGTATCAATGGAAATATAAGTTAATGTATGAGGGGGATTTTATTGATTACATTCCAAGCCAATAATAATTTGTAAAGCTGTCATCTTGAAATTGGTCATTACACTGACATATGATTTTCCATCATCCTGCTCTCTCTGCAGCATTTGGATCTCACTCTCTCCCCCTCCCTTCCTGTCATTTCCATGGTCTGTGTGAAGCCCCTCCTTGCCCGCCCCTCCCCTCCTGAAACAGAAACTAAAACAAGCAGAGGCCCCTCCCACCCCTCTTTGTGCTAGGGAGTAAGACCCGGGAAAACCATATGACTGCACAGAAACACTGCTGGGTAAAGGTATTTAGAGATTATATTGCTGAAAAAAAACACACTGCCATTACTATTACCCCACAAGAGAACCTATCATGGGAGTTTATTGTGGAGAATTTACAACCACTTTAATTGCCGTTAGGCTCCCTGCAGCTGATATTTTCTCCATTACTGACTTACCATGCCTTGGTTTATAATTTTTAGGAGATACTGCACTAGAGGTAGAAAAGAAGGTAAGCAGCCACACTACGACTAAACCTGCCACTATTAACTGTAAATGTGTGATATGGAGCTCAACCAAAACTGTGCAAAATAACAAATATAAATACAATCTCAGTGAATTATAAATAATATATGATATACTAAATTGGGCAAAAAGTGCAAATGCAATGTTTAAAATTGCATAACCCAAGACTAGAGAACTATTGGAAGTTCACATTGGTGCAAAAAAATATAAAAAGAAATAGGAAAAAGAAATTATAGTCTATGTCCCAATGAGATGACCACAATCAAGAGTTCATCGAAATGCCAAAATGTGGAAAAAAATTGGTTTGAAGATGTGTCCTAAGATGGAATCCAACCCCTTATAAATAAAAGGCTTACCAGAGGTAAGATATATTTACGCCTAAATATATCTAGGGACACCGGACATCCAGGAGCGGGGGACAAACGTCACACTTTCCTCGGGCGATACCCACAGGGACGATAGTTGGTCTTGCTTGTAAGACCGGCAGTCCTAGGGTAGTTCCATGGATCCACAGCCAGATGTCGCTCAGTAAACGCATAAGACGAAATGCGTCGGGGGTCGCTGACCCCAAAATTGCTGCGTTTTTGTACCTATATTTGCCGGCCTTATATGTATTTTTTATATTAATTTTATTTGGATCATACCTTTTTCAATAAATGTACCTCTTGTTAGGAGGTTTTACACTATTGGAGTTTTTTTTCCCTTTTTTTTGGATCTATACCTTTATCCGCCCTGAACACCTTTGGTTGGTGAGCCCTGGATGGTGATTAAATCCCCCCCCCCCCCATCTGTTATATTGGAATACTGAGCTACACCTGGCTTTGGATCCATGGAACTACCCTAGGACTGCTGGTCTTAAAAGCAAGACCAACTATCCGGTGTCCCTAGATATATTTAGGCGTAAATATATCTTAACTCTGGTAAGCCAAAAAATCCTGGCATTTTGAATATTCAGCGATGGCTCAAAATTTGGTTGAAATCTTTTCATATGCATCATTTGCCTTGGAAGCTGCTTATGACATTAGTAGAAGGATTTGTGTGGGTGTAAAACTATGGTGAGGTCACTTTTCTCTAGAACTCTGCTTTTAAAGTAAATCTGCTTTTCTAACCCTCACCTCCTTACTCTTCCCCAAAAGCATTAATAAGGATCTCAGATTATGAACTGATATTCTCATACTCATGACATAATTGAGAGTGCTTGAACCATACAATATTCTGGTAGGTACTGCTTCAGCTATAAAGTATAATGGACTTCTGCTATGCTTGATGCAGAGGCCCCATTATTCTTGATGGCTTGGCTGGCACATGCATGGCTTGTCAAAGAAACCTTGAAAAACATTTGCCTAGTTTGGAGAGATGCTTGCCTTTTGTTACCAACTAGATACTATTATTTCTCCAAATAAGTGAATCTAAGGGGCCACTATATATAAATTTACATCATTTTCATAAACAAATTTATGTAAAGGTTTTACTTACATTCATGGATAGATACGTGAATTATTTTTTGAGATTGTCAGAACTTAGAGGATCTTCACCCTAGTGTAAAAAAAAAAAAAAAATTAAAGGCAGCAGCTACAAATACTTTTTATATATGTAATTTAAAGAGAAGATGGAAAATGGCTTATCAGTAGATACAGTAAGATGCATGGAAACGTGATTCAAAATGAGAATTATGGCCTTCAATTTTACTTTAATTGCTCTTGAATTTGGTAACCACATTTCCTTAGCTGGAGGAGTATTTGTAAATGGAAATCATTTATTTCCACAAACTCGATCGCTATGGATCATGATTCATGTTCTAAAATAAACGATAACTTTTTATTTATAAGGAGGTGGTCATAAACAATAGTGGGTCTAGAAATGTGTGATATGATTCAAGTAAATATCTACAAACTTTATAAACTTGTATTGTGAAGAAACTGATGCAGAAAATAGGCTACATATTTCAGCAAATCAGCGATCCAAAACAATCCTTAAAATCCATCAATGGGTGTTTACAGGAAAAAGGTTTAGGATTTGAAATTGAATGGCCTACATACCCCCTAGGTTTGTATGGTATTGAAAATCTGTGGGAAGTCCTCCAGATTTAAGGAGAATTTGAAGTGGTAGTTGCACTGAAGAACTGTTTCTGTTAAAGCTCTAGAGTACTGAATATAACGAGAAGCTGACTATTGTATATACTGTCTATGAATGTTCTCATTTATCTAGGTCATAGTAGTAGTCACATTTCACTGGACTTGTTCTGTACTGTTCAATACATGTGGTAGCTTGTCCAAACTACTTCTTCCGTTCTAAAGCGTGTATGGAAAATACCCCAGACTTTACAGTATATTCAAACAGCACCAACACCTTGATCCATCTACCATGGAAAGGCAGATGTTGTCTGAGGACAGGATGGGAGCTATGAAAATTGTGGAACCACCCTGTACTATTTACATAATCGCATCCTTGGTATAAGCAATGCTTTACAAATGTTAATCTTTTTGTTTTTGCAGAGCTTGCCTCATCTTCCCCAATGTATGGGTCTTTGCCTTTCTCACTACGCTGCACTGCATATGTCAAGTTACTTCTCTCATGTTTGGGTGTTGGATCTTTGGATGTGCAAGCGTATCTGACCTGCTTATTGCTGACTTCTGGCTGACCTGACTATGTTTCTGCTTTCTGCATGAGTTCATGTCAGTTTTTAGCCTGGCTTGACATTGCTGGTCTGGGTATCTTAGCAATTTGCAGACTATCTTTAGATTACCTGCTGCATCTGGACCAACTACAGGCACCCGTGCTGCTCTTCATTCTTCTACACCATGTCAACGACTTTGGGGGGGGTATTGGACAGGAGATGTAAGGTGGACCCTCTTGTTAAAGCGGCTCTTCATCCTCAATTTGATGTTGCCTTCTCTCCACCCCTCCTCCCCTCCGCTGTGCAAATGGACCTTTTTAAAAAAAAATAAAAAAGCTTGTGTGTGTGTGTGTGTGTGTGTGTGTGTATGTATGTGTGTATATATGTGTGTTTGTGTGTGTGTGTGTGTGTGTATATATATATATATATCTAGATAGTGGTGCTGTAAATTTGATTTTGAAATGAGACCACCCCCAGCATTGGTGTCAGTAACTGTAATAACATGACTCCCAACGTTGGACTTTCATAAACAGGGACAGCCTGGGTAAGGGACCTAGCAGCGCACACGGCACACCTCAGAGAAAAGTGAGCATGGCCACATAGGGCTGAATATTGGCCATGGTTTAAAAGGGTATGACTAATTGGAGTCTGAGTTTTTGTACATTATACATGCTACGAGTTTGCCCGCCGTCATCGTATTACTACAAGGCTACTAAGTAATTGGCAATTGTTTAAACAACAAACACATTGGGTAGATGAATGTAACCTATAACATAAACATTGCAGTGATTATTATTATATAACCGTGCCCCTTACATTGTTAGGGGAAGGGAAAAATGCCCTGACATTCGTGCTAAGTGGGAGAAAGAAACCGTGTCCAGCTGTTTGTGGTCAGTGGGAGAAAAGAATTCCCAGCATCAATGGTGGCAAAATGATCTGCCGCTTGTGGACTTTGGGAGGAAAACTACCAGTGGTGTTGATCATTGGGTAAAGATGCTCCAGGTCATTGGTCAGTGGAAGAAAACTGCCTGGCGACATTGGTCAATAGCAGTAAAATTCCTGGCATTGTTGGTCAGCGGGAGGAAAGAAATGCCCTGATAGGGAGAGGAAAAATGATTGTAGGGTTGTTGGGATTAAAATCTAAAGTGCAGGAGTCAGGAGAAAGCAATGTGTATGTCAGGACTCCGTAACAGTGCAGGGCTTAATAGTTTTGTAGGATAGAGTGCAAGGATCATTAGTATGTGGGACAGAGTTCAGGGGTCAAGTAGTTTTTATGTAGAGCAGAGTTCAGGGGTCAGTAGTATATATATTGCAGAGTGTGATTTGCCCTCATATGTTGAGTGGCACAGGAAAGGGGCAGCGAGACCTATATATACCTGTTTTGGCGCAATGGTCCCCACCAATTTACTTCTCGCTCAGGCTCTTGTATGTATTGTTGCATACAAGCACCTGGGATGGGACACAAGAGGTGGATCTTTGGGGACTAGGGTGCCAAAACCTATATCTTGCCTCTACTTTTATGTGTGACATTTTGTGGCTTACCGGCTGGGGGGGGGGATGTCAACCTTTTTATTATAGTATTACTGTTAGGATCAGGTTACAGCTACCATTATTTGCACCAAGAAAATGTAAATCATTTAACAAAGTATTGGCCTTTAACCAGTTCCACACCGCACACTGTATATTTACGGCGGCGGTGTGGATGCTGAGCGCAAATCGCCGTAAAAAGGCGGTGACTTGTGCAGGCGCAGCTAGGGGGCGATCGTGCGTCGCCGCCGGCGCGCTCTCGTGACGGACACACTCCGGAGGATGAGCTGCTACAGCCAAAGAGCGGGGAACCGTCAATGTAAACACGGTGTTCCCGCCTCTTTCAATGGGGACATTTAGATCAGTTAGATCTCCTATGTCCATGTTAGCCCAGCCCCCCCCCACAGTTAGAACACGCCCAGGGAACACAGTTAACCCCTAGATCCCCCCCCTGTAGGTTAACCCCTTCACTGCCAATGACATTTATACAGTAATCAGTGGACATTGAAATTGCTGATCGCTGTATAAATGTCATTGGTCCCAAAAAAGTGTCAAAAATGTCCGACATGTCCGCCCCAATATCGCAGTACCGCTAAAAATCATCGCAGATTGCCGCCATTACTAGTAAAAAATAAAATAAAAACCCCAGAAAAGAATTCTCATCATCCGTAAACGCGGCAACTTTTACGCAAACCAATCAAATGCCGATTACGATTTTTTTTATACCAAAAATATGAAGAATATAAATCGACCAAAACCGATTAAAAACATTTTTTTTTTATATATTTTTTTTGGATTTGAATTTGAGCAAAAAGTAAGAATTTTTTTTTGCAAAATTGTCGCTCTTTCTTTGTTTATAGCGGTGATCAGAAATGACGCAGCGGTGATCAAATGTCACCAAAAGAAAGCTCTATTTGTGGGGAAAAAAAGGACGCAAATTTTGTTTGGGTACAACGTCGCACGACTGCTCAATAGTCAGTTAAAGTGACGCAGTGCCGAATCGCAAAAAGTGCTCTGGTCCTAACATGGGAAATTCTTCCGGAGCTGAAGTGGTTAAACACTACTTGTGCTTTCCCTCAGCATGAATATTTTTTGACATGTGAACATGTATAAACTGATATAGGACACTTGCATGCCCACATATCTGCCCTTTGTTATCTTACTGTAGCTACCTTTCTTAGCACTTATGTAATGTTGAATTAACATTTTATACATGTGATAAATTACAGTGACAGGTTAACATGCAGTGTTGTAGCTACTGCAAGGCACTACACCAGCATGCATAGTAAGCCACCATAGGAACTATAATTCTTGCCTTCACTTGACCGGAATGGTAGTACTTTAAAACAAATGCGATGAATTGTTACCATTTAGCCTCTAAGCCAATGGGGAGGCAGAGACCGGGGACAGCAGTCGCTCTTATGGACATCGCTGGATTGGGATCAGGCTCAGGTAGGTATTAAGGGGGGAGCTGCATACTGAATTTTTTTTTACCTTCATGCATTGAATGCATGAAATTAAAAAAACAGGCTGTACAACTATTTTATTTGTTTCCTGATGACCATTCAACAGGCCTGTCTGCTACCTTTGGTGGTCATTGCTTGTTAATCTCCATCATACAAATCACCCTTTGTCTGAAACGTCTCCTATTCATTATACATTAAATCAATGGGGTATAAAGACTGTCATTGGTGAACCATTTTCAATAGAGTAAAATTTCTCTGCTCATGCTCCATCTCTTGTATGAGTTATGCACATATTAATCACTCTTCCAGCTGGGAAGCTAGCTTAGGAACAGATGTAGCATATAAACCAGTGTAAAGGGAAAGGCAAGTGTTTCCGTTCAGTGCACTGCCCATCTCCTACCATCCCTTCGATTCCATAGATGATCACCCAGCTGACTATAACATACTTCTGTTTTTCCTCAGAAACACCTCAATTACACTCTTAAATTTACTGTTCTTCATTCTCATGTCATTTTAAAGGAGTTTGTGTGGTTACTGTTCTATGACTTTTAAGATCTGTAATTGGGAATAAATTGTTCCATTCAGTGAACCCAGAACTGAGTGAAAATGGTTATCACTCACTGAACATTTTCTCTTTTAGTTTGCTCATTCGCTGTGGCCAGGTCCGGGTTTTTCAGCTTGTCAATAGTTAATTTTATTTCTTAGCCCCTTTATTGCTTTACTAGAGGAATATATGATCACTCTGTGTAAAAAGAGTTTAAAAAAATTAAACTGGCAATGCACAGGGGGGTCTTATTTTTTTTTTTTTTTTAGTTCTTAAAATTTTTACAGACATACAACAGATGATACAACTCTTATTATCTAGTGTACATGGACAAAATCTCAAATAGAGGACATGAGACAACATCACACAAAACAAGCTTTGTCCACAAGGTTATGACTGCAAGAAATATTAATGGTGCCTAAGTAGGCAAAAAAGTGGGGGGATAGGGACATAAAAGAGAGAGAGAGAGAAAAAAAAAAGTGGAGGGAGGGGAGGACGACCATGTCTCTCAACCAAATGTGTAAGTTAGCATCGGCACATGGTAGAATAGTCTACATCTCATCCCTCGGATGCTAGCATTGCCTGGTAAACTTTGGAGAAGGTAAAGTCGGTCCAATAGAACCATTGTTCCTCTCTCTTGTTTGTAGTGGCAAGCAGCTTCTCCATCCATTCAATTTCTTAGCAAATCCAGAGATGCATCTGGATGTGTGTTAGTCTGAAGTTAATTTGTTTGACTTAATTCTTAAAGGGCATCAATTTTGGACAAGACCTGAAAATATGGAGCCCTCTTCCCACTGGCATCTCCAGCATGTAGAAGGGCATTGTGGAAAAATCGTATATAAAGTCACAGGGACCCTATACCAGCGGGAGAGAATTTTGTAACCTGTTTCCTGAATGGAGCTTGATATGGAGGCCTCTCTCCCATCATCTGGAGAATTCTGCGCTTTTGTTTGTCAGTAAACATAACATTAAGATTGTTTTCCCATTTTTAGTAAGGAATCTCAGGGTAAAAACTTCTGGTTATTGTGACAGGAGTCTATATGAGCGGGAGAGAGCATGTTGTAATGGCTCGGTCTCTAAAGTTTTCAAATTCATTAAGCAGAGGTGGAGGGAGATGTTTACTGGGCATTTGTGTTGCAAATGGTATAATTGCAGAGCTTGCCAAAACAGGAGAGGTGGATGGAATCTATTATGGTTTATTTTATTTGTGATGATCAAACAAGCGTCCTTTTATCCAGCATGTACATCCACTATTAATTGCATTTTAGGTGTTGTTCCCAGTATCATTTATTAGGCAGTGTCTGGGAGTTAATCTGCTTTATCATTTGACCACTAGTAATGTCAGTTGCAGTCCCCTTCAGTCCAACTTTTACAGCCATTTGCAAGCAAATACTTAAGGGGGATTTAATTTGGTTTACTCCCGTCTATTACTAAATTCCAGCTCAGGAGTGAGAATAGAGATTTGTCCAAGAAAACTTGCCTATTCCATTGAATCAAGCTTTATTGTCTTTTACTTGTTAAGAAGCTTCAAGAACTACCCTGAGACCTGTCCAACTAAACCCATTGGCTGCCTGCATCCATCAATCTTGGCCTCCTTGGTTCTTGTGTGGGCATGGTTTACGTGTGGCAACGTCACAAGGGGGTGGGTTGTTTGATTATTCATACATCGGCACTGCCTGTGGAGCACTGAATAGAAATTTAGGTGAACTTTAGTAGCATAAGGCTCCATGCACACTGGACACTATCTGGGCTCTCTCTGCGTTGGGCAGGAGACGCTGCTTACAAAACGTTCTTTTGCAGCGTTTTGTAAGCAACGTTTACCGGCGTTTATCGGCATCAGCGTTTTTGGGCGTTTTTTTTTTTTCATTAGCTTCCATTGACTGCAAAAAACGGCGGATGCCGATAAACAGCCGTTTACCTGCGTTTATGTGCGTTTATCGGCGTCCGGCATTTTTTGTGGTCTAAAGAGCGACTTTGGAACGCCAATTCAGGGCGTTCAGATAACAGCCCAAAAACGGCACTGCTGATAAACGACAATTAACGTCCATGTATACATGGACACATAGGATAATATAAAGTGGCGTTTTTGGGCTGTTAAACCACCAAAATGACCAAAAACGGTCGTTTATCAGATAGTGTGCATGGAGCCTAAACATGCCTAAGAACCAGCCTACTTAATAGGCATGATTTGGGGGAAAAAAAACACTTCAGTTATGTGTGGCCTTTCTTCTGGCCCCTCCCACAAAGCTGGGCATCAAGAATGATACAGGGATAATGTAATCATGTCTGGACAAAGGTAGTTTTTTTTTTACAAAGATAAGAGGTTTGGGGGGGAGGAAGGGAAGAAGGTTGCAGGAGATCTATTTATTTGGTACATAGCACTTCATCTATAAATGCTGTTGTGCAGTTCGATTGAAAGTATTGTGGGTAAAATCTAAAGGCGTGTGAACAATGCACCCCCCAAACTATTATGCCCGATTGCTATAACCATTTAAAAAAAAAACATCTTAAAATATCTCTATAATACAATTTTTTTTTTTTGCTAGGGCTACCAACAAAACTTTCCAGGCAATTTTATAATATCTTTGTAGAATAAGCAACATTTTATATTTTAACACTTCATTTATGGTGACATACCAAAGGCACGCAGGTATACCTGAGCCAGTTTTTTTTTTTTTTTTACATTTATTTACTTTTCAGGTGGAATGAAGGATTCTCAATTAGCTATAAGGGTGCCAACAAAAATGGTAAGCGGTCAGGGTACAGGTGCATTTTAAAGCTGAAGTTTAACTAAAAAACCTGCAGCTTTAGTCACTTACCTGTGATAAAGTATGTCTTACGTTGTGCAGGCATCTGGATCACTGCTTGTAACATGATCTGTGAATGGGAGAGAGTCTGATCAGTCAAAGGATTGTCCTCCCTAGTTTGCAGATCATGTTAAAAAGCAGTGTAATCAATGAAAGAACTTTTATCAATGAAGCAGGGCATAGGGGGCATGTCCTTTTTGGACACTCTGTACTGCTGCTCTGATGTATATGTTAAATGAGGGTAATGGCGCCCTGACGTGATGAATCAAATGCAGTGCTATAATAGTGTAAAAATTATAAACAATAGGGTCGCTGCCCCTTCAAAAACCTTTACAGGTTTTTCCTGTACGGGGGATACGGGACGAAGTAACTATTTTCAAGAAAGTAACTAATGTGACGAAAAATTGTACTAGACGTTTGATCCCTCCTGTTAGGAAACTGACTAGTCTGAGAGAGGGTAAGTGTCTAGTACAATGTTCGTCACTAGGTCTACGGACGTGTTGCATTCTGTATGAAATAGTGTCCATTCACTGATTTCGACGTCCAAAAAATCAATTTGAAGTCGAAATTTTACGTGGACATGGGACTGGCGAATGGTAAAAACAACCGTGGGAATATCGATTAACTCTTAGGAAGTAAGGTGGACTTTTCA
>BLSH010054794.1:1512492-1526001 GCA_018402905.1 Glandirana rugosa | reverse complement strand
CCCCCCTTTACATTACACAGCCCTCCTTTACAGCCCCTTTCATCCTACAGCCCCCCTGCACTCCCAGGAGACCCCCAATCCCCCCGGGACAGCCCTGCCAGCGTACTCTAAAGTTGAAATAAATATCACTGTCAGCCCTTTTTCATGGATCCTTCTTACACGGTGTCAGTTTCCATTGTAAACCAATGTCTCTAAATACCTTATTCACTCCTTTCTTTCATGGGCGATCATGTGACCCCTGTCGGCTGCTCTCCTCCGATCTAGAGAAATAAAAAGAGATGTGGTTGGTGACACCATATAGCATAGGTCTCCATTCCAAATTTGAAATGCAAAGAAAAGATGTGCGTCTGGGGGACTTTAAATGAGACCAATCATAAGATAGTACAATTTATATACATATAATGTTGATTTATTACATAATAGATTACAGTGCAATAATCCAGTTACAGACATGATGAAATAGGGTTAAAAATTAATTGACCTGAGTCTTGGTAACTAATTCATTGTAGTACCAGAAGACTATGTAATATAAATACCATTTCATTGGTAAAACCACACATAAATTTTATAACCGTAAGACAAACAACATTTTCCTTAAGCATCCTGTAACTCTACATGTTTAGTGGATTGATCTCCACTTCTTCAGGAGAAGATGCAGAAAAAGGCAGTCTAAAAAGTAATATAGAAAAGATCAAAAATTCATGTAATTCATATATAGTGGGCATGTTCAAAAAAAGGGGGAGAGATATTAAGAGGACAACCCCAATAATTTCATACCAGCTCAATAGGAGAAGGAAAGGGAAGGTTCTGCGCCCTACACATGAGGGAAGCATCGGAGAATGTCCCCCCACCAGCGCCGCTGTTCTGGTCCTCCCTTCGCATCCCTCCATTAGCGGTTGGGTGGGGAGATTCCCGGCGAAGCATCAATGTCATGCCCATAATGCTGGGCACGTGACTTTGTCATGGCGCCTTGGCGTTGGTAGTTACCACCTCCACCACGTGGCACCGGGTGAATGACACGCCTTCCTGCGTGTACATGGCATTTGCGGTTTTCCCGGTCTGCGCCTCAAAGATTCATGTCACTATCCCTGTATTTCCCATTACACTCTTACCCATCCCAGGTTTGGGTCTCTTATTGTTCACCCCCCCCCCTTCCCCTTTAATGGCTTATAACCTTTAGATGTAGCCGCACTGTTATTTCTTATGTTTTTATTTGAGTTTTATCCTTGGTGACATTGTATTCCCCTTCAATATACTCTGTAGGATTTCACTTGGACGTGGATGCCTGGTCCGCTGGCCCCCTCCCCTTGTAGGGATTACCTGGGTTCTTCCGCCTCAACCCCCGAGGGGGGCATTCTCCGATTTTTTTTTTTTTTCCTCACGTGTAGGGCACCAGAACCTTCCCTTTCCGTCTCCCATTGAGCTGGTATGTAATTATTGGGGTTGTCCTCTTAATATCTCTCCCCCTTTTTTGAACCCACTGTATATGAATTACATGAATTTTTTATCTTTCCTATATTACTTTTGTGGACTGCATTTTTTTGCATCTACTCCTGAAGAAGTGGAGATCAATCCATGTAACATGTAGAGTTACAGGATGCTTAAGGAAAATGTTGTTTGTCTTACTGTCAAAACATTTGTGTGGTTTTACCAATTAAATGTTATTTATATTACATTAGTCTTATGGTACTACAATGAATTGGTTAGTAAGACTCTGCTCAATGAATTTGTTTTTAACCTTATTCCATCATGTCTGTAAATGGATTATTGCACTTTATTCTGTTATTATGTAATACATCAACATTATATGTATATAAATTGTACTTTCTTATGATTGGTCTCATTTAAAGTCCCCCAGACCCACATCTTTTCTCTCCTCTGATCTAAAGCTACAGCCCGAGGAGCAGAGCGGCCAGCGGGGGTCACATAACTGGCTATGAAAGAACGGAGCTAATAAGGTATTTAGAGACATCGGTTTAAAATGACACTGACAGTGTAGCAAGGATCCATGAAAAAGGTCTGGCAGTGATTTTTTTTCTTTTTTCTTTTTTTTTTTTACTTTTAGAGTACGCTGGCAGGGCTGTCCCAGGAGAGAGACGGGGCGCGCCAGGGTGGCGTCATTTATAGAATTGTGATGCAGCCGTACTGCATTGATTCTGCACTCGATAGGGAGGGGCCAGGAGAGCTGAAGAGAGACCCGAGAAGAGGAGAATACGGCCTGCTCTGTGCAAAACTAACTGTACAGAGGAGGCAAGTATAACATGTTTATTAAAAAAACAAAAAAACAAACCTTTAGAGCCGGTTCACACTGCGGCGACCTGAAAGTCGGCAGGACTTTGCCAGGCAACTTCGAGGCAACTTCAAGACTATGCCAGGTGACATTGCCTGTGGCCAATCAGAGAAGAGAAGGAGGGGGTTGCCTGGGTAATTTTGTGGGAGTACCTTGGTAAATTAATTTCTTTTTCCTGTAAAGTCACTTCAATATAGATGGGGATCCGACTTGGAGCCGACTTCCATTGTGTTCTATGGGCACAAGTCAGGTAGAAGTCGCCTTGAAGTAGTACAGGAACCATTTCTGAAGTTGGAGGGACTTCATTAGTGTACATTAAGACGGCTCTCATTCATTTCAATGGGATTTCTGATGTCAAGTGACTTGATGTGACACAAGTCGGAGCACAAGTCGCCTGTGTGTGAACCAGCCCTTACAAACACTTTAAAACTGTTTATTGATATTATTTATTTTTACTCTCTATTCCAAAGGCTGTTTTTTGTTTATTTTGAACATGTGACCATCAGCAGTGGACTAGAAGCTCCTCCTGCTTATGTTTATCTGCAGACAGGCTGGGAAAGAGCTGGATGATATGACAGCTGTATATCGATTAGGAAAGAAGGTACTTAGATTTTTTTTTTTATTATTATTATTAAAATATTACAGTGCCATCATCCACATACAGACATAGAAGGATAAATGTAAATTAAATGGTGTGTGTTTAGTGTCACTTTTAAGGCTGGAATTTTTGTTCTTCGGAGGAAGTAGCCTTTTTCTTAGGGGTCGCCTGACAAGTCGCGCTCCATGCATTGCAATGGAACCTTTTTTAATAGGCACAACTCAAGTTGCTCCGACTTAGAAAAGGTTCCTGTATTACTTTGGGGGCGACTTCAGGCGACTTGCATTGACTTCTATTACAGAAGTCGTTCACAAGCCGTGCGGAAGTCGCGCTGTGCAGGGTCACACTGAGTCGTCCCTAAAGTCGGATCGCTCCTATGTGAACCGGCTCTAACTAATCATATCTGCTAGACACATGCATTTAGAATAGGGGATTTCAGCATTTTTTTGTTTTTAAAGGGATTGGAAAGAATGACTTTTTGTGTATGTTTTGTGTATGCTATATGTTTTGTTTTTGATGGCCTCATTCTCATTCAAACCTTGAAAATAGAATAACGGCAGTAGAATGTCAGAAAATATAGTTTGTTTGGTCTATGCACATTTTTGCTATGCAATTGTTTTAAATGATGTATTCCTTAAGAGGGGATTATTTGTGTTGAAAGTTAAGCACTGCACAAAACACTTTTATAGTCAATTCAGTGCCTGATATCTTCAGGGTTCATTGCCCTGAACATTTTTTTTTAAATTATTAGCTTCTTAATGCATGAGGCTTCAATTTACCCCCTACCGACAGCTTTAAATGGTTTTTCAGACGTTTTTGTAAGTGGACTACTACAGTTCATGGCAGCTGATAAACTGCTGGCTCGGTTATAAAAATAAGAAAATTATAGAAGCATTTTAATTTTCCTGTTTACTTTTTGTCTGTTAAAGCAGTGACTTGTGGTTATACATTATGTAATAAAGCAAAAGCTTGTCTTTTCATACCTTATTTCAGGGCTTGACAAATTTGGTTTGAATCTAGGAGCCAGCTAAAAAAGTTAGGAGACAGTTTTTTATAGCGTAGTGTTGGGTTGTCAGCGCCCGGGGTAAGACAAGTAATTTGCGCCCCCTAACCCTAACTTAATCACAGCAGAGCAGCCAGTCAATAACTCCAAGGCAACACCGTTACATCAGGGTTATAGGCTGGCCAGAAAGAGTGACACTAAATAATCTGCTATGGAGGAAACTCCTTATTATGCCTAATGCATTGCGACTGCGGCATGTAAAACGCCCTCTTCTGCTGCCTAATGGAGCTTAAGGGAGGCCAATGGTGGGTGGCAAAAACATGTCTCTACTGCACATTTTTACCACCCAACTGCACATCTAAACGAAGCCTTAGTGACATTTTAAATAAAATACAAAAAAGGTGAAAAGTATTCTAGCGATGCTGATCATCTGCTGCCTCTTTAGAGCCACTTCCTTCCTACACATGTGTCTCCCACAGTGACTTTTCATTGCTCTGGTGGGTGTCCGGTCACCGTGAAATACTGGAGCCCAGCTGCACATAGAGTGGTAATGGTTGATGGTACACAGGGCTTTATCACAATATTGTTGCTTAGAATAAAGGTCACGTTTCTCGCGGTGTAACATCTTTCATATTCTACAAAAAAAAAAAAATGGTTTAACTTTACTGTTTAGTTTTTTTTTATTCATTAAAGTGCATTTTTTCCAAAAAATTGCACTTGAAAGACCGTTGCACAAATATTGTGTGACCTAAAATATTGCAACAACCACCATTTTATTCTCTAGGCTCTCTGCTAAAAATATATATATATATATAATGTTTGGGGGTTCTAAGTAATTTTCTAGCAGAAAATACTGTTTTTTTACTTGTAAGCAACAAATGTCAGAAAAGATTTAGCCTTTAAATGGTTAAACTAAACTCTACTATACACTGTGGAGTTCATTCCTTTGAAGTAATTGTATCTCTTCTAGCTTCTTTTATCAGCAGTGATCTCAGACTTGGCTCTCTGCCCAGACTTGGCAGTCTACCCAGATAGGAGAGACTCAAGTTGATCAGACTTGGAAAAAGGTTCCTGGGGAGACTTAGACTTCTAATAGAGTCAAGTCACGCTGAGTCGCCCGCAAGTCTGACTCCATTACTGCACTGAAAATTGCGGTAATGCCTCATGGAGATCGGGGGGGGGGGGGGTGGTGAATCAAGATCATGATTTTATTAAGATTAATTGTGTAGCTCTAGTACCTAGTCTGTTGGAACAATTTTCAGCATCCCTTCACCTTGGTTGGGTAGGTTGATGTGCACAGTTCATTGCACTTTTTGTGTTCAGTTGATTGCAAAACAGTGATACGCTGTTTTCACATATTGGGGATAATAATTGCATGAACACTGGTGCATGTATGCAGCACTTTTCACAAAAATGCACTGAATATTAAAAATTACATTGATGTGCTTTTTTTTACCCATTGTATAGATCAGCCATCACAAATTCCCCTCAACCGTCAACTGCTGCCAATGATATCAACCTTACAGAGCTGACATCAGAAGGCAGGACAGTTTTGGATGGCAGAAGCTGCCCAAGGTAACTTTGCAATTTAACAAGCAGGTGATTTGTCGCTAGGACGCAGGGCAGTACTAGCAACCAATCACAAGCTTCTGTGCAGCTCTGACCCTCCATATAGAACTGTCCTGCCTCCTAATGTCAGCCTGACCTGCGAGCCCCCACCCTGTGTAGGATAGAACAGTGAATAGGACTATGTCACTGCTGTGAACTATGGAAGGAACCTGGGCGGTGATGTGAAGGAGGAGGGGATGAAATAAAGGAAGGGGGGGTTTGGTGCTGAGGTGTGAAAGAGTGGGGGTGATGTGAAGGGGGAGGGGGGGTGAGGACAGGAATGTGTAGGGAAAGGGAGTGATTATTCTTTCTGTGACTAGATTTATCTGGGTCTGGCACTTATTTGAGCCAAGGAAGAAGAGTAGTACTGCGCTATGGACTAAGAAATTTAACCACTTCCCGCCCAGCCTATTGACAGATGGCCGGGCGGTGACTCTGTTATCCTGACTGGGCATCTTTGACGTCCTCAGGATAACCCGCGATCGCGCGCATAGCAGCAATCGGTGGTGCCGTGGTTCAGTCTGACCCACCGCATTACCGATTGAGGTAAAAAGCTTCCATCAGAAGCTTTTTACCATGTGATCAGCCGTGACCATTCACTGCTGGTTACAGTGTAAACAGGAAGAGCCATTTATCGGCTTTTCCTCTACTCAGATCTGCAGACCTGAGTAGTGGAGAGCCGATCGGCTGCTCTCCTGACAAGGGGGTCTGCGCTGAACTTTTATCACCGCAGCCCCCCTCATGATCGCCACACTGGACCACCAGGGAGCCCCCCCCCCAGGGACACCATAAGGAGGCCGCCCATGGACCACCAGGGAGCCCAAACTAGAACACCAGGTAAGGGCATACAGTGCTCTGTAGGGATGGCACTGTGCCCATATGTGATGCCTGCCAGTGCCATCCCTAAGTGCTATATACATTGCCACCTATCAGTGCCCACCAGTGCCACCTATGAGTGCCCACCAGTGCCACCTATGAGTGCCCATCAGTGCTGCTTATCAGTGCCACCTATGCGTGCCCATCAGTGCTGCATATATGTGCCTCATCAGTGCCACCTTATCAGATGCCGTCAGTGTAGCCACATCAGTGCCCATCAGTGAAGGAGACAATTTACTTCTATACAAAATTTTGTGACAGAAACAAGGAAAAAACGTTTATTTTTTTTTGAAAATTTTTGGTACCACCAAAAGAAAGCCCTGTTTGTGGGAACAAAATGATAAAAACCTTGTTTGGGTAAAGCGTTGCACGACCGTGCAATTGTCATTCAAAATGTGACCGTGCTAAAAGCTGAAAATTGGTCTGGGCAGGAAAGGTGGTAAGTGCCTGGTATTTAAGTGGTTAAAGAATTTTTCTCTTTCGTTCATTGACGGATGCAGCATCTCTTCATTACGCCTGGGGTTATGCCACCTTTCACTAGGAGTGGACTAGGCAGAACTTCAGTTCAGCTAAAAAGCAGACACAGTTCCTCCCAGGGGGCGGTCCTCCTTGGTATAACCCCCCACCAGCCAGCTCAGCCTTCAGTCTTTTTCTGCCTGGTGCAAGGAGTTGGACAGGCCCCATGCTGGGACCTGTGGTTCCACAATTTTTTCTTTTTTAAGACGTTTTTTTCTTTTCATCTGATGAAGACTGCAATCAAGTAGCCGACTGGGTGACAGGCTGGATGATATAGATCCAGGGAGTCTCCCCAGCTCGGCCAATGGACTGAGCCGACCATAGCTCCGCGCTGGGTCGGCCGTGTCAGGCCCCGTTCCGTGCGGGGCGGCCTGCGGGTTAAATGTCCCACCAGCACGCTTAAGACCGGGCGTTCAGGTCCGCGTCACGGGTGTCGCTCGGCCGGCAGCTCCCCTGTAGGAGAAAACAGGGAGGCAGGTCTGTATCGGGTGGGATACCCGCTCCGCCCATCTGGATGGTTAAGTACCCCCCCATCCCTGATCGGGGCGTGGGGGGGCTGGCGGTTTTCCCCCCACTCCCTGGGGTGTTTGGCGGTGCTCCCTCCTCCATCCCTATCCCCCCATCCTCCACCCTTATGCCTCGCTGCGAAAAAAAAAGCTGGTGGTGCCGCCGGTGGGGGGTAGGGGTGGGGGCTGGTGGGGGTTTCCTACCTCCCCCACCCCGGTCGCTTTGTGCGGCGGTCGGCACCATTTTTCTGTGACCCGGCAGTCATTTTGCTGAAGCCGGCCGCATGTTTTCATATGGCCGCCATTTTGCGGGAGTCACCCACTCGTTTTGGCCTCTAGTGTGCACGGCGGCCATTTTTGATTGGTCGGCCGTGCATTAAAGGCTATGGCTGGAGGGGTGGGCGGTCCCTGAGCGCTTCCTGGTCCGAGAACACATGTGAAGACGCTGGGAACGGCAGCAGCAGCAGCAGCAATGCTTTTGCGGTTTGTATAGGCAGACTCAGCAGCTTGAGAGCGCTTCTCCTGGGGCAGGGTGCAGGCTACGGTGCGGTCCTCCAGGGTGTAACTACAGGGGTCCCTAACCGGTGTGCCTAGGGTGGGGGGGCACCTATTTCTGATGCCTAGGCTTCTATTGGGTGTGGGTGTCCGGTGTGGGGGCGCAATGGCGGCTGAAGCTAGTTCTGTTATTCCTCTGATGGGGAGGAAGATTTTCCAGGGCAGACCATTGCGCATGAAAAGGCTTTGGTGGGCTCCTTAATCTCATCTGTTCGTGAGACACTAAAGCTGGGGGCTGTATGGCGCAGAAATGGGTCTCCAAGGTAGACCCCCCTGTGTCCTGCCTGAGCAAGGCGACCACTATTCCGGTGGAGGGCACGCCGTCTTTTAAGGATCCGGCTGACAGGAGGGTTGAGGCAGTTGCCAAGGCCATGTTTTTCTTGACTGGGTCAGCCATGTGGCCGACGCTAGCGTCGGCGCTTGTGGCACTAGCTCTGACAGAATAGGCTGTGGTGTTGCATCGTGATTTGAGCGAGGCGCATGTCCCGTCTGAAACCGTGGAGCTTGCTGAACAGCTCACCCAGGGGCTCAGGTATCTCTGTGATGCGGCCCTGGACATAGCTCCCATACTGTCAAAACTGTCCGCCTTCGCTGTAGTGATTAGGCGTGTACTCTGGTTGAAGTGCTGGTCTGGGGACCAGGCGTAAAAGAAGGCGCTTACTGCCTTTTCAGGGAGGGCGCCTCTTCGGAGCTTCTCTGGATGAGATCAAGAAGGATCTCACGTGGGGAAAGAGTACCTTTCTTCCCGAGCCTAAGAGGGGTAAGGAGCCTCGTCGCAGGCCGGGCCCCTCGTTTTCTGGTCAGAAAAAGTTTTTTCGTGCCCCCCGTTCGTCGGGCAAGGGTGTTAAGCCCTCCAAGGCTGCTGCAGGAAGTCAGAAACGACCGTGGCAGCATAAGCAAGAAAAGTCGGACGGGAAGCCCTCCTCCGCATGATGGGTTACCCGCGCCCGTCGCTCGGGTGTGGGGTCGCCTGCTGGAGTTCGCGGAACAATGGACCTCTCGCATTTCAGATTGCTGGGTGTGCGAGGTGGTTTCCGCGGGGTACAAGATAGAATTCCGTGCCATGCCTCCAGACAGGTTCTTTGCCTCCAATCTGAGGTTTCCCCCAGGGCGACGGTTGGCCCTGCTGGGGGCCGTGCAGGATCTGCTCTACAAGGGGGTGGTTGTGCCGGTGTCGGCCATGGAACATTTCCATGGTTTTTACTCCAACCTGTTTGTGGTCCCAAAGAAGGATGGGGTCAGGCCCATTCTGGATCTGAAGGCGCTCAACATTTATGTTCAGGCGCGGAAATTCAGGATGGAGTCAATCCGCTTGGTGGTAGCGGCCCTTCGCCAGGGGGACTTGCTAGCATCCTTGGATATCAAGGATGCGTATCTGCATGTCCCCATCTGTGTCTCACACCAACGCTTTCTACGTTTCATGGTGGGCGATCAACACTACCAGTTTGTGGCCTTGCCTTTCGGCCTGGCCTTGGCCCCCAGGGTTTTCACCAAGCTCCTGGCCCCGGTGTTTGCTCTATTGCGACAGAGGGGCATTGCAGTTCTGGCATATCTGGACGACCTGCTTCTGCGGGCACAGTCGGCCTCAGCTCTGAGCGACAACATAGCCATCACACTGCACACCCTACAGGAGTTCGGATGGGTGATCAATCTTCCGAAGTCAGTGTTGACTCCGTCACACCGCCTGGAGTACCTGGGTTTGACCTTGGACTCGGTCAGGGCAAAAGTTTTTCTCCCTTCAGGAAAACTGCAGACGCTGCAGCAGGCAGTGAGGTCTCTTCTGGCAGAGAAGTGGCCCTCTCTGAGGTTTTGCATGCGGGTCCTGGGGCTCATGGTGTCCACCTTCGAGGCGGTTCCGTATGCCCAGAGTCATACCCGGTCCCTGCATCGCTTGATTCTGCTGTGGTGGGACAAATCTTCTCTGTCCCTGGATTGCTTGGTCAAACTGGACCGCGAGGCCAGGGCCTCTCTAATTTAGTGGTTAAGGGCCTCGGCCCTGAAGGAGGGGAAGTCCTTTCTCCCCATGATGTGGCCCGTGATGACCACAGATGCCAGTCTAAGTGGCTGGGGGGGAGTCCTGGGGTTGTTTTCAACCCAGGGTCGTTGGTCTCGGGAGGAAAGTCGGCTCCCGATCAATGTGCTGGAACTTCGGGCCATCAGGCATTGGCTCTCCCATTGGTCAGGAAGGCTGCGAGGGCACCCTGTCAGAGTCCAGTCGGACAATGCCACGGCCGTGGCATATGTGAACCATCAGGGCGGAACGAGAAACGTGGCGGCAGCATTAGAGGCGGCTCACATTCTGCGGTGGGCAGAGCTTCATGTGCCGGCTCTCTCCGCCGTGTACATTCCGGGCATAGAAAATTGGCAAGCGGATTACCTCAGCCGACAGAGGTTGGATCAGAGAGAGTGGTCCCTGCATCCGAATGTGTTCCGACAACTTTGCCAAAAATGGGGCACTCCAGACGTAGATCTGCTGGCGTCCCGGCTCAATCGAAAGGTTCAGACCTTCGTGAGCAGAGCAAGGGATCCGCTGACGGACACCCCTGTAGCTCCGTGGAGCCAGTATCGGCTCATCTATGCTTTTCCCCCTCTCAAACTGATTCCGCATCTGTTGCGCAGGATAGAGTTGGAGGGATTCCAACCATTCTGGTGGCTCCGGATTGGCCTCGGACGTGGTGCGGATGGTGGATTCTCCCTGGCATCTACCGCTTTGCGAGAACCTTCTGTCCCAGGGCCCCATCGTGCACCCTGCTTTACCCTCTCTAGTTTTGACGGCCTGGCTGTTGAAACCCAGGTCTTAAGGGATCGGGGGGTCTCCGCTTCGGTGATTCCCACCATGCTCAAGCCACGTAAGTGCACTTCTAGGAAGATATACCATCGCACCCGGAGAGCGTATATCGCCTGGTGCGAAGGGGGGTGGAACCCCCATTCCTTTTTGGTATCGCGGGTGCTAGCTTTTCTTCAGCAAGGCCTGGACGGTAAACTAGTGTTGAGCACTATCAAGGGTCAGGTTTCTGCCTTGGCTATCTTTTCTCAGCGTCCTTTGGCGACGTATTCGTTGATTCACACCTTTATTCAGGGGGTCCGACAGGTCGCTCCCCAGGTGCGTATGCCTTTGGCACCTTGGGACCTCAATCTGGTTCTTTCTGGGCTTCAGAAGCCTCCCTTTGAAAATATCAGTGAAATGTCCCTACAACTGCTTTCGCAGAAGGTGGCCTTTCTAGTAGCCATCACTTCTGCCAGACGAGTGTCAGAGTTGGCAGCTCTGTCGTGTAGGTCTCCGTATCTGGTCCTACATAAGGATAAGGCGGTTTTGCGCCTGTCACCTTCCTTCTTGCCGAAGGTGGTTTCTTCTTTTCGCATTAATGAGGATTTTGTCCTTCCTTCTCTATGTCTGTGCCCGTCCCATCCTAAGGAGATTGCCTTGCATTCCTTGGATGTGGTTAGGGCTTTGCGGGTGTACCTGGCGACCGCGACCTCTTTTCGGAGGTCGGATGCGCTCTTTGTCGTGGATGGACCACGCAAGGGCTTGGCGGCCTCTTCGGCCACCATTTCTCGATGGATTCAACAGACAGTGACCCATGAGTATCACTTGCGGGGTCTCGAGCCCCCCTTTCCAGTCACGGCTCACTCTACCACTGCGATTAGCACTTCCTGGGCTTTCCGACATCCAGCGTTGGTTTCTCAAGTGTGCAGAGTGGCTACATGGTCCTCAGTGCACACCTTTACTAAGTTTTACCAAGTTGATGTTTCAGCATCCTCAGATGCTGCTTTGGGCCGCTAGGTTTTGAAGGCCGCTGTGTGAGGTTCCTCCAAGTCTTTGTGGAGAGTTCCCCCGTTGGGGTGAAACTTTTTGTTTTTGCGTTACCCACCCCTCTTTTGACACTGCTTTGGGACGTCCCCAGGCATAATGAAGAGATGTTGCATCCTTCAATGAACGAAAGAGAAAATATGATTTTTTTTAACTCACCGTAAAATCCTTTTCTCTGAGTTCATTGACGAATGCAGCACCCACCCCTTTGTTTGGTTCGAACTTGCACTGCTTGTTACGGACTGAAGGCTGAGCTGGCTGGTGGGGGGTTATACCAGGGAGGACCGCCCCCTGGGAGGGGCTGTGTCTGCTTTTTAGCTGAGCTGAAGTTCTGCCTAGTCCACTCCTAGTGAAAGGTGGCATAACCCCAGGCGTAATGAAGAGATACTGTATCCGTCAATGAACTCAGAGAAAAGGATTTTACGGTGAGTTAAAAAAATCCTATTTTTTCTTTAAAAATTACAAATTCCAAAATTATGTGACAAGCTGCTGCCTCCACTGAAACCAACTGCGAAAAAAGCAGATGTTAGTGATAAGTAAACACCAAATTGAGAGTAGGTATGGCGCTGCTAATAGTATAAAGTGAATAGATATATAGGTAGATGTCGCCAATAAGTAAATGTAACCATATAACACAACCTGTGCAAAAAACACAATATGTATATCACATGCCATACATTCCTACCAGAAAACTGTGCAAAGAGGCAAAAATACAGTGCAAATGAACCAATAATAAACATAACATATATCATAATAAAATTTAAAAAATCCACAGTGCTCATATATCTGGACAAATTCATATAATATATGAAAAATATCCTCCCTATGCATGTATTAAAAAATAAATAAATAAATAAAATATATAAATAATAAAGTCCACTGGGCAAAATGTTATTAAAAACTATAAAGCCTATGATACTGATAGGTGCACAAAGGAGCTGCACGCCAAGGAGAGAGCAAGGCAACCTCTGGGAGATTCATATACTACTGTAAATCCGCGCTACCCCCTAAGTGGGGAGTCTCAGCTGGGGAGTGTAACCACATAGGGGGGAGCACGAGTGGCGCACGGACACCGCCCGATTGTGTGAAGATTGCGGCACCTTTGTTCACCTATCACTATCATAGACTTTATGGTTTTTAATCACGTTTTGCACCAGTGACTTTATTATTTATATATTTTTTATATATCTATTTCTATTATAAATATATATATACATTTGCACTGTATTTTTGCTTCTTTGCACAGTTTTCTGCCAGTAATGTACTGCATGTGATATACAGTACATAGTGTCTTTTTTTGCACAAGTTGTGTTATATGGTTACATTTACTTATTGGTGACATCTACCTATATATCTATTCACTTTATCTTATTAGCAGTGCCATACCCACTTTTAATTTGGTTTTTACTTACTTATTTGAGCCAGGCACACAAATTGATGTTATAAAGTGGGGATTGATGACACAGCTGCAAAAGAAGAGGGGGTGATTTGAAGGGGGGCTAACAACTCTACTATGAAGGGCACTATGATGTAGTTTCAGATGAAGTTTCTGTTAATAAAAAGGAAGCAGTTGAAAGTTGTGTTTGTCATGTCATGTGCACTAATGCCCGTAGTTTAGGCAACAAGCTTTGTGAACTGACAGCTCTTATGTAACACACGGACCGAGTTTATTCATTCATTTTTGGTTTAATTTTCACCCATACCGTGACGATTATTCTATTTCACTTATCTATATATCCATCTACA